>JACEEZ010005397.1:60000-100000 GCA_016584305.1 Chionoecetes opilio | reverse complement strand
CTTTTCTTTTATCTAACTTTTTTTTTTTTTTATTTAATCTGACTTATTTTTTTTTGCTTTATTTTTTATTCCGTTTTCCTTTGATGAACTTCTTTTCTCCCTCCTCTATTTCCTTTTCCTCCTCCTTTGTTTCCTGTTTCCTACTCCTGGTTTTCATTTTTTTTATTTTCCTTTGTTTCGTATCTTTTTCTCCTCCTGCGTTTTCTTTTTCAAACTCCTTTTTTTAGTTTTCATTTTTTCCACCTCTTCGTTCTTCTCTGTTTACTTTTCCCTACTCCTGATTTCCTTTATATTATTTTCCTTTCTATTAACTATTTTATTTAACTTTCTATTTCTATTTTACTATTTTCCTTATTTCCTTTCTTGTCGATTATCAACTCCATTTCCTTTTCCACTTCCTCTATTTTCTTTCCTCCTCCATTTCCTCCCCATTAACTTCTCTTATTACACTTAGAAAAAAAGGGTAGGAAAAGGGTAGAAAAAGGGTATTTGTAGTGATGAAATACTGCTACCCTTTTTCTACCCTTACAAATATACCCTTTCGGATCGACGCAAATATACCCTTTAGCAACCCTCTCGTCTAAAAAGGGTAGATAAAGGGTAGATAAAGGGTAGATGAAGGGTATAATCGGCAGCATCTACCCTCCAGCCTGGACATAGGGTTTAAAAAGGGTAGTGATGGTGCGATGTAACAATTCGACCTCTTAATATACCCCCCATTTCTGAGAGTGTATTTGAAATGATTAAGTATGTCAAAATATTTCAATAGTCCACTTTAGTCCACGAGAGACAACGAAACTATCATGGCATGAGGTCCATAAAAGAGCTTGGGCTTAATGGACCGTGGCTTATATGACTGTATGATTGATCAACATTATTCTATTACACCAAGCCGAATAAACTATCAAGTATCAAGTATCCTCCTCCATTTCCTTCTCCTCCTCCTCTATTTCCTACTAATTTTTCCTTTACATAGCTTATATTTGCTTCCTATCTTCCCTCTCCTATATTTCCTTCTCCTCCTCCTCTATTTCCTACTAATTTTTCCTTTACATAGCTTATATTTGCTTCCTATCTTCCCTCTCCTCTATTTCCTTCTCATCAACCATTCTTTATCTTTTTTAGTTATCATTTGTTTAATATCTCTTCATTCTTCTTCGTTTCCTTTTTCCTCATCCTTCTTTTCTTCCTTATAACCCATTCGTTTTCTATCTTGTCTATCAACTCCATTTTACTCCTTTTTTCCTTTTATATAGCTTACATTCGTTTTCTATCTTATCTATCAACTCCATTTCACTCCTTTTTTCCTTTTATATAGCTTACATTTGTTTCCTATCTTATCTATCAACTCCATTTACTCCCCCTCATTATTATTATTATTTGTTTCCCATCATATTATTTTCCTCAGTTTCCTTTTTCCCACTCATGGTTTTAGTTTTATAGCCCTTATTTGTTTCCTACCTTCTCTATATATCTCTCCCCCTCCTGCAGTAGGCGCGGCTGGTGACGTCCTCGCAGCATAGCGTCGCGCCACCACAGAGCCACCGCCACACCACGCCTCGCCCCGGGGTATAAAAGCGCCACACAATGCCAATAACCCAACGTCTCTGTGCTTCCTTATGTTTCTAAGCGAGGAGCCGCGTTGAGCCCCCCCCTCTGCCCCCCCCAGCCCCTCCCTGGAAGCCCTTGGTAGCAGCTGGAAGACTGTCCATTACTAACCTTGCCCTTCCCTTAACCTTGCCTTGCTTTCCCATCACTTGCCTTGCTTTCCCTTCCTTCCTTTCCTTTCCCTTCCTTTCTCTTCCTTTCCCTCACTTGGCTTCTTTGCCCTTTCCTTCCCTTCTTTTCATTCCCTTCACTTCCTTTCCCTTCCTTTCCTTCCCTTCAATTTATCTTCCTTTCCCTCACTAACCTTGCCCTTCCCTGCCCTTTCCTTCCCTTCTTTTCCTTCCCCTCCCTTCCCTTCCTTTCCCTTAACCTTGCCTTCCTTTTCCATCACTTCCCTTCCCTTCCGTTCCCTTCACTTCCCTACCCATCCCTTCCCTACCCTCCCCTTCCTTCCCTACCCTTCCCTTCCCCTCACCTACCCTCCATTCCCTTCCCTTCCCTTCCCTTCCCTTCCCTTCCCTTCCCTCCCCTTCCTTTCCTTTCCCTCCCCTTCCCTCCACTTGCCTGCCTTTCCCTATTGATCGTCCATTCCTTGATAAACAAACAAATTTTTATTAATAATAACAATTATAACTAATAAACAAATGATTTAATGAGATTTGAGGCTTTTTAATGGAGAGAGAGAGAGAGAGAGAGAGAGAGAGAGAGAGAGAGAGAGAGAGAGAGAGAGAGAGAGAGAGAGAGAGAGAGAGAGAGAGAGAGAGAGAGAGAGAGAGAGAGAGACACTCACTACCCCCAGAAAACAACCATAAAAAGGAAAAAACACTATTTTAAGTTCTCCAGGTTAAGTCACACGCGTATCTCCTGACGCAGCCACAGGTAGGCGGGAGAAGGGCCTCACCTGTACGCCAAAGTCATTACCGTAGATAACACTAAAGTCGCCAGGACAACGCTTCTTTTCGATTGACAGACGTTTGGTAGCGTTCATACTTACATTTCTACATCCATGATTCTAGGAAAGTTAAAAGGGGCTATCCGGAGAGTCTGTGTCATTTTGTGTCTTCATCTGTGTTATATTATGGCTATGAATGAACAAATGACCAAAATATCAGCCGAGTGGCGACCTTGGTAACGGCTGCACTAAGGATAGACACTTAGAATAGTAACACATAATGCTGTACAAGTATATGTAAGTTCAATTAGTAGTGGAAAATAGTGAAATAGAGAAATATAAAATTAGAATAGCAAGCCATGTCTGTATGTTAAGCTCGGAATAATCTACACATTCCTGTAAAGTCAAAGATGGTTTTCAGTAGTCCAGCTGAAGCTCCTGACTGTAAATCCTATAAGAATTGAACATAAAAAGAGAGCGAGAGAGAGAGAGAGAGAGAGAGAGAGAGAGAGAGAGAGAGAGAGAGAGAGAGAGAGAGAGAGAAGAGAGAGAGAGAGAGAGAGAGAGAGAGAGAGAGAAGAGAGGGAGAGAGAGGAGAGAGAGAGAGAGAGAGAGAGAGAGAGAGAGAGAGAGAGAGAGAGAGAGAGAGAGAGAGGTAATGGGGGGATGGAGGGAGACGAGTATATAAAAAAAAATAAAAAAAAAATAAAGATAGGTACAGGCGAGACAGGTAAGCCCCCAGAGTCTCCCCCCTTAGGACGCCCCCCTGTTAGTGGCCTAAACTCCCCCCCAGAAATACTTGGCTTTTATGTCCTTCAAAATAACTGCCTTCCTAGACCAACAACTCCTCTTCCTTTTTTACTTGGAAAGTTAAATGGGTTAAATACAAGGGGGGGGGGGAGAGAGAGAGAGAGAGAGAGAGAGAGAGAGAGAGAGAGAGAGAGAGAGAGAGAGAGAGAGAGAGAGAGAGAGAGAGAGAGAGAGAGAGAGAGAGAGAGAGAGAGGAGATACAAAGACACAAGTTGCTCACATCAACACCCACAGAATTAATTTACATACATTTCTCTCTCCCTCTCTCTCTCTCTCTCTCTCACACACACACACACACACACACACACACACACACCTACACACACACACACACACACAACCTCTCTCTCTCTTTAATTAAAGTTATACAACAATGCATCATCTTCGGTCATTTGTTAACCTACTCTCGCCTTTTGCAACTTTCCCGCGCAAAACTTTCTCCAATATTTCGTGAAGACAATCTCATTTTCTTCCCAACTGAATAAATTTAGATATTTCTCAAAAACAATAATATTTTCTTTCAAATAGTCACTTACTCTTATTGGATTTATTTTCTCATTTCATTCTTATTCATTTCTTTCTCTATCTTTCTGCGTATTTTTCCTATGGACAATTTTTTTACCACTATAACGCTGGACTAAAAGATATTATTTCTTCTTATATTATTCATTCGCTTTTTGGCTTTACTCCAGACGATAAGAAAAAATGTTAGGAATCTATTATTTTTCTCATGATATATTATGTATCGGTAGGACAAGAAAAAAAGAAAGAAGAGAGAGGTCAATAGTGTATAGGTAGTAGTAGTAGTAGTAGTAGTAGTAGTAGTAGTAGTAGTAGTAGTAGTAGTAGTAGTAGTAGTAGTAGTAGTAGTAGTAGTAGTAGTAGTAGTAGTAGTAGTAGTAGTAGTAGTAGTAGTAGTAGTAGTAGTAGTAGTAGTAGTAGTAGTAGTAGGAGTAGTAATAGTAGTAGTAGTAGTAGTAGTAGTAGTAGTGGTGGTAGAAGCAGTGGTAGTAGTAGTAGGAGTAGTAATGGTGGTAGTAGTAGTAGTAGTAGTAGTAGTAGTAGTAGTAGTGGTGGTGGTAGAAGCAGTGGTAGTAGTAGTAGGAGTAGTAGTGGTGGTAGTAGTAGTAGTAGTAGTAGTAGTAGTAGTAGTAGTAGTAGTAGTAGTAGTAGTAGTAGTAGTAGTAGTAGTAGTAGAAGCAGTGGTAGTAGTAGTAGGAGTAGTAATGGTGGTAGTAGTAGTAGTAGTAGTAGTAGTAGTAGTAGTAGTAGTAGTAGTAGTGGTGGTAGAAGCAGTGGTAGTAGTAGTAGGAGTAGTAGTGGTAGTAGTAGTAGTAGTAGTAGTAGTAGTAGTAGTAGTAGTAGTAGTAGTAGTAGTAGTAGTAATAGTAGTATTAACAGTAGTAGTAGTAGTAGTAGTAGTGGTAGTAGTAGTAGTAGTAGTGGTGGTGGTAGTAGTAGTAGTGGTGGTGGTAGTAGTAGTGGTAGTAGTAGTAGTGGTAGTAGTAGCAGCAGTAGTAGTAGTAGTAGTAGTAGTAGTAGTAGTAGTAGTAGTAGTAGCAGTAGTAGTGGTAGTAGTAGTAGTAGTAGTAGTAGCAGTAGTAGTGGTAGTAGTAGTAGTAGTAGTAGTAGTAGTAGTAGTAGCAGTAGTAGTAGTAGTAGTAGTAGTAGTAGTAGTAGTAGTAGTAGTAGTAGTAGTGGTGGTGGTAGTAGTAGTAGTGGTGGTGGTAGTAGTAGTGGTAGTAGTAGTAGTGGTAGTAGTAGCAGCAGCAGTAGTAGTAGTAGTAGTAGTAGTAGTAGTAGTAGTAGTAGTAGTAGTAGTAGTAGTAGTAGTAGTAGTAGTAGTAGTAGTAGTAGTAGTAGTAGCAGTAGTAGTGGTAGTAGTAGTAGTATAGATTTACGACGAGTATTTCGATAGCGTTACCGGTATTATTCCAGATAAATAAAAAAGATGAACACCGAGTTTCCTTTGGTGGACGAAACAATTTTTTTCTGGTGAGTTTTGATGTGTTTGGAATGAATCTGCTAACCATTTCTGTCGCAAATCCTCTTTTTTTTTTAGGTAAAGGTTATGTTAGGTTAGGTTAGGTATAGGTTAGGTTAGGTTTGATATAGGTTTAGGTTAGGTTAGGTTAGGTTTGATATAGGTTAGGTTAGGTTAGGTTAGGTTAGGTTAGGTACAGGTTCGGTTATGTTGAATTTGTTTTTTGTCATTTTTGTTGGAAAAAAAAGTGATTTGCGACAGAAACGGTTAGCAGATTCATTCAAAACACATCAAAACTCACCAGAAAAATATAGTTTCGTTCACCAAAGGAAGTTCGGTGTTCATCTGGAAATTTACCGTGTTACCAGATAAAAAAGTATTGATTCGAGTAATGTTATGATAATTTGACTGTTATGTGACTGATAGTTTTGACAATGAATTAAACGAGACACTGATGACTTAGACTTGATTTGTGTTACTAATTAAATGGTATCAAATAGTAAAGAAATAATGATCTATAGCAAATATACTTCACAAAAAAGGAGTATAGGAAAGTTTGAGTATAGTTTTTTCCGACTTTACGACTTTAGTATTTGTTATCTACGGTAAAGTTTTTTTTTTATAATAGGAAAGTTTGAATATAGCCTATACAAAAAAAAGAAAACAAATGAATATTTTTCATAGTTTTACGCAAAAATAGGAAGAAAAAAAAATGATTAAAAAAAAAATATTCGAAATTAGTAACTACATAGAAGGGATAGAAGTAAAAAACCGATAAATATTATATCATTTAAAAAAATTAAAAAACGTGTACATCTTAAGAAAAATGAATAAATAAATAACCAAAAATCTTGTGATATTCAAACTAAAATATTACATAATACAAAAAATCGAGAAAAAAGGAAAAAAAATCAGGTATCTTTTTTTCCTTCTTATCTCAGACTTGGCGACGATGATGAGATAGCCAGTCATGCATCCCCCTCCCCCCCTTCAATAGTGTGGTGGGGGTGTTGCTGCAGCCCCCCTCCCCCCAACACTCCTTGCCTCCCCTCCCAACACCCCCCCGTAAAGGAGTAGGTACGAAACCCTCCTCCCCCTCCTTTCCCACCAACACGCCTATCTTCCCCCAACACACCCGTAAAGGAAAAATGCTGCACCCCTGGCCCACTACCTTCCCCAACACACACCTATCTTTCCCCCAACACCCCCTTAACTTCCCCAACACCCCCTACCTTCCCCTAACACCCCCTCCCTCCTCCTTTCCTCCAACACCCCAATACCTTCCCCCAACACCCTCCCACCTTCCACCCCCCCTCCCCCAACACCACCCTACCTTCCTCCTCCCCTCCAACACCCGTCCTCCTCTTCCCCCTCCAACACCCCGTCCCTCCTCCTTGCCTCCAACATCCCCGTCAAGGAGTAAGAAAAAACGACATACAATTTTGGCTTTTCCTTTCCTCACACCCTTTCCGCCTCTCACTTTGCCCTGATCACAGCCTCGCACGTCTCCTCTTCCTCTTCCTCCTCCTCCTCTTCCTCCTCCTCCCTCCTCCTCCCTCCTCCTCCTCCTCCTCCTCTCCTCCAAGGGCGTCAAGAGAGAAAGTCATCCTGGTGAGGGAAAAAAAAATGGTTATCTGATACCTCTTCTTCCCCCTCTCCTCTTCCTCCTCCTCCTCTTCCTCCTCCTCCTCCTCCCTCCGCCTCCTCCCTTTTTCCCCCTCTTCCTCCTCCTCCTCCAAGGGCGTTCAAGAGAGAAAGTCATCCTGGTGAGGGAAAAAATTGCTATCTGATACCTCCTCCTCCTCCTCCTCCTCCTCCTCCTCCTCCTCCTCCTCCTCTCCTCTCCTCTTCCTCTTCCTTCCCTAATTGTCTCCTTGTCATCTTCATTTTTTCCTCTCTCTCTCTCTCTCTCTCTCTCTCTCTCTCGCTCTCTCTCTCTCTCTCTCTCTCCTCTCTCTCTCTCTCTCTCTCTCTCTCTTCTCTCTCTCTCTCTCTCTCTCTCTTCTTAGTGGTCATATGTTGTTGGTGTTTTTGGTCTATTTGTGTCATCTTTTTTTTTTTTTTTTTTTCTTCAAATAAATTTCTATTATTCTTTCTATCTACTTCCTTCTTCTTTCTCCTTTGTTTACCTTTGTCTGCCTTTCTATTCTCTCTATCTTCTTCTTATCCTCTTTCCACCCTTAACCTAATTTCGCTTGCTTCATATTTCTTTCCCCTTCTTTCCTATCTATTAACTCGCATCATCTTCTTCCTCCTCTAATCTCTCTTCTCTCTCTCTCTCTCTCTCTCTCTCTCTCTTCTCTCTCTCTCTCTCTCTCTCTCTCTCTCTTCTCTTTCTTGCCTGCAATAAAAACTCCCCTTCACTTTATCTAATTTCTACTTTTCATTTTTATTTCTTCCGCATTCCTTACATGTTCCATTTTCCCTCCTTCTTTCTTCCTATCTTTCCTCTTCACTCAATTATCTCTCTCTCTCTCTCTCTCTCTCTCTCTCTCTCTCTCTCTCTCTCTCTCTCTCTCTCTCTCTCTCTCTCTCTCTCTCTCTCTCTCTCTCTCCAATTTACTACTTCCCTTCCTTCTTTCTGCCTATTTTTCCTCTTCACTCAATTACGTAACATTTTTATCCCCTCTCTCTCTCTCTCTTCTCTCTCTCTCTCTCTCTCCCCTCTCTCTCTCTCTCTCTCTCTCTCTCTCTCTCTCTCTCTCTCTCCATTATCTCCAATTCACTACTTCCCTTCCTGTCACCATTTCTTTCAATTCCATTCTCTTCCTTCCCTTTCCTGCTCCTCATCCTTTCTCTCCCTTCCCCATCCTATAAATCATCTCCTTTCCTCCTTAAGTCCCTTCAAATCTTCCTACGTCTTCCTGTTCCTTCGTGACCTCCTGACCCTCACACCCAGGACACACGACACCCTTAAAACCCTCACACCCAGGACACACGACACCCTTAAAACCCTAACACCCAGGACACACGACACCCTTAAAACCCGAACACCCAGGACACACGACACCCTTAAAACCCTAAAACCCAGGACACACGACACCCTTAAAACCCGAACACCCAGGACACACGACACCCTTAAAACCCTAAAACCCAGGACACACGACACCCTTAAAACCCGAACACCCAGGACACACGACACCCTTAAAACCCTAAAACCCAGGACACACGACACCCTTAAAACCCGAACACCCAGGACACACGACACCCTTAAAACCCTAAAACCCTCACACCCAGGACACACGACACCCTTAAAACCCTAAAATCCTCACACCCAGGACACACGACACCCTTAAAACCCTAAAATCCTCACACCCAAGACACTACGATTCCTGAAAACCCTAATACCCAGGACACACGAGACCCTTAAAACCCTAAAACTCAGGATACAATCAATCAATCATTGGGGGCATACGCCGGGGGGCGCGTCGCCTCGCCCACCCTACGACGCCACTCCTGGGGGTCACCACGCGCGAGTTCCCATGCAGGCTCCTTTCCCATACCAAGCAGCTCTCGACAAGAAACATCAACTTGCCCCAGCCACGAGCCTTGTGGGCGCCCCCTTGGCCTCCTCCACGCCGGATTGTCTCTTACAGATACAACCCGATGGGAAGGATCGGTTTCAGGGTAGCGTGCCACATGCCCATATAGCCGAAGTTGACGCTGACGGACTATGCAGGTAATAGGCCTCGATTCAGTCTCACGGTGCAATCGCTGATTTGACACGTAATCATCCCAGCGATACCCCATGATTCTGCGAAGACATTTATTACCAAAGGCATTGATTCGTCTCTTCAAGTCACTATTTAGTGTCCATGTCTCACAACCATAGAGTAAGACAGGGATCACAAGCGACTTGAAGATCCGGATCTTTGTCCTCCTGCACAGGTACCGACAACGCCAAATACTCCCGCTGAGCGAGTCCATAACACCGTGGGCTATGCCAATCCGTCGTAAAACTTCTTGACGTGACCCGCCGTCATTATGGACTGCGCTACCAAGGTATGTAAAACTTTCCAAGATCTCAATGTCCTCGCCACACGCATGAACAGACTGTACTGCTTCATCTAGTAAGTCACCAAATACCTGGACCTTGGTCTTGAGCCAGGAGACCTCAAGTCCCAAAGGCTTTGCCTCCTCGTGCAGCGCCTCGAGAGTCATCACCAGGACCTCCAGCGACTCAGCAAAGATTACTGCATCATCGGCAAAAACAAGATCAGTGATCTTGGTGTTGCCTACGGATGCTCCACAATCACTTTGATCTACAACCTTGTCCAATACCCAGTCCATACAAGCGTTGAAAAGTGATGGGGCAAGAACGCACCCTTGCCTCACTCCTGTATTCACAGGAAAGAAGCTGGATACACCTGCCCCACACTTCACAGCACTCTCAGTCCCAGGATACAGGACACCCTTAAAAACCTAAAACCCTAAAACTCAGGACACACAAGACCCTTACAACCCTAAAACCCTAACACTCAGGATCTACGACACCCTTAAAACCCTAAAGCTCAGGACACGACCACCAACACATCACTGGGTCAAGTCATGTCTAGTTCTGGTTAGCAAAGGGACTGGCGTTCGTAGCAAGGGTATGGCTGCCTGAGATTTGGGTATGTGGTAAGGGGATGTCAGTCTAACTAAGGGTATGGTGGCCTGGTTTTGGGTACGTGGTAAGGACATGTCAGGAGTTGGCAGTAAGGTTAAGGTGACCTGATTTTGGATATGTAGTAAGGGCATGTCAACCTAACTAAAGATACGGTGGCTAGGTTTTGGTATTAAGCCAGCCAGGTTTGCCATTAAAGTTTGGTTTGTCAGCCTAACTAAGGGTATGGTGGCGTGGGTTTGGGTACGTGGTAGGGGCATAGTGGCCTGGTTTTGGGTATGTGGGAAGGGTATAGTGGTCTGGTTTAAGGTACGTAGGGTAGGGTAAGGGCATGTCATCCTCACTAAGGGGTGACGGAAGGCTGCGTCACGCCCGTCGTCCCGTCACGCCAGCCTGACTTGGACTTGGAGGGCGACGGGACGAGTCATATTGAGCCGGGTGTCGGCGGCCGAGGGCTCAGTGTTGGCCCAGCCGGCGGTGTAGCAGCAGCGCCTCGCACGCCGCTCCGCACGCACTCGCAGAACTTGTCTCCGAGCCTCTGCGTCCCGCCAGGATCGCCGCGTCGAGCCTCCGGGCGGTGTGTTGCGCCTCGCATACTCACTCCCACTACTGCCGCTGCCGCTCCTGATAGCAGTGACAGCATGACATGGTTACGAGGGCCCAGGTGTGAGACGGTGCCCTTTGGTGTTGAGGCTCCATAGACTGTGACTTCAGGTGTTCTGTACCTTCTCCATGGTGGTGTCCGTCTGTCTGTCTGTCTGTAGCGAGTGATTGTATTGCTACCGGTGCGGGAGACGTGCCTCGCGACGCACCTCACCAGGACGCACAAGACATCTGCTTCTTCTTCCACCCTCAGCGGGGCGCCTCGACCTTCCCGGCATACAGTTAGCAGTTAAGGTAAGTCTGCCCCGGCCCGGAGAGAGATAGTAATACTAATAACGTAACGAGAGGATGCAAGGCAGGTGTGTTACGAGACCATTAAGGTGTGAGGGAAAGATGGAAGTGACAAGGCGATACCTGTGTACAAACTGTTCATCTCCAACACGAGGGTTTTGGGAGGGAATGATGCGGGAGACAAAGATTACCTATAGTGACTCCTGACGGTGACGTGGTGATCGGTAACCCCTCACCAGCCAGGCACCTTCAGGAGACAGACTATCCAGGGAGTGACCAGCGTCCTCCCGCGTCCTGCCCAGTGATAAAAACGACTTGATGATCACAGTATGCGTGTGTGGCGGACGCGTGCTGTCGTGCAATGGAATACTAATGTTTGGATCAGCATATCCCGGCGGGGCTTCACTCTTCACCCATGCTGGAATGACGCTGAATGCCTGACAGCTCTCGGGGACAAGAGGATCATTGTCATCATCAGGCAAGGGGACGACAGGGATGAAGAACAGAGCAAACACACAGCAAGAACAGAGAACACGAAGCAAGAACTGAGAACACGAAGCAAGAACAGAGAACACGAAGCAAGAACAGAGAACACGAAGCAAGAACAGAGAACACGAAGCAATAACAGAGAACACGAGAGCAAGAACAGAGAAACACGAAGCAAGAGACACAGAGCAAAAAAGAACAGAGGAACGAAGCAAGAACACGAACACGAAGCAAGAACACGAACACGAAGCAAGAACAGAGAACACGAAAGCAAGAACACGGAACACGAAGCAAGAACAGAGAACACGAAGCAAGAAACGGAGAGAACACGAAGCAAGAACACGGAACACGAAGCAAAGAACAGAGAACACGAAGCAAGAACAAGACACAGAGGAGAACACGAAGCAAGAACAGAGAACACGAAGCAAGAACACGAACACGAAGCAAGAACAGAGAACACGAAGCAAGAACAGAGAACACGAAGCAAGAACAGAGAACACGAAGCAAGAACAGAGAACACGAAGCAAGAACAGAGAACACGAAGCAAGAACACGAACACGAAGCAAGAACACGAACACGAAGCAAGAACAGAGAACACGAAGCAAGAACACGAACACGAAGCAAGAACAGAGAACACGAAGCAAGCACACGAACACGAAGCAAGAACACGAACACGAAGCAAGAACACGAACACGAAGCAAGAACAGAGAACACGAAGCAAGAACACGAACACGAAGCAAGAACAGAGAACACGAAGCAAGAACAGAGCAAACACACAGCAAGAACACGAACACGAAGCAAGAACACGAACACGAAGCAAGAACACGAACACGAAGCAAGAACAGAGAACACGAAGCAAGAACAGAGCAAACACACAGCAAGAACACGAACACGAAGCAAGAACACGAACACGAAGCAAGAACACGAACACGAAGCAAGAACAGAGAACACGAAGCAAGAACAGAGAACACGAAGCAAGAACAGAGAACACGAAGCAAGAACAGAGAACACGAAGCAAGAACAGAGAACACGAAGCAAGAACACGAACACGAAGCAAGAACAGAGAACACGAAGCAAGAACAGAGAACACGAAGCAAGAACAGAGAACACGAAGCAAGAACAGAGAACACGAAGCAAGAACAGAGAACACGAAGCAAGAACAGAGAACACGAAGCAAGAACAGAGAAACGAAGCAAGAACACGAACACGAAGCAAGAACAGAGAACACGAAGCAAGAACAGAGCAACACACAGCAAGAACAGAACACGAAGCAAGAACACGAACACGAAGCAAGAACAGAACACGAAGCAAGAACAGAGAACACGAAGCAAGAACAGAGAACACGAAGCAAGAACAGAGAACACGAAGCAAGAACAGCGAGAGAACATCCCCGCTACACCAAAAGAAGCGATGATACTTAATACTTTTTGATACTTGATAGTTTATTCGGCTTGGTGTGTGTAATATAATAGTGTTCATAAGCAATTACACAGTCATACAGTCAACACGTCCAAGACTGCCCACTCACAAGCCAGGGGAACTGTCATGCATACTAGCACGAAAATACCACCACCACCATCATCATCACCACTACCACTACCTCCTCCACCACTATACCACCACCACCACCACCACCACCACTATACCACCACCACCACCACCACCACCATTATACCACCACCACCACCACCACCACCACCCCACCACCACCACCACCACCACCCCCACCACCACCCACCCCACCACCACCACCACTATACCACCACCACCACCACCACCACCACCATTATACCACCACCACCACCACCACCACCACCCCCACCACCACCACCACCACCACCCCCACCACCACCACCACCACCAGGATAAGCGCACACAGAAGCAAGACCCGAGGGCAACAAATTTCATTACTATTCATGAAAACTTTTCCTTACAACGCAAGGGTGGCGAGGGGAAATTTCCTGATGATAAGGGGAAAAGAAGGTGAAAAATACTCTTTACAGGACGACTGGGTGGGTGAGGGCGTGTGGGTGAGGGGATGTGGGCTTGTGGGTGAGGGTAAGGGTGTGTGGGTGAGGGGAAAGTGAGGGGAAAGCGAAGCAAGCACCGCCACATGTCACCCTGCTAATCCGTAACTTACCTCTCAACCAATAAATTCGAGTCAAAATCTGGGATATAAATCGCCACACTGTTAACGCGCCTACCAATTCTACTTTACGATCAGCCGGGTAGGAGGAGGGAAAGAGGGAGGGAGGGAAGGAAGGAAGGGAAGGAGGATGGAAGGGAAGGAGGAGAGAGAGAAGGAAGAGAGAGAGAGAGAGAGAGAGAGGAGAGAGAGAGAGGAGAGAGAGAGAGAGAGAGAGAGACGAGAGAGAGGAGAGAGAGAGAGAGAGGAGAGAGAAGAGAGAGAGATGAGAGAGAGAGAGAGAGAGAGAGAGAGAGAGAGAGAGAGAGAGAGAGAGAGAGATTATAGATATCAGAAATTTACGAACGGTGATAAAGTGAAATGACGCTCAAAGAAAAGAGAGAAAAGGAGTAGAAGTAACTAGAGATTAAATTTAATGTCGGTAAAGATATGGGAATAGAAGGAGATGACAGATAACGAAGAAAAGAAGTGGAGAGAAGAAGAAGAAGAAGAAGAAGAAGAGGAAGAGGAAGAGGAAGAAGAAGGGAAAAGATAAGGAGGAGGAGAGAGAAGGAGGCAATGGAAGACAGATTAAAAGAGGAACTTGGGAGAATTTATGATGACACACACACACACACACACACACACACACACACACACACACACACACGACACACACGCACACACACACACACACACACCACACGCACGCACACACCTGAGCCAAAGAAATATGGTGCAAAGCCTTGTCCAATTACCCGAGTCTTACGTATTACAAGTGTGATTTTGGCTCAATCCTCTACTTGCTTCCTTATTTGCTTTATCTCTCTCTCTCTCTCTCTCTCTCTCTCTCTCTCTCTCTCTCTCTCTCTCTCTCTCTCTCTCTCTCTCTCTCTCTCTCTCTCTCTCTCTCTCTCTCTCTCTCTCTCTCTTTGATATTTTCTTCTTATTCCTATTCTAATATTCTTCTACTTATTGGGATGTGACAGATTGAATTTTTTTATTTTTTTAAGTTTTTCGTTTATTAGTCTTTTTCTATTAAACTTCAGATTCACTTCATTTTTTTGTTTATATATTTCAATGATCCATATTAACGTTTTTTTTTGTAGAATTTTTTACATTGTACTCTGTTGTGTCTTTTTTTTGCTATTTTCATTCTTCTTCTGTAATTAATTCATATTTATAACTATCTTTGAGAGCTCACATTACGATATTCTTAACTCCCTTCACGCCCAGATCTTTCCTTGGCTATAAAAAATCGTATGTCGTCAGTCATAAAATTACGAAAAGTAACTAAATATACCAAATTAGTTAATGGACAAGGATACTAAACAGGCCATTCTATAAAAACATTGTTTATATTAATTAAACAATCATTTAATGGTGGTTAAATTACATTGAAATTTACGTTATGGGCCTCAAGGGGTTAATTATAAAACTGAAACCTTCCAATAGTTACAAGATCTTCTTATTACATCATTTCTACTTTCCTTTATATACAAAATCGACAGTGTTCTTTTCCTTCCCACAAGTCACTAGTCTGTCTTTTTTTATTTTTTTATATATATATTACTAGTTATTCATACTCACAATACCATTTCTTTCATTACAAAACCAAAACCTTCCTAGTACAATCATAATCTTCTATTCCATAATAATTTCTACTTTCATCTATATGCAAAATCGACAGTGTTCTTTTCCTTCCTAAAATACTCACAATATCATTTCTTTCATAACAAAACCAAAACCTTCCTAGTACAACCATGATCTTCTATTATATAATTCCTACTTTCATCTATATACAAAATCGACAGTGTTCTTATACTTCCTAAAATACTCACAATACCATTTCTTTCATAACAAAACCAAAACCTTCCTAGTACAATCATAATCTTCTATTCCATAATAATTTCTACTTTCATCTATATACAAAATCGACAGTGTTCTTTTCCTCCCCACAATCTACATAGGTAATCCCGGCCTTCGGTGTGACATTGCGGCCTCGCGTTCCAATTGTAACCCTCGTAAATCTGGTACTTGGGATTTCTTTGTTTCCCGCGGCGTCACAGCTAAGCCCGGCACACAAAGCCGCGCCAACATTACACGCGACGTGATTTTCATATAAAAAGCTTCTCTTAAGTGTCCTCCAATCCAGGCCTCGGAATGGGGGACATATTTCTCTGTAAATCGTATTGAGAAACATTTACGACTACTTTTAACACCATAACGGATCTACAACAGCTGTGACTACTATTTCTGCTATTACTACTACCACTACTACTACTACTGCTACTGCTACTACTACTACTACTACTACTACTACTGCTACTACTACTACTACTACCACTACTACTACCACCACCACCACAACAACTACTACTACCACTACTACTACTACTACTACTACTACTACTACTACTACTACTACTGCTACTACTACCACTACTACCACTACTACTACTACTACTACTACTACTACTACTACCACTACTAGTACTACTACTACTACTACTACTACTACTACTACTACTACTACTACCACTACTACTACTACTGCTACTACTACCACTACTACCACTACTACTACTACTACTACCACTACTACCACTACTACCACTACTACTACTACTACTACTACTACTACTACTACTACTGCTACTACTACTACTACTACCACTACTACCACTACTACTACTACTACTACTACTACTACTACTACCACTACTACTACCACTACTAGTACTACTACTACTACTACTACTACTACTACTACTACTACTACTACTACTACTACTACTACCACTACTACTACTACTACTACTACTACTACCACTCCTACTACCACCACCACCACCACAGCAACTACTACTACTTATACCACCACTACTACTACTACCACTACCATTACCACTACTACTACTATACTACCACTACTACTACTACTACTACTACCATTGCTACTACTACTGCAATATACCATCATTATCATTTCTACCACTATACTATTACTACTACTGCTACTACTACCACTACTGCTACTATACTATCACCCCTACTAATATCACTATCTCTTCTACCACTACACACACACACACACACACACACACACACACACACACACACACACACACACACACACACACACACACACACACACACACACACACACACACACACACACACACACACACACACACACACACACACACACACACACACACACACACACACACACACACACACACACACACACACACACACACACACACACACACACACACACACACATGATAATTCCCGGGGCGCTGCGTTGCCGAGTGCAGTGTGCGTTGTATTCAAGTATTGACATAAGTCTTCGGCGCTTCCCCACACCTGAATGGCTGAGAGGAGGTGAACACAGACGCGAGGCCTCCCTGACATAAGGCCTAGCAAGGGTGTGCTGCAGGGAGAGAGCGGGAGGGAAGGTGAGGCTGTTGAAGTACCCGCCCGCCCGCCTGCCTTGCTCTGTTGTTTCCTCTGAAGGGGAGTTTGAGGAGGAGAGGCCAGTGGGCAACTTACGTGATTGTGTAATGTGTTGATGAGTGATGGTGAAATGTAGAGGAAAAGGAGAGGGAAATGTCAGTTAAATAAAGCTGTATATATGTATAAATAATGAAGAAGAAAATTAATGTAGGAGGAAGCAAGTGTGTAAGGCGTGATTATGTAATGAGTTAATTTAATTAGTGAAGGCGAAATGTAAAGGAAAATGAGATGCCAAAGGTAGCAAAATAAAGCTGATTAGGTAGTATAAATAAGGATAAATAAAGAAGTATAAAATAGGTAGCAGGTATAATAAGGTAAAATAAATGTATATATAAGGAAGATGAGATGTAGGAGGATGCAAGTGTAAGGAGTTAATGAGTGAAGGTTAAACGTAAGGAAAATGAGGAAGGAAATGTGAGGGAAATAAAGCAGTGTTTGATGTATAAATATGAAAGAAAGTGAATGTAGAATGAAGCAAGTTTAATTAGTGATTTTGTAATGCGTTAATGAGTCTGAGTGAAGGTGAAACGCAAAGGAAAATGAGGAGGAAAAGGCAAGGGAAATAGAGTTACGTTTAGAAGCAGGGAGATGAGATACAAATAAGGAAGACGATGTGTAAGAGGCAAGTGTAGTAAAAGAGAGAGAGAGAGAGAGAGAGAGAGAGAGAGAGAGAGAGAGAGAGAGAGAGAGAGAGAGAGAGAGAGAGAGAGAGAGAGAGAGAGAGAGAGAGAGAGAGAGAGAGAGAGAGAGAGAGAGAGAGAGGAGAGAGAGAGAGAGAGAGAGAGAGAGGAGAGAGAGAGAGAGAGAGAGAGAGAGAGAGAGAGAGAGAGAGAGAGAGAGAGAGATAATAACAGATGACAATGGGAAATTATATGACACAGTAGTAAAAGTAAAGTAAAACGTAAAAGCTAAAAGTAAAATAAGTAACAGTTTATGGAGTGTTTAGTAAAATAGTACAGAATTTAGCGAGAAAAAAGAAAAAGTAATAGCTACTGTAGATAACAGTTAAGTCGCCAGGACAACTTTTTTTTCTGTTTACAGACGTGTGGTGGCGTTAATACTTACATTTCTAATCCATGTTTTCAGGACAGTTAGAAGGGGCTATCTGGAGAGTCTGTGTCATTTTGTGTCTTCATCTGTGTCATATTAGGCTATAAATGAACAAATTACAAAAATATCTACAATTGGCTACCAACATTTAGATCGCCATCTAGTGTTTAATTACTGAGTGTCGTACCGCTGTCGTCGTCGCCCGAAAAAAAACGCGTAGCGAAATTTGAAACCGTCTATACTTGCAGCTACAAAGCATAAAACAACGCTGAAACAGGGTAGATTATACAGTCATGATATAAACTACTGTGTATCATCTTCAGTGACACATAAAAATCAGTAGTAATGCTGTAATTCGTAATATATGGCGCCTGGCGACTTCACTGCAGGTGGCGACTTTACTGTTGTCTACGGTAAAGGTAAAATAAGTAAGTTGATGGAGCGTCCAGTAAAAAAAGTACAGAATTTCGCAAGTAAAAAGACAAAAAGTAAAAAGTAAAAGTTTATAAAGTAAAGTAAAAAAGTAACGATGTAAGTAAAGTGTAAAGTAAAAAAGTACAGAATTTCGCAAGTAAAAAGACAAAAAGTAAAAAGTAAAAGGCATAGAGTAAAAAAATGTTAAAGTTTATAGAGTAAAGTAAAAAAGTAACGATGTAAGTAAAGTGTAAAGTAAAAAAGTACAGAATTTCGCAAGTAAAAAAAAAAAAAAAGTAAAAAGTAAAAGGTATATAGAGTAATAAAAAAGTTAAAGTTTATAAAGTAAAGTAAAAAAGTAACGATGTAAGTAAAGTGTAAAGTAAAAAAGTACAGAATTTCGCAAGAAAAAAAAAAAAAGTAAAAAGTAAAAGGCTTATGGAGTAAAAAAAATAGTTAAAGTTTATAGAGTAAAGTAAAATAAAGTAAAGATATATGCCGAGTTGCTTAAAAAAGGCCAAAAAGTAACACGATATAGGAAAGTAACAGGAGAAGGGACCTTTAACGTAGCGGGAGGATGCAAGGCAGGTGTGTTACGAGACAATTAGAGTGTGAGGGAGAGGCGGTAGTGACAAGGTGAACAGCAGTAACAACAGACAGACAGACAGACACACAGACAGACAGACATACAGACAGACACACATACAGACATACAGAGAGACAGACAGACACACAGACAGACACACATACAGAGACAGACAGACAGACAGACAGACAGACAGACAGGACACATACAGACATACAGAGAGACAGACAGACACAGACAGACAGAGAGACAGACAGACAGACAGACAGACAGACAGACAGAGAGACAGACAGACAGACAGACAAGGAAAAGGAGAATGGACAAAAGGAAAGGAGACGAAAATAATTACATGGTAGAAGAGAGAGAGAGAGAGAAGAGGAGAGAGAGAGAGAGAGGAGAGAGGAGGAGAGAGAGAGAGAGAAGAGAGAGAGAGAGAGATGAGAGAGAGAGAGAGAGAGAGAGAGAGAGAGAGAGAGAGAGAGAGAGAGAGAGAGGAGAGAGAGAGAGAGAGAGAGAGAGAGAGAGAGAGAGAGAGAGAGAGAGAGAGAGAGAGAGAAGACGAGAGAGAGAGAGAGAGAGAGAGAGACGAGAGAGAGAGAGAGAGAGAGAGCTAATACAGATGACATGGAGCAAGGAAGGGGAAAGAAAATATGAATGAAAAATAACGAAAGACAAGAATGAAAGAAATGGAGAACAAGAGGAAGAGGAGAGATGGAGAGATAAACGAGAAGAGATGACGAGAGATGAGGAGAAGAAGAATAGAGAAGAGAGAGAGAGAGGAGAGAGAGAGATGAAGTGAGAGAGATGAGGAGAGAGAGAGAAAGATGAGAGAGAAGATACAGATAAGAGAGAGAGAGAGAGAGAGAATGAGACGAGAAGAGAGACATGAGAGAGAAGAGAGAGAAAACAAAAAATTAATAAGCAACGAAGTTGAATGGGAATGCAAATGGACAACAGAAATGAGAAATAACTTTAAAACAACGAGGAAGTAATAATATAATAATAATCATATAATAATAATAATAATATAATGATGATATGATGTAGAGTAGGTCAGCAGAAAACATAAGTAAATTACATAAAGAAATAAATAAGAAATGAACACACACACAAACACACAACACACAAACTACACACACACACACACACACACACACACACACACAGTTAATTTGTTCATTTTACTTAACATTAACACATATATCTTTTACTATCCTTTTCCTAGATCAAAACGCACGGATAGTCTAAAAAACTCTAAATCTTTCAGAAAATAACTAATATAACTAGATTTTTGGGTTGTCTATGTAAAAAAAAAAAAAATAATATATATAGATTTTTGGGCTGTTAGTGTTAACCTTTCAAAAAAAAATATATATAACTAAATTTTTGGGTTGTATATGTAAACTTAAAAAAAAATATATATATATAACTAGATTTTTGGGTTCTATATGTAAACTTTTCAGAAAATAAATAATATAACTAGATTTTTGGGTTGTATATGTAAACTTTTCAGAAAATATATAATAGAACTAGATTTTTGGGCTGTTCGTGTTAAACTTTCAGAAAATCATTATAAAACTGTTAACATTTGGGTTGAAATAATACAACAGGGGTTTAAAAAGACAAGGAAGACAGGTAACATACGTGTGTGTGTGTGTGTGTGTGTGTGTGTGTGTGTGTGTGTGTGTGTGTGTGTGTGTATCACAATGGCTCTTTTGTCGCCCGAACAGAGCAATCATGCATCACACAATTAAACAATCATACAAATAATTAAACAAACAACACACACACACACACACACACACACACACACACCTGATGTCAAGGGCGTGAGACATCCTTTTTTAAGTAAAGTATGTATGTATGTATGTATGTATGTATATCATATATGTATAGTATAGTATTCATATAAGTATAAGTCCTTGTTTGAGTAAGAAAAACAAATAAAGATATATATTTATCTTTTTCTTATTGATCTTTTTTTTCCTCGTTCAAATAAAGATATGAATTCCTTCCTTTTTTTTCTCTTTGTAAATTTGCTTATGTTTTACTTCTTCTATTTTTGCTTCTTTTCTCTTTGTCTGTTTTATTTTTGTTACGGCAGCAAATAATACACGTGACTTCAGGGGTTGAGATTAACTTTAAAAATTACGCAAAGTACCACTATCACCACTATTACCACCATTAAAACCCCCATCACCACTAATACCCCCATTACCTCAACCACTATCACCACTAAAACCACCTCTAGCACCACTATTATAACCACCACCACCACTACTACCATCACCACCACCACCACCATCATCACAACTATAATCTCCACCACTACTACCACCACAACCACCACCACCACTTCCCCCATTGCAACCACCATCACCATTACTACAACTACCACCATTCCCAAAGACATCTCCAGAATATTACACAGATTAGGGAAAACTGCGACCAACATAAGAACGAAATAAACTTTAATGGCTGCTTAAGATAGCGTTATGACACAAGGCATTGTTACGAGAGGTAATTAAGCTACGTTAGGGTGATTAGTAAGTGTTATGATGTGAGTTATGATAATGTTACGAGGTTAAGTAGTTATTAATTTACTCTGTGTAGAGTCTATTTTTTTTATTATGGTCAAAATGCAGTAAGGAAGCCACGCCCCCTGCCTGCCCTTCTATTCTACGGGGCAGCTGATTGGTGCATTCCTCGTATCATCACTACCAAACACAATATCTTCACTACTTAACAGCGCGGACCCCTGGACAGAGCAATCTTCACTACAGAGGGATTTTTTATTTTTGTCACCCTCTGTAGTGAAGATTGCTCTGTCCAGTGGTCACGCCGCGTTAAGTAGTGAAGATATTGTGATTGGTAGTGATGATACGAGGAATGCACCAATCAGCTGCCCCGTAGAATAGAAGGGCAGCAGGGGCGTGGCTTCCTTACTGCATTTTGACCATAATAAATAAAATAGACTATAATTAAGAAAAGGGTGATGCCCCAAAAAAAATAAAATAAGAAAAAACTAAAAGACCTATATTGGGGTGTGTGTGTGTGTGTGTGTGTGTGTTGTGTGTGTGTGTGTGTGTGTGTGTGTGTGTGTGTGTGTGTGTGGTGTGTGTGTGTGTTGGTGGTGTGTGTGTTGTGTGTGTGTGTGTATGTGTGTGTGGGGTGTGTGTGTGTGTGTGTGTGTGTGTGTGTGTGGTGTGTGTGTGTGTGTGTGTGTGTGTGTGTGTGTGTGTGTGTGTGTGGTGTGTGTGTGTGTGTGTGTGTTGTGTTGTGTGTGTGTGTGTGTGTGTGTGTGTGTGTGTGTGTGTGTGTGTGTGTGTGTGTGTGTGGTGTGTGTGTGGTCACAATGGCTCTTTTGTCGCCCGAACAGAGCAATCATGCATCCACATTAACAATCATACAATAATAAACAAACAACACACACACACACACACACCACACACACACCACACACACCAACACACCTGATGTCAGGGCGTGAGACATCCTTTTTTAGTAAAGTATGTATGTATGTATGTATGTATGTATATCATGTATGTATATAGTATAGTATTCATATAAGTATAAGTCCTTGTTTGAGTAAGAAAAACAAATAAAGATATATATTTATCTTTTTCTTATTGATCTTTTTTTTCCTCGTTCAAATAAAGATATGAATTCCTTCCTTTTTTTTCTCTTTGTAAATTTGCTTATGTTTACTTCTTCTATTTTTGCTTCTTTTCTCTTTGTCTGTTTTATTTTTGTTACAGCAGCAAATAATACACTGACTTCAGGGGTTGAGATTAACTTTAAAAATTACGCAAAGTACCACTATCACCACTATTACCACCATTAAAACCCCCATCACCACTAATACCCCCATTACCTCAACCACTATCACCACTAAAACCACCTCTAGCACCACTATTATAACCACCACCACCACTACTACCATCACCACCACCACCACCATCATCACAACTAAATCTCACTTACCAACAACCACCACCACCATTTCCCATTGCAACACCATCACCATTACTAACTACCACCATTCCCATACATCTCCAGAATATTACACCAGATTAGGGAAAACTGCGACCCAACATAAAACAAATAACTTTAATGGCTGCTTAGATAAGCGTTATGACACAAGGATTGTTACGAGCGGTATTAAGCTTACGTTAGGGTGATTAGAAGTGTTATGATGTGAGTTTATGATAATGTTACGAGGTTAAGTAGTTATTAATTTACTCTGTGTACCAGTCTATTTTTTTTAATTAGCAAAATGCAGTAAGGAAGCCACGCCCCTGCTGCCCTTCTTTCTACGGACAGCTGTTTGGGTGCATTCCGAATAAAAATAAACTAACAGCATAACTGACAGAGCATCTTACAAAAGGGTTTTTATTTTGTCACCCTTGTGTGAGTTGTTGTGTGGTCGGTGTTAGTGTGTGTATTGTGTGTGGTGTGTGTAGGTGCATCTGCCGTAGTGATGGGGGGGGGCTGTGTTCTTTGTTGTGCTATATATGTTAATTAGCGTGTTGTGGTTATGGTATGATGTGTGTGTGTGTGTGTGTGTGTGTGTGTGGTGTGTGTGTGTGTGTGTGTGTGTGTGTGTTTACGTTTGTTAATGAGGCAGGAAATAAATGTGTCACTCCACTAAGTGATGCAAACTCTAGCAACGGTAGTTTTTGTTTGTTTACTTGTATGTTTGAGTTGTGAAGGAAACTGTGATAGAGTTTTGACGGTGAAATGATCAAATATACCAACACAACACACACACACACACACACACACACACACACACCCACACACACACACTACACACACACACTCCCGTCTACACACACATACATCCCGGACACAACACACACACAACACCTCCACCGCACTCCAACACACACACACACACACACACACACACACACACACACACACACACACACACACACACACACACACACACACACACACACACACACCACACACACACAAAAAAAAAAAAAAACAGAACAACAACAAAAAACTAAGCCGAACAGTTATTTCTACCACAATAGCTGCACACCAAATTTAGTGACCCTTCCCCCCCCCCCCACACACACACGCACACACACACCACACACACACACACACACACACACACACACACACACACACACACACACACAAAAGAACACATGCCTTCAGAATCCTCACAAGCATACTGAAATGACGACTTGTTTTCACTTGTTTTTATGATTTGTAACTAGGAAAGGAGAACAAATATCCTGTTATCTTATACTCCTATTTTCTGTCTTACGTCATATACATATTTACTCTTGAATTAATCTACACCGATTTTTTCTATTATTTTGAGGTCCACTTTTCTGTCTCTAGGAATAAATATACCACTTTTACTTTTATTAATTAATCTACACCGATTTTTCCATTATTTTGAGGTCCACTTTTCTGTCTCTAGGAATGATATACCACTTTTACTTTTTGTAATTGATCTACACCGATTTTTCTATTATTTTGAGGGCCACTTTTCTGTCTCTAGGAATAAATATACCACTTTTACTTTTATTAATTGATCTACACCGATTTTTTCTATTATTTTGAGGTCCACTTTTCTGTCTCTAGGAATAAATATACCACTTTTACTTTTATTAATTAATCTACACCGATTTTTTCTATTATTTTGAGGTCCACTTTTCTGTCTCTAGGAATAAATATACCACTTTTACTTTTATTAATTGATCTACACCGATTTTCATTATTTTTGGTCCACTTTTCTGTCTCTATTGGAATAATATATACATTTTACTTTCTTAATTGACTACACCATTTTTCCTTATTTTGAGGTCCATTTTCTGTCTCTAGGAATTAATATCACTTTTACTTTTATTAATTGATCTAACACGATTTTTTTCTATTATTTTGAGGTCCACTTTTCTTCTCTCAGGAATAATAACCAATTTTACTCCTTTATAATTGATCTACACGAATTTTTTCCATTATTTTGAGTCCACTTTTCTTCTCTAGGAATTATATACCACTTTTACTTATTTGAATTGATATACACTTATTTTTCCCTATTTTTGGTCCACTTTTCTTCTCTTAGGAATAATATACCTATTTTTACTCATTGAATTACATATACCTATTTTTCCCTATTTTGAGGTCCACTTTTCTTTCTCCAGGAATTAATATACCACTTTTACTCTTTTAAATTAAGATCTACAGACTTATTCTTTCCTATTTTGAGGTCCACTTTTCTTCTTCTAGGAATTAATATGCCACTTTTACTCTTTTAAATTGATCTATACCTATTTTTTCCCTATTTTGAAGTCCATTTTTCTTTCTCTCTAGGAATTAATATGCCACTTTCACTCTTTTAAATTGATCTATACCTATTTTTTCCCTTATTTTGAGGTCCACTTTTTCTCTCTTAGAATTACTTGCCACTTTTAACGTCTATATAAATTGTCTATAGGTAATATTTTTGCTAAAGTTAGGTTTCCACTTATATTCATTCTCTTGGAATTATGAATTACCTTACTTATATTACTATGGTCTATATATAATCTATACATTTTCCTATAAGTCCACTATATCTCATTCATTGTAGCCTTAACCCATATCACAATTCTTTTTTCATATATAAAATTGCTGTTGTCGGCATTAAATTACCTGAAAAGTAAAGCTAATATACCAAATTAGGTAGTGGAGAAGGATACTAAACAGGTCATATCTATAAAATATTGCTTATATTAATTAAAATCGTCTAATGGTACCGAAATTACAATGGAAATTACGTTCTGGGCCTCAAGGGGTTAATGAGTAACACGTAGCTATTCATTGGACACAGAGAAGGGTTAAAGACTTTTCTCCTACAAATATCTTGACCCTTTTCAACGGCGTATTTTTTCGTTTTTTTTTGGGTATGATCGGGAAAATTTCAAGTCAGTTTTGGTTGCTCCCCTTTCTCATCGCCCTCACTGTTTCCCCTCGTACCGCCACGTCCCCTCACTGTCCCCTCGTTGTCCCTTTGACGTCATTCCACCCCTTTTACCCTCACAGACAAGGAGGGGAGAGAGGGGAGGGATGGGAAAGGCTTTAGTGCAGGTCATCGCAGGACAAAAATGAAGAAAAAAAGGGGAAAAAGGATAGATGCATAAAACTCATATTAGTGAGTCATTGTTTGCTTAATATATAAATTAGATTATTTAATATCAATAAAAGCAATAAATAGATAAGAAAAATATAATGAGTAATACCAGTGTAGGTCATCGCTACGTAGACAAAAAGAGATAGAGATAAAAATCAAATTAATAAGACATAGTTTGCTTAATATATAAATTAATTAATGAAAATCAACAAGAGCATTAAATAAATAAAACAAATAGACAACATGAAAATTGATAACTGACAATAAATAAAAATAAACACAAACAAAAAGATAGATACATAAAAATCAAATTAGTGAGTCATAATTTGCTTAATATATAAATTAGATGAATGTAAATCAATAAGAGCAATAAATAGATGAAACAAATAGACACCAAAAAAATAGATTATTGACAATATATAAAATAAACACAAGCAAAAACATAGATCGATAAAAATCAAATGAATGAGTCATAATTTGCTTAATATATAAATTGGATGAATTAAAAGCTAGAAAGCAATAACTGGATATAAAAAATTTAAATAGTGTAATATCGATAATTCTTCGTCAGGTGAAGCTTGCAAGGTGGTGATGGTGGTGGTAGCAAGGAGGCTCCCGGGACATTACATATTTATCTTCTAATTAGTTAAGCAGTTTTTCCTGCCACGCATTTCGAGGTGAGGAAAGGAAAACGAGGCTTGTGGAGATTGAAAAAAATGGAGATTATCTAAAAAAAACAAAAAAAAAACAGAGTTATTATCTAATTGGAATTGATTTTATAATAGTGAGGCTTAACAAGGTACACACACACACACACACACACACACACACACCACACACACACACACACACACACACAAGAAGGTTCCTATTACAGCTAAAGATGACGTTCCTATTAGATGAAGCAAAACATTATTTGATGCCACGTAAGGAAGAAAAGTGAATTTCCTCTACTCAAGGTCACAAGAGAGAGAGAGAGAGAGAGAGAGAGAGAGAGAGAGAGAGAGAGAGAGAGAGAGAGAGAGAGAGAGAGAGAGAGAGAGAGAGAGAGAGAGAGAGAGAGAGAGAGAGAGGTTAACTTGTCAAGGAATCAAGGTATGGTGCCCCTTTGATAACCTTACCTACCCTCTCTCTCTCTCTCTCTCTCCCTTCCTACATCACGCTAACTTTCCCTTCATCCCCTTCCTCTCCCTTCATCCCCTCAACTACCTCTTCTTCTCCCTTCATCCCCTCAGCCTCCCCTTCCTCACACCCTTCACCCTCAGATATATAAATGGACCCTCAGTTTTGATCTCTCCCCTCAACAAAATGTCACGCGCGAGCAAACTATACTCACACAATTTAACCCCTTGAGACCCAGCACGTAATTTCCATTGTAATTTGGGTACCATTAGACGATTTTTAGTGACTATAAGCAATATTTTTATAGATATGACCTGTTTAGTATCCTTGTCGACTAACTAATTTGGCATATTCAGTTTCTTTTCGTAATGTTATGGCTCAACAACAGACGATTTTTTATAGCAAAGGAAAGATCTGGGCGTGAAGGGGTTACCAGCATCTATTTAGGAAACTTAGCATAGCAGCAAACACTCACTACAAGAGAGGAGTAACAAGACACCTCCCGAACTAAATTGGCCCACCCACCCTTTTTATATTCTCTTAACTATCTTCTATATAAGGACTGGCAACTAAGTGGTCTTCTAATAACTTTTTTTTCACTACAAGAGAGGAGTAACAAGACACCTCCCGAACTAAATTGGCCCACCCACTCTTTTTATATTCTCTTAACTGTCTTCTATATAAGGACTGGCAACTAAGTGGTCTTCTAATAACTTTTTTTTCACTACAAGAGAGGAGTAACAAGACACCTCCCGAACTAAATTGGCCCACCCACTCTTTTTATATTCTCTTAACTGTCTTCTATATAAGGACTGGCAACTAAGTGGTCTTCTAATAACTTTTTTTTTGTCCTTGGCCAGTCCTTTGTGATTGACGCTGACGGGGTAAGTAAGGACGGCATTTTACTATTATATATACAGCATTATCGATACTCTCTATTCATTACTCTATCTTACCGGGGTGCAGTCAGTTCGTACACAAGTTGTTTCGTACACCAGTAGATTCGTACACCAAAAAGTTGTTTCGTAGTCTATATGAAACCATAGTCGTTTCGTACACTCAGCTCAGAGTTGAACTTGACGACTTGAGTTACGAAACGACACTAGGTATGTACGAAAAAACTCAAAATCAGTGTACGAAACAACAAAAAAATCCTGGGTACGAAACAACTTGTGTACGAAACTCCCTGTAACCATCTTACCTAACCGAACTTTTACGGTATTTCTATTTTTTCTCGATTTTCTTTAGTTACTGTTATTGCTGTATTAACTTTTTCACTTAATTTTTGTTCCTGTTACTACTACTTACTACTTACCGAAAAAGAAAAGCAAAAAAAAAGAAAAAAAAAAAAAAGCAAAAAAAAAAAAAAAAAAAAGCAAAAAAAAAACAAAACGAAAAAAAAAAAAAAAAAAAAAAAAAAAAACAAAAAAAAAAAGCAAAAAAAAAAAAAATAATAAAAAAAAAAATTAAAAAGGGCAAAATATCGAGACTGCCTGAAAAAAAACACCGTGATATTCAGTACGCGTTTAAAGACGTGTTCTCCGATGTATTCATGAGTATAAATTGGAAAGGCAAATACGTATTAAATTTATTTGCATATCATTATTGGTGCTGATGTTATTATCGGACACACACACACACACACACACACACACACACACACACACACAGACACAGACATACACACACACACACACACAGACACACACACACACACACACACACACACACACACACACACACACACAACACACACACACACACACACACACAGACACAGACACAGACAACACACACAGACACACAGACACACAGACACACACACACACACACACACACACACACACATAAAAATTCAGCATTCAGATACACAATCTTTCTTATATTCATCACAACCCTGACTTTAGCACACTTCACAGGTATTTCAAGTCATCAATTCCATGCATATAATAACCTTAATTAACCCTTCACGCCCAGACCTTTCCTTTGCTATAAAAATCGTCTGTTGTCGAGCCATAAAATCACGAAAAGTCACTGAATATACCAAATGAGTTAGTGGACAAGGATACTAAACAGGTCATAGCTATAAAACATTGCTTATAGTCACTAAGAATTGTCTAATGGTACCCAAATTACAATGGAAATGACGTTCTGGGCCTCACGGGGTTAAACAATACACCAAAGAAAAAAATACAGGCAGAAATGCATGAAAAAAATACTAAAAAACTTCGATGAGGAACCAAAGGAGACGAAGGAGGAGGAGGAGGAGGAAGGGAGGAGGAGGAGGAGGAGGAGGAGGAGGAGGAGGAGGAGGAGGAGGAGGAGGAGGAGAGAGGAGGAGGAGAGGAGGAGGAGGAGGAGGAGGAGGAGGAGGAGGAGGAGGAGGAGGAGGAGGAGGAGGAGGAGGAAGGAGGAGGAGGGGGAGGAGGAGGAAGAGGAGGAGGAGGAAGAGGATGAGGTATAGGAGGAGGAAGAGGAGGAGAATGAGGAGGAGGAGAATGAGGAGGAGGAGAAGGAGGAGGAGGAGGAGGAGGAGGAGGAGGAGGAGGAGGAGGAGGAGGAGGAGGAGGAGGAGGAGGAGGAGGAGGAGGAGGAGGAGGAGGAGGAGGAGGAGGAGGAGGAGGAGGAATGAGAAAAACTAGAAGAATGATGATACGTTGACGTGCATCTAACGAGCACCACCTCATGATTTACGCGGCAATTAAAGTGTGCGAGGTAACGAGGAGGGCGCGAAAGTAACCACCCGCGTAATGGTGAATCTTGCGTGTTATCTGATAGCTGTAATGCAGAGGTGATTAAGACGTGATTAAGACGTGATGCGGTAGTTAGTGGGCGGGGATTAATTACACGTGTTGATATCTCCGCCTCATTACTCTTGGTTATGCCTGGGAGGAGGAGAGAGGAGGAGGAGAGGAGGAGGAGGAGGAGGAGGAGGAGGAGGAGGAGGAGGAGGAGGAGGAGGGTGGTTTAGGTCAAGGAGTCTAGGAAGAATAGGAAATTAAGGGGGAGATGAGGTGATTTTTTTTTTTTTTTTTTGTGTGTGTGGGGTGTGGTGTGTGTGTGTGTATGTGTGTGTGTGTGTGTGTGTGTGTGTGTGTGTGTGTGTGTGTGTGTGTGTGTGTGTGGGGGTGTGTGGTGTGTGTGTGTGTGTGTGTGGTGTGTGTAGTGTGTGGTGGTGTGTGTATATGATGGATGCGACACACTGTAAAGATTCTCCACTGAGGAAATGAGGTAAGAGAGGAGAGAGAAGAGAGGGGAGAGAGAGGAGGAGAGAGAAGAGAGAGAGGAGAGAGAGAGAGAGAGAGGAAGAGAGAGAGAGAGAGAGAGAGTGAGAGAGAAGAGAGAGAGAGAGAGAGAGAGAGAGAGAGAGAGAGAGAGAGAAGAGAGAGAGAGAGAGAGATTAAAGAAAAACACACACACAAAACGAACAAAATTTCACTCAATAGACATACAGACTCTGAAACAAAACACACAAAAACAAAAAAATGGACAATAACCAGATTACAAAAAAGACACACACACACACACACACACACACACACACACACACACACCCCACACACACACACACAAAAGCAAACAACTATGAATAAAACATAAAAAGCACAACCAACAAACAGATGAACAATCCACCGCTTTTTTTTTTATATTCCTTTCTTGTTATGCTTTTTTGTCCCCCCTACAATAAAATAGCAAGGCACAATACACTACTACCGATAACAGGCGAGCGGGGGAAGAACACGAGAGGAGGACGTCACCCAGTGTTGCCAGATGTAGGAAAAGTTACCTGTTTAACCCCTTCACGCCCAGAAATTTCCTTTGCTATAAAAAATTGTCTGTTGTCGAGCCATACAATTACGAAAAGTTACTTAGTATACCAAATTAGTTAGTGGACAAGGATACTAAACAGGTCATATCTATAAAATATTGCTTATATTCACTAAAAATCGTCAAATGGTACCCAATTATAATGGAAATGATGTTTTGGGTCTCAAGAGGTTAAGGGAAATTATGGCTTCGTAAGGGAAAAAAAGGTGTGTGTGTGTGTGTGTGTGTGTGTGTGTGTGTGTGTGTGTGTGTGTGTGTGGTGTGTGTGTGTGTGTGTGTGTGGTGTGTGTGTGTGTGTGGTGTGTGTGTGTGTGTGTGTGTGTGTGTGTGTGTGTGTGTGTGGTGTGTGTGTGTGTGTGTGTGTGTGTGTGTGTGTGTGTGTGTGTGTGTGTGTGTGTGTGTGTGTGTGTGTGTGTGTGTGTGTGTGTGTGTGTGTGTGTGTGTGTGTGTGTGTGTGTGTGTGTGTGTGTGTGTGTGTGTGTGTGTGTGTGTGTGTGTGTGTGTGTGGGGAGACAGGGAAAGTCTGAGGGCAAAAAAAATTCATTTCCAAATAAGGACATTTTAGCTGGTTGATCTGGCAACACTGACGTCACCTAGGTAGCATTTCCCAGGCAGAGGAATATTTCGTAAATCTTAGCCTGGAGCCTTTATTGTCCACTCACAGTCGTGGTAAAACTCGTAGCAAGTCGTGGCGTGAGTTATCTGCAGGCACGAATGGACATCTTTCTTTCATATTGCTTTCTGTGCTGTTAAGGATGGTCCCCCCTATGGTCCCCCTCTTCCCCCTCCTCCCCAACCCCCAACCTCCTCCCCAACCCTTCCCTCTCCTCCCTCCCCAACCCCCAACCCTTCCCTCTCCTCCCTCCCCAACCTCCAACGTCTGTTTCCTTTCTTACTGCTTCCTTGCAAAAGTCGCTTATCTCCCTCCTGGTTTCTTCTTTAAGGGTTCGACAAAGGGTGGAGAGGGAGGAAGGAAGGGAGGGAAGGAGGGAGAGAGGGGATATATAGGGTGGTAAGGGAGGGGAGGAAGGAAGGAAAGGAAGGAGAGGAAGGTAAAGAAGGAAAGGAAGGAGAGAGAGAGAGAGAGAGAGAAGAGAGAGGAGAGAGAGGGGAGAGAGAGAGAGACGAGAGAGAGAGAAGGAGAGAGAGAGAGAGAGCGAGAAACGAGAGAGCGGAGAGAGAGAGAGAGAGAGAAGAGAGAGAGAGAGAGAGAGAGAGAGAGAAGAGGAGAGAGAAGAGAGAGAGGAGAGAGAGAGAGAGAGAGAGAGAGAGAGAGAGAAGGTAGAGAGGGATGACAAAAAAAATTCTCTCGCCTTGTTTTCCTAATGATAATAAATTAAAACGAACCTTAAATTTCCTTTTCATCCGCCTTACTATACGTGTCTAGTCTCCTTTTCCCCCCCCATTTCCTGACCCTTTACTATACGTCTAGTGTCTTTTTTCCCATTTCCTAACCCTTTACTAGTCCTTTTACTAACCCTAACCTTTACTATACGTCTAAGTGTCCTTTTTCTCCCATTTCCTAACCTTTTACTATACGTCTAGTGTCTTTTTTCCCATTTCCTAACCCTTTACTAGTCCTTTACTAACCCTAACCTTACTATACGTCTAACTGAGTGTCCTTTTTCTCCATTTCCTAACCTTTTACTATACGTCTAGTGTCTTTTTTCCCATTTCCTAACCCTTGTACTAGTCCCTTTACTAACCCTAACCTTTACTATACGTCTAACTGAGTGTCCTTTTTCTCCCATTTCCTAACCTTTTACTATACATCTAGTGTCTTTTTTCCCATTTCCTAACCCTTTACTAGTCCTTTACTAACCCTAACCTTTACTATACGTCTAACTGAGTGTCCTTTTTCTCCCATTTCCTAACCTTTTACTATACGTCTAGTGTCTTTTTTCCCATTTCCTAACCCTTTACTAGTCCTTTTACTAACTCTAACCTTAACTATACGTCTAACTGAGTGTCCTTTTTCTCCCATTTCCTAACCTTTTACTATACATCTAGTGTCTTTTTTCCCATTTCCTAACCCTTTACTAGTCCTTTTACTAACCCTAACCTTAACTATACGTCTAACTGAGTGTCCTTTTTCTCCCATTTCCTAACCTTTTACTATACATCTAGTGTCTTTTTTCCCATTTCCTAACCCTTTACTAGTCCCTTTACTAACCCTAACCTTTACTATACGTCTAACTGAGTGTCCTTTTCCCCCCATTTCCTAACCTTTTACTATACATCTAGTGTCTTTTTTCCCATTTCCTAACCCTTTACTAGTCCCTTTACTAACCCTAACCTTTACTATACGTCTAAGTGTCCTTTTTCTCCCATTTCCTAACCTTTTACTATACATCTAGTGTCTTTTTTTCCATTTCCTAACCCTTTACTAGTCCTTTTACTAACCCTAACCTTTACTATACGTCTAAGTGTCCTTTTTTTCCTTTCCTAACCCTTGAGGAAAAAAGTCAAGGCAAGCAGCAGCGTGTGGACAAGGGAGGCACAGAAAGCAAGACACATAAGGCATAAAAGGATAAAATACGAGTGAAAAAATCGTGGAATGGAAAACCACCTCAAATATTTCCTTAGAATTTTGTGAAGCCTTAAAATGAGGAGCAAAGAGCGATTGAGGAACGTGAAGGAAGGAAGGAAGAGAGAAGGAGAGGGAGGGTGAGGTAAGGAAGGAAGAGTGAGGGAGAGAAGAGAGAGAGAGAGTGAGGGAAGAGAGGAGTGAGGGAAGGAAGGAAGAGTGAGGGAGAGAAGAGTGAGGGAGAGAAGAGAGAGAGAGAGAGAGAGAGAGAGAGAGAGAGAGAGAGAGAGAGAGAAGAGAGAGAGAGAGAGAGAGAGACGAGGAGAGAGGAGAGAGAGAGCGAGAGAGAGAGAGAGAGAGAGAGAGAGAGAGAGAGAGAGGAGAGAGAGAGAGAGAGAGAGAGAAGATCCCTCTCTCTCCCTTCCCGCCAATAGTCCCCTGGGGCAAAGAGGGAGGAGGAGCGGAGAAAATATTGCCTGGGAGGACGAAGAGTTTTACCTCCGAGTGAAGCATTTCTGTGACTGTTACTCGCTGGGTGAACGTATGTAAAGACAGACAGACAGATGGACAGATAGATAGACAGATAAATAAATAGATAGATAGATGGGTACATAGATAGGTAGATTGATAAGAAGATAGGTAGGGGGATAGAAGGGTGGATAGACTGTTACTCGCTGGATGAAAGTATGTATAAGGCAGATAGACAGATGGATAGACAGATAGACAAACATAGAGTCAGACAAATAGATAGACAGATAGATATATAAACAAATAAATAGATAGATATAGACTGATGAATAGATACTTAGATAGATAGATAGATAGATAAGCAGGTAGAGAGAAAGAAGGGTGGATAGATGGATCAAATAAAAGGTGGATAATTATTAGACGAATGGATAGAGGAGAGAGCAAATGGATAAACAGATGGATACATATCATAAACAGAACGAAACACACACACACACACACACACACACACACACACACACACACACACACACACACATACACATACACACACACACACACACACACACACACACACACATAGACATCCCTCCCACACACTCAAATAACGAAAAAGTAAAACCTAAAAATAACGAAAAAGTAAAACTAAAAATAACGAAAAAGTAAAACTAAAAATAACGAAAAAGTAAAAACTAAAAATAACGAAAAAGTAAAACTAAAAATAACGAAAAAGTAAAAACTAAAAATAACGAAAAAGTAAAACTAAAAATAACGAAAAAGTAAAAACTAAAAATAACGAAAAAGTAAAACTAAAATTACGAAAAAGTAAAAACTAAAAATAACGAAAAAGTAAAAACTAAAAATACGAAAAAGTAAAAAACTAAAAAATAACGAAAAAGTAAAAACTAAAAATAACGAAAAAGTAAAAACTAAAAATAACGAAAAAGTAAAAACTAAAAATAACGAAAAAGTAAAAACTAAAAATAACGAAAAAGTAAAAACTAAAAATTACGAAAAATTAAAACTAAAAATAACGAAAAAGTAAAAACTAAAAATAACGAAAAAGTAAAAACTAAAAATAACGAAAAAGTAAAAACTAAAAATAACGAAAAAGTAAAAACTAAAAATTACGAAAAAGTAAAAACTAAAAATCACGAAAACGAAAAAAAAGCAAACACACAGATAATAAAATAAAAATAAACAAATCAGTAAATAAATATATAAAAAAAACATCTGCTATTTCTGTCCTACTTATCTCTCGATCTGCCTACTCATGTGTCCGTCTGTCTGTCCGTCTGTCTGTCTGTCCGTTAAGTGCCTGACGCTCGGAACACAACTGGACCGTGATATTAGAGGATAAGTGCTCTCTAATGTTCAAACCGAGTCAATATAGCCAGCCGTGTTGAGTTTTATGCATCTGGGATCAGAAGATCATACGAAAATATAACCTTGGCTAAAATATTGGTATCATTATCAATACTTTTATTATTATCATTTTTAACGCTATAATAACCTTTGCTCAAACATTTTATCATTAACAATATTTTTATGGGTATATTTCATCAGCATTCATTTTTATAATCTTTGCACCTTTCACCTCTATTTAGGCCAGAAACACACACACACACACACACACACACACACACACACACACACACACACACACACACACACACACACACACACATACACATACACATACACATACACAAACACATACACATACACATACACATACACACACATACACATACACATACACACACAGACACAGACACAGACACACATGCACACGCACACGCACATACACATACACATACACATACACATACACAGACACAGACACAGACACAGACACAGACACAGACACAGACACAGACACAGACACACATACACATACACATACACATACACATACACATACACATACACATCACACATACACACACATACACATACACATACACACACACACACACACACACACACACAGACACACATACACATACACATACATACACATAAACATACACATACACATACACACGCACACGCACACGCACACGCATACACATACACACATACACACATACACACATACACATACACATACACATACACACAGACACAGACACATACACATACACATACACATCACACACACACACACACACACACACACACACACACACACACACATAAAAGAGCAAGACAAGATACAATGCATACTAAAATATTGTAAAGGATATTAAAATAGCATGAACAACGCAACACAATGGAACAGAAATAAACTACACACACACATAGAGAGCGAGAGCGAGAGCGAGAGCGAGCGAGAGAGAGAGAGAGAGAGAGAGAGAGAGAGAGAGTGAGAGAGAGAGAGAGAGAAGGAGAGATGAGAGAGAGAGAAGGAGAGAAGAGAGAGAGAGACGAGAGAGAGAGAGAGAGAGAGAGAGAGAGAGCCAGCAGCCAGCCAGCCAGCCAGCCAGCCAGCCAGCCAGCCAGCCAGCCAGCCAGCCAGCCAGCCAGCGAGCGAGAGCGAGAGCGAGAGCGAGAGCGAGAGCGAAAGAGAGAGAGAGAGAGAGAGAGCGAGAGCGAGAGCGAGAGAGAGAGAGAGAGAGAGAGAGAGAGAGAGAGAGAGAGAGAGAGAGAGGCGCACAAATATAAACAAGACACAAGAGCTAGTAAAAAGAAGCGTATAACACACAATTTAATTTAAAATATAACACACACACATATATTTCACTAGACATAAAGTTAACATATATACAAACGTTCATTCTGTATTCAAAAATTAAAAAAATACCAAAATTCAACAACTGTCGCTGCTTTTATGGCCCGAAGCATATTTTTCCTCTTTGTCGTTTCATGATTTTTGCATTTTTCACTTCATATCTAATGGCCGCCGTCAGGGCAGAAAAATACGACTTGCCGTTTTGCGATGAATAAAGTAAATAAACGTCAAACTGAGTTCATTTTTCCTCTCTCTCTCTCTCTCTCTCTCTCTCTCTCTCTCTCTCTCTCTCTCTCTCTCTCTCTCTCTCTCTCTCTCTCTCTCTCTCTCTCTCTCTCTCTCTCTCTCTCTTCCAGGTATTTGTTTCAGTCATTTACTCTGTGTTTCCTGATGATTATACCAATTCTTTTCTTACTCTCTTTACTGATACTTTATGATACCTTGCACAACATTTATATCTCGTTTTTAGAATTCTCTCTCTCTCTCTCTCTCTCTCTCTCTCTCTCTCTCTCTCTCTCTCTCTCTCTCTCTCTCTCTCTCTCTCTCTCTCTCTCTCTCTCTTCCAGGTACTTGTCATATCCTTTCTCTCTCCATTTCCTGATCATTCTCTCTTTCTTTTCTCACTCTTTATATTATCCAGAACAACATTTATATATCATTTTTAGAATAACGTTCATATTCACCTTCAATATTTGTGTTGACGTGAGCTCCTCAGTTTTATTTTCTCATTCTTAAGGCTTCTGAACACACAATACTTTCCTTCTCAACACACAAAGCCACGTTTATAATTGCATATTAATCATCGGGGTTTTAAATCATCACTATATCGATCATCTATTCACAGCCAAGTCGCTAATAACCTCAGAGGATTAATTATTAACACATGAACAATAGATTAATATTAAAACATAAAATAGTTTCTTCAGCGTCACAGAGTTTGGGAATATACGTAAGAAAGACCTTTTTTTTTTAGTTTCTTTTAATTTGAGAGGAAACAAAACTAATATATAAAGGGCAATGTCCATATGTTTGTTAGCGTACTCCTCCCACAGTTTTCGTCGGAAAAGGCTGTAAGTGGTCTCATTAGAACCGGAAGGCTCTAACTTAGAATTTTTACGCTTTTATTTGTTCAATTCGGAGACTTTTCGGAGACTTTTTAGGAGACTTTTCATTTTTCGGATATTATTGGTTAGGGACGGGACGGGACGGGACGGGACGGGACGGGACGGGAAGGGAAGGGACAGGGACGGGACGGGACGGGACGGGAAACGGGACGGGACGGGAAGGGAAGGGAAGGGACGGGACGGGACGGAGGGACGGACGGGAGGGAGGGGAGGGGACGGGACGGGACGGGACGGGACGGGAAGGGAAGGGAAGGGACGGGACGGGACGGGAGGACGGGACGGGAAGGGAAGGAAGGGACGGGACGGGACGGGACGGGACGGGACGGGGAGGGGAGGGGAGGGGACGGGACGGGACGGGACGGGACGGGACGGACGGGACGGGACGGGACGGGGACGGGAGGGGACGGGACGGGACGGGACGGGACGGGACGGGACGGGACGGGATGGGACGGGGAGGGGAGGGACGGGACGGGACGGGACGGGACGGGATGGGACGGAACGGGATAGGGCGGGACGGGACGAGACGGGACGGGACGGGACGAGACGGGACGGGATGGGACGGAACGGGATAGGGCGGGACGGGACGGGACGAGACGGGACGGGATGGGACAGAACGGGATATTATGCATATTATTATGCAAAAAAAAAATAATAAACACGGCCAACGCCGGGTATCCTGCTAGTAACCCATAAAAGTGTAGTTGTAAAAGTTGTTAGGATTATAAGAAGGACAAGTTTTTTCTTGAGGTAGGAAACAAAAAGATTGCTCGAAACTTTAAACATGAAAGGAGTAAAAATGTGAGCAATTGGTGTTAAGAATATAAGAAAATAAGGAAGCTACAAGAGGCCATGAGACCTACACGTGGTAGTTCCTGTAATGTTCCAATGTTAAGTTTGGGAATATAAGACAAGAGACTTTTTAGGAATATAATAAAGGAATAGAAGAAAGTTTAATAAAGAAAATAAGATAATAAAAATAAGAGGTTTGAGAATATATGAAAGAAGTTTTGTTTAGAATGGAAACAAAAAGATTGCTCGAAACTTTAACCGTGAAAGGCGTAAAAATGTGAGGTATTGGTGTTGTCTGGGTGTAAGGTGTTAGGCGGATAAGAGAGAGAGAGACGGGAGTTAGAAATTGTAGTCCATTTTTAGTAGAGGGTATATAAACTCCCTTTACTGAACACTACAGCCGTTGACGTCAAATAAAAGAACCGAGCCTTGAGTATAGACAGGTAAACAACCCAATACAACAAGGCAAGACAGGTAAACAAGCCCAATAACCGGTAAACAAGCCCAATACAATAAGGCAAGACAGGTAAACAAGCCCAAACAACCCAATATAACAACGCAATACAGGTAAACAAGCCCGAAAACAAGTAAACAAGCCCGAAAACAAGTAAACAAGCCCGAAAACAAGTAAACAAGCCCGAAAACAAGTAAACAAGCCCGAAAACAAGTAAACATGCCCAAAAACAAGTAAACAAGCCCGAAAACAAGCCCGAAAACAAGTAAACAAACCCGAAAACAAGTAAACAAACGCGAAAACAAGTAAACATGCCCGAAAACAAGTAAACAAGCCCGAAAACAAGCCCGAAAACAAGTAAACAAACCCGAAAACAAGTAAACAAGCCCAAAAAACAAGTAAACAAGCCCGAAAAACAAGTAAACATGCCCGAAAACAAGTAAACAAGCCCGAAAACAAGTAAACAAGCCCGAAAACAAGTAAACAAGCCCGAAAACAAGTAAACAAACCCGAAAACAAGTAAACAAACGCGAAAACAAGTAAACATGCCCGAAAACAAGTAAACAAGCCCGAAAACAAGCCCGAAAACAAGTAAACAAACCCGAAAACAAGTAAACAAGCCCGAAAACAAGTAAACAAGCCCGAAAACAAGTAAACAAACCCGAAAACAAGTAAACAAGCCCGAAAACAAGTAAACAAGCCCGAAAACAAGTAAACAAGCCCGAAAACAAGTAAACAAACCCGAAAACAAGTAAACAAGCCCGAAAACAAGTAAACAAGCCCGAAAACAAGTAAACAAACCCGAAAACAAGTAAACAAGCCCGAAAACAAGTAAACAA
>JACEEZ010005397.1:25000-42500 GCA_016584305.1 Chionoecetes opilio | reverse complement strand
TACATAAATAGACTGCATATCTTTAAAGACAACATAACTACATAAATAGACTGCATATCTTTAAAGACAACATAACTACATAACTAAATAGCCTACATAGCTTTAAAGACAACATAACTACATAACTAAATAGCCTGCATAGCTATTAAGACAACATAACTACATAACTAAATAGCCTACATAGCTTTAAAGACAACATAACTACATAACTAAATAGCCTGCATAGCTTTTAAGACAACATAACTACATAACTAAATAGCCTGCATAGCTTTAAAGACAACATAACTACGTAACTAAATAGACTGCATAGCTTTTAAGACAATATAACTACATAACTAAATAGCCTACATAGCTATTAAGACAACATAACTACATAACTAAATAGCCTGCATAGCTATTAAGACAACATAACTACATAACTAAATAGCCTATATAGCTTTTAAGACAACATAACTACATAACTAAATAGCCTGCATAGCTTTTAAGACAACATAACTACGTAACTAAATAGCCTGCATAGCTTTTAAGACAACATAACTACATAACTAAATAGACTGCATAGCTTTAAAGACAACATAACTACATAACTAAATAGCCTGCATAGCTTTAAAGACAACATAACTACATAACTAAATAGACTGCATAGCTTTTAAGACAACATAACTACATAACTAAATAGCCTACATAGCTTTTAAGACAACATAACTACATAACTAAATAGACTCCATAGCTTTTAAGACAACATAACTACATAAATAGACTGCATAGCTTTTAAGACAACATAACTACATAAATAGACTGCATAGCTTTTAAGACAACATAACTACATAAATAGACTGCATAGCTTTTAAGACAACATAACTACATAAATAGACTCCATAGCTTTTAAGACAACATAACTACATAACTAAATAGACTACATAGCTTTTAAGACAACATAACTACATAACTAAATAGCCTACATAGCTTTTAAGACAACATAACTACATAAATAGACTACATAGCTTTTAAGACAACATAACTACATAACTAAATAGCCTACATAGCTTTAAAGACAACATAACTACATAACTAAATAGACTGCATAGCTTTAAAGACAACATAACTACATAACTAGATAGCCTACATAGCTTTTAAGACAACATAACTACATAAATAGACTGCATAGCTTTTAAGACAACATAACTACATAACTAAATAGACTGCATAGCTTTAAAGACAACATAACTACGTAACTAAATAGACTGCATAGCTTTAAAGACAACATAACTACGTAACTAAATAGACTGCATAGCTTTTAAGACAACATAACTACATAACTAAATAGCCTGCATAGCTTTTAAGACAACATAACTACGTAACTAAATAGACTACATAGCTTTTAAGACAACATAACTACATAACTAAATAGCCTGCATAGCTTTTAAGACAACATAACTACATAACTAAATAGACTGCATAGCTTTTAAGACAACATAACTACATAACTAAATAGCCTGCATAGCTTTAAAGACAACATAACTACATAACTAAATAGCCTACATAGCTTTTAAGACAACATAACTACATAACTAAATAGCCTGCATAGCTTTTAAGACAACATAACTTAACCACATAACTACATATCTTAAAGGTTGTAGCAAGGAGATTTTGTCGTTGCCTTTTCATACAGGGGGGGAATATTACACCAGGTCTTGTATGAAATAAGAAAGGGGAGAAAAGAGCATAGGGAATAGACTATATAGCTTTTAAGGCGTGTAGAAATTTCATATCAAGGAAATAAAGGGAAGGAAATAAAAGAAATCAAGGAAATTTTGTGCTTTTCGATGCTGTGTGAAATTAAGCAGAAATAGGAAAGGGAAACTATAACACCGAGTCTTGTATTTAATAAAGAGGGGGAGAAAAGATGATAGAGATTGGACTATATAGCTTTTAATGACATGTAGAAACTGTATAATTACTGTTATGAATAAAATATAATACTGCTAGATATAGTCCTTGGCGTCCCAGTCAGGACTTTAGCACATCAACTCCCCTTCTGTTTTCAATGTATTAAGTAAAAAAAAAAAAAAAAAAAAAAAAAAAAAAAAAAAAAAAAAAAAAAAAAAAAAAAAAAAAAAAAAAAAAAAAAAAAAAAAAAAAATAATAATAATAATAATAATAATAATAAAAAAAAAAAAAAAGGTAGCCAGAACATTTTGTCTTTTCCTTATCACACACGGAGAAAATATAACACTAAGCCTTGTATTAAAAAAAGAAAGGGGAGAAAAGAGCTTAGAAAATGGACTATATAGCTAAATAAGAGGTGTAGAAAGGTCATATATATATATTACATAGGAAGTTTGATGTCTTTTAATGCCATCTGAAAAGGGTTAAGTTCAGCAAAAAGGTCTGACTTAGATAATAGATTCTTGCATTCTGGAAAGTCTCTCGGGTGATTCGATAAGTGAACCGATGTAAAAAATGATTGATGTCCAGAATAGAACGTTCCCTTTTCGAAAATTGTGTGTTTACGAGAGAGAGAGAGAGAAATAAAAGAAGCTTGAATATTACATAAAAGAAGAAAAATGAATTGTGAAAATGCATGACGGGAATAGAAGTCGAGAGAGAGAGAGAGAGAGAGAGAGAGAGAGAGAGAGAGAGAGAGAGAGAGAGAGAGAGAGAGAGAGAGAGAGAGAGAGAGAGAGAGAGAGAGAGAGAGAGAGAGAGAGAGAGAGAGAGAGAGAGAGAGGAGAGAGAGAGAGAAGAGAGAAAGAGAAAGAGAAAGAGAAGAGATGAGAGAGGAGGAGAGAGGAGGAGAGAGAGAGAGAAGAGAGAGAGAGAGGAGGAGAGAGGAGAGAGAGGAGAGAGAGAGAGAGAGAGAGAGAGAGAGAGAGAGAGAGGACGAGATGAGAGAGAGGAGAGAGAGAGAGAGACAGAGGAGAGGAGGAGAGAGAGAGAGAGAGAGAGAAAGGTTGCTAAATTTATATCACAGAAACTTTGTGGAGACGTGAAGGAGTTTATTGACAGGCGAGGGGGCGACCACACTGCTTACATCACCTCCCACACACCTGTTACCTCCAACTGTTATCTATCTATCTGTTATCTACCTTGTTATCTATTTCTTATCTATTTATGTTATCTATCTGTTATCTATTTCTTATTTACTTGTTATCTATATATTTGTTATCTATTAATTATCTATCTGTTACCTACCTTGTTATCTATTTCTTATCTACCTGTTATATTTCTATTTGTTATCTATCTTTTATCTACCTTGTTATCTATTTCTTATCTACTTGTTATCTATTTATGTTATCTATCTATTATATATTTCTTATCTACCTGTTAACTATTTCTTATCTACCTGTTATATTTCTTTGTTATCTATTTATGATCTACCTTGTTATCTATATATTTGTTATCTATTTATTATCTACCTTGTTATCTATATATTTGTTATCTATTTTTATCTATATATTTCTTATCTATTTGTTATCTATATATTTGTTATCTACCTGTTATCTGTATATTTGTTATTTATGTTATCTATATATTTGTTATTTATTTATTATCTACGTTGTTATCTATATATTTGTTATCTATTTGTTATCTATATATTTGTTATCTATTTCTTATCTATCTGTTATCTATATATTTGTTATTTATTTATTATCTACGTTATCTATATATTTGTTATCTATTTGTTATCTCTATATTTGTTATCTATTTCTTATCTATCTGTTATCTATATATTTGTTATTTATTTATTATCTACGTTATCTATATATTTGTTATCTATTTGTTATCTCTATATTTGTTATCTATTTCTTATCTATCTGTTATCTATATATTTGTTATTTATTTATTAGCTACGTTGTTATCTATATATTTGTTACCTATTCCTTATCTATCTTATCTATTTCTTATCTACCTGTTATCTATCTATTAATGATCTATTTGTTATCTACCTTATTATCTATTTCTTTGACACTTTTCATAGGTTATTATATTTGATTTCGATTTTTCATATTTATCACTCCTTTCTTTTTTTCTTCTTTTCTTTCTTTTTCCATATTTTTCTTTCTTCTAGATAGTGATTTGAATAGAGTATATTTGTTTCTTCATCGCTTTTCATAAGTTATTCTTTTTTAATTACCTTTTTTTTTCAGTCCCCTAATTTTTTTTGTATATACGTTGCTATAAATTGTGACTAAGATAGAGAGTATTTGTTTTTTTCTATTTTTTTCTATGATTTTCATTGTCTTACGCCTCTCTCTTCCACCTCTTATTTTGCTTCTTATGACCTCTTCTCTCTCTTCCTTCTTTCTCCTCCTCCTCCTCCTCCTCCTCCTCCTCCTCCTTTCTCCTCTCTTCCTCCTTTCCCCTCTCTATTCTTCCTCCTAGTCCTCCTTCCTCCTCCTACTCCTCCTCTTCTTTCTCTTCCTCCTCCTCCGGCTCATAACTCGTATTGAATATCATGAAAGTTAACAACTTGAGCGCATTTTCTCCTCAAACTGACTAATCTTTTACTCTTCGATGTTTGCTTATTATTCCTCCTCCTCTTCCTCCTTCTCCTTCTCTCATAACGTCTTCTTCCTCCTTCTCGTTCTGTAAGCTCCTCCTCTTCCTATCTTTCCTCCTCCTCTTCCTATCTTTCCTCCTCCTTCTCCTATAACCTCTTCTTCCTCCTTCTTCTCCTATATCCTCCTCTTCCTTCTTCTCCTATAACCTTCTCTTCCTCCTTCTCCTATAACCTTCTCTTCCTCCTCCTTCTCCTTCTCCTGTAACTTCCTCTCCTTCCTCCTTACTCTTCAATGTTTGTTTATTCCTCCTCCTCTTCCTTCTACTTCTGTAGCCTCCTCCTCTTCCTTCTCCTTCCGTAAGCTTCTCCTCTTCCCCTCTCCCTCCTCCTCCTCCAGTAACCTCCCTGCATACGTTACAATAGCGTTACGTACCATTACAGTGTTACCTTGATACTCTTTCCTCCCCGGCAACACACGGTAAGCACATTAGGTTCTTTACAGGCTCAATCCTGCATCAGCCTCTCTCTGAATGGCCTAATTAATCGTCCTAAACTTTCACATCAACAACGGTTATTAGGGTCCAAATTGCCGGCCAATTATTGAGGTTAAAAAGACTAATTATTCTCGGTCACTTTGTAGGGGAGAGCGGGGCAGGTTGCATCATTGCCTCTAACTCGCATGTTATCACACGTACATCGTCTTAATACTACTACTACTACTACTACTACTACTGCTACTAACTACTACTACTACAACTACAACAATAATAATAATAAAAAAAGTTAATGCGAGTTAGAGGCAATGATATATAACTTGCAATGCTACTCGTCTTTTTTTTATTGTTTTTTTGTTCTGTTTAGTTGGTTAGTTTTCTGTTAGTTACTGTTTTTTTGTTCTGTTTTAGTTGGTTAGTTTTCTGTTAGTTACTGTTTTTTTGTTCTGTTTTAGTTGGTTAGTTTTCTGTTAGTTACTGTTTTTTTGTTCTGTATTAGTGGTTAGTTTTCTGTTAGTTACTGGTTTTTTGTTCTGTTTTGTTGGTTAGTTTTCTGTTAGTTACTGTTTTTTGTTCTGTTTAGTTGGTTAGTTTTCTGTTAGTTACTGTTTTTTTGTTCTGTATTAGTTGGTTAGTTTTCTGTTAGTTACTGTTTTTTTGTTCTGTTTTAGTTGGTTAGTTTTCTGTTAGTTACTGTTTTTTTGTTCTGTATTAGTTGGTTAGTTTTCTGTTAGTTACTGTTTTTTTGTTCTGTTTTAGTTGGTTAGTTTTCTGTTAGTTACTGTTTTTTTGTTCGGTTTTAGTTGGTTAGTTTTCTGTTAGTTACTGTTTTTTTGTTCTGTATTAGTTGGTTAGTTTTCTGTTAGTTACTGTTTTTTTGTTCGGTATTAGTTCGTTAGTTTTCTGTTAGTTACTGTTTTTTTGTTCTGTATTAGTTAGTTAGTTTTCTGTTAGTTACTGTTTTTTTGTTTGTTAATACGTACTAATCTTATCTTATCTGATCTATAATCTCTGTAATATTATATTTCTTTCTTTATATTATTTAAAATCTTATATTATTTTTTCGCCTTATCTAAAATCATATCTGTCTTTATTTTTATGATCTAAATTCTTATCTTTCAGTATTTGTATTATCTAAAATCTCATCTTTCTTTATTTATATTATCTAAAATCTTATCTTTTCTTTCATATTATCTAAAAACGAGCTTTCTTTTCCGTATTAATTAAAAAACTGTGCTATATTTCTCGTATCACCTAAAATCTTGCCTCAACTTTATATTTCTAGTGGATTACTGCAGATAAATATTAACTTTTTTATTTTTTCTATGAAGGGATAAATACAATGCAATATTCAAAGTGACATCAATAGATCAAATAAAAATGTCTCTCCTCTATCTCTCCTCCTTATTTCATTCTTATTTGTCGTATTTTCCTTGATTCTCTCTCTCTCTCTCTCTCTCTCTCTCTCTCTCTCTCTCTCTCTCTCTCTCTCTCTCTCTCTCTCTCTCTCTCTCTCTCTCTCTCTCTCTTTCTCTCTCTCTCCCCTTCTCTTTTATGTCGAGGGCCTTTAAGCTCTCCTCATTACTCCGTCAGTCTCTACGGTAAACACACACACACACACACACACACACACACACACACACACACACACACACACACACACACACACACACACACACACACACACACACACACACACACACACACACACACACACACACACATTGTTCTCTCAAGCCTACTATATTTTTCCTTTCTCTCTGTTCCCTGGTTCGTTCTCCATTTTCTTGCGTTATTGTCTGTCTCTCATTCTTTATTTTTCTCAATTACTTCCTTCTTTTCATCTTTCTTCCTTCTTTTATTCGACTTATTTCTTGCGTTTTCCTTTTCCTCTTCCTCATTTTAAAGTTTCCTCCTTCACCTTTCCTCTTTCCTCTTTTCCCCGCCTTCAAATTCTATTTCGAGTTCGTTCTTTCTTTTATTTTTCTTTCCTTAACATCTTTCACGTATTTTCTGTTATTCGCTCTTTTCTTTATTCAATGTATTTTAAATTTTCCTTTTTTTGTCTTTCGTTTTCTTTACTTTTTCTTATTCGCTCTTTTCTTTATTCAATGTATTTTAAATTTTCCTTATTTTGTCTTTCGTTTTCTTTACTTTTTCCTTATTCGCTCTTTTCTTTATTCAATGTATTTTAAATTCTCTTTTTTTTGTCTTTTATTTTCTTGACTTTTTCTTTAAATTATTATTATTATATATATATATAATTATTTTTGCTATTCTCTCTATTCTTTATTCAATTTATTTTCGATTCTCCTATTTTTCGTCTTTTATATTTTCTTAACTTTTTCTTATAATTATTTTCGTGCACATTCTGTAGTATCTCGCTGTAGGTATTCTATTTTTCTTTAGTTTTGTTTTGTCCATAAATACCATCTTGTCCTCCCTTATCCCTCTATTCAATTACAAATGTTTACCTAATTCTATTATAACACTTTCATACGCTATTATTACTCTCTTTCTTTTGACCTCCTCTGTGTATCATTTCGTATTTTTACCAATTACTTCAACGTCTCTCTCATCCCTTTCTTTATAACTCACCTTGATCTCATTTCAATTAACCCCTTGAGACCCAGAACGTAATTTCCATTGTAATCTGGGTACCATTAGACGATTTTTAGTGACTATAAGCAATGTTTAATAGATATGACCTGTTTAGTATCCTTGTCGACTACTAATTTGGTATATTTAGTTACTTTTCGTTATTTTATGGCTCGTCAACAGACAATTTATTATAGCAAAGGAAAGATCTGGGCGTGAAGGGGTTAATACTCTTTGTACACCACTCTTCTAACTCATCCTGGTAATAATTCTTCATTTTTACACTTTCTTCAGTAAAAGTCTCAATATTTTTTTTTTTCCCTGAGACCATTTCCTTCCCTGCCTACATCCTCTTATACTTTCAATTATTTCTCAACAGCTTTCTCATACCAATTCTTCTATTTTTTAGCCTCTTTCTTCAGTAAAAGGTTTCAATATTTTACATGACTCCTTGTCCCTGATAATTACTATTCCCTTCTGCAATTTTCTGCGTAACACAAAAAAAATATTAGAATAAAAAAATCAATGATAAATACAATAAACAAATAATACTGATCTTCATGAAAAAAAGTCAAACAAATAAAAAATAAATATAATATATAATTCTAAACAACTCTCAAAAAAAACACGAAACATATTTAATATTCCTAACAGGGTTTTTTTTCTTCTTATATTCGTAACAGCAGCTTAACACCTCATCCTTTCCTAAACTGAACCTTCGTCACCTTTCTTGTAATAATCCTTCATCTAATATACTATAGGAGTAGCCGTGTGTCTGTGTGTCTGTCTGTCTGTCTGTCTGTCTGTTTTGGGTAGCCGAAACTGTAAATTCAATTTTGATGAGAGTAGGCTCAAAATATCGCAAATAAATCGTAGGTGGTAAGCGGCTTGGTCCCATGTCAATTGAATAATTTTGAAGGGGAGTTTTGTATTCCACAAACTCAGTAGACTCATGGACTTACCGTTTGTGTGCGTGTGTGAGACTGTGAGTGTGAGTGTGTGTGTTGGAATCACACGGAACACAAAGGGTTGGAATCACACGGAATGTGGTCTACCCCGAGGCACTTTGACCAGTGACCAACGACAGCAACAACATGATTGGAATTTGCAATCACATATTGTCTAATATATACTACTACTACAAACATCAATACATGGCTCCGAAGGGCCCACAAGCACTTGTTTTTACTATTATCATTTCTTCAGTAATAAAGGTTCAATATATCACACTTCTTTTTATCCCTGACTATCATTACCTTCTGCTTCCTTCTGCGCAATGCTTATCCTCCCATCTCTTCTCTCTATCCTCCTCCTCCTATCTAAACTGACCCTCCATTATCTATCCCTCCCACAGGATCAATCATGGGACGAAGAATAGCCGCGTCCTCCCTCTCCATCAAGCTCCTCCCGCCTCCCTCCCGCATCCACCCCTTCATCCGCATGTCGGAGGCGCACTACGACCACACCCATCCACACCCACCACCACCACAAGGAGGTCCCCGAGCCACACTTCTCCAGCACCAACGCCAGCCGGGAGGTCTTCTTGGGGGACACGGCCACGCTGGACTGCACGGTGCATGATCTGCTCAATGAATCGGTGAGTTAAATACTGAGAGGTTGTGTTTTGTGTGTGTGTGTACAGATGTGTGTGTTGGGGGTTGTGGGGTTGTGGGTTTGTGTGTGTGTGGGGTGGGTTGTGTGTGTGGGGGGTGTTTAGGTGTGTGGGTTTGTGTGTGTGTTGGGGTTGTAGGGTTGTGTGTGTGTGTGGGGGGGATGTTCAGGTGTGTGTTCAGGTGTGTTCAGGTGTGTGGGTTGTGTGTGTGGGGGGGTTGTGTGTGTGTGTAGGGGGGGTTGTGTGTGTATTCATCTAGTTGTATTTTACAGGGCCTGAGGTACACTCGTATGGCCCCGTCTCCATATATTTTAATTTGCTTCCTTCTCTGTATATGTATGTGGGGGTTGTGTTTGTGTGTGTGTGTGTGTTGTGTGTGTGTGTGTGTGTGTGTGTGTGTGTGTGTGTGTGTGTGTGTGTGTGTGTGTGTGTGTTTTATGGAGGGGTATTATTATTATTACCATTATTATTTGTCCCCCTGTAGTTAGCCAAGATTCCGAAATTTCCAAAGATTCCAATTCCTTTCCAATTGTATATCCCTTAAGATACAAACCAACACACACCACACAACACACACACCCCCACCACCACACCAACCACAACCAGGCCTGTGTGCTCGACGTATTTGAGAAGAATTATTTCTCATAATATATTCATACCATAAGCTAAGTGATAATGTTTCAAAAAGTCACCTAGCTCCATCCTCATTTTCTTCCCCTCCCCCCACACACCCACACGCTCCTCTCCTGTCTCTCCGTTTTTTAGAGATTATCTCTCTCATCAATACTTTCTCTTTCTAGTTAATTTTCCAATCCTCGCTCTCAATTCTTTTCTTATTCTTTCCTTTCCCTCTCCTCCTCCTCCTCCTCCTCCTTTTCTTATTATTTCCTCTCCTCCTCCTCCTCCTTTCTTCTTTTCTTATTTTCTCCTTTCCTCCTCCTCCTCCTCCTCCTCCTTTTCTTACTCTTTCTCCTCTCCCCCCGTTTCTTCAGCTATTCCTCCCCTCCCCTTCACTCTTGCCTCTCTTCATAATGCCTATAATCCGGCATTCTGACATTAAAACGTCTCCCCTATTATTAACGTTTTAGGCCTATAGTATCACGCCCCACAAAAAAGCCTATGCAAATGTACGTACGGTGTGATGTGTTAATGTTTATTATGAATACTTTTACTGCTCGCATGTATTAACAATTATATTATCATAAGTATTAGTATTGCAAGTCATAAAGTGTGTGTGTGTGTGTGTGTGTGTGTGTGTGTGTGTGTGTGTGTGTGTGTGTGTGTGTGTGTGTGTGTGTGTGTGTGTGTGTGTGTGTGTGTGTGTGTGTGTGTGTGTGTGTGTGTGTGTGTGTGTGTGTGTGTGTGTGTGTGTGAAATTCAGGAAAAAACATATATCCAGGATTTTTTCTAGACACACACACACACAAAAAAAAAAAAGGACCCACGTATAGACGATTATAAAGAGGTGTAGTTAGGTTAGAGGTTAGGTTTAGGGGTTAGAGGTTAGTTTTAGAGGTTAGAGGTGATAGTTAGAAAGTTAGGTGTAGAAGGTTAGCCCAAAAAAAACGACGATACAAAAAGGTCAAAAAGGTCGCTCAATGTCACCTTATAAAAACAAAAATAAACAAAATAGTAAATATAACGAAGAATACATTTTCGTTCACTGTTTATTCATTTTTTTTTCGTTCACAGTTTATTCATTTTTTTTTTCGTTCAGTTTATTCATTTTTTTTTCGTTCAGTTTATTCATTTTTTTTTCGTTCATTATTTATTCATTATTTTGATTTTGTTACTGTTGTAATATTCGATGTTTATATATGCACTGTTTATTATTTAGGTTGGTATTACGGTGTTATTACATGTTATAAACAGGTGTTATTACAGGTGTCGTTATTACAGGTGTGTTATTACAGGTGTGTTATTACAGGTGTGTCTTATTGCTCTGCCAGGTAATGGGTCGAGGTCTTGTTGCGTCATGTTGATAATTAAGGTAAAAGGCGCCCCGGGATAGGTTAATTAAATACGAATATATATAGTGTTGTAATTTGAACATATTGCGGCTTTTTGAAGGTCAGGTTGAGGTGTGCTTCCCCTATGGCCTGCTCACGCGCTGGACTTGCGATCGCCAGTTACTACCCTAGCTTGGAGTGATAGAGACCGATATTAGGGTGATGTAAAGAGAACAAAAGAAAAAGGAAGGGAAAACCATGAGAAAAATGCATGAAATTTATCTTCTTAAATCCTAAAAATGAAATAAGAACATATGATGAAGATAACGAAAAAAATACACAAGAAAACTTAATATATAAAAGATCAAAATACGATGCCAATATAAGAAACATGAGGAGAGAGGAGAGGAGAAGAGGAAGGAAGAAAAGAAGGAAGGAAGGAAGGAAGGAAGGAAGGAAGGAAGGAAGGAAGGAAGGAAGGAGGAAAGGAAGGAAGGAAGGAAGGAAGGAAGGAAGGAAGGAAGGAGAAGAGGAGGAGGAGGAGGAGGAGGAGGAGAGGAAGGAAGGAGAGGAGGAGGAAGAGGAAGGAAAGAAGAGAAGAAGGAAGAAGAAAGGAAGGAAAGAAAGGAAGGAAGAAAGGAAGGAAAGAGAAAGAAGAAGAGAAGAAAGAAGAAGAAGAAGAAAGAAAGAAGAAAGAAGAGAAGAAGAAAGAAAGAAGAAGAAAGAAGAAGAAAGAAAGAAAGGAAGAGAAAGGAAGGAGGAGGAGGAGGAGGAGGAGGAGGAGGAGGAGGGAGGAGGAGAAGGAGGAGGAGGAGGAGGAGAGGAAAGGAGAGGAAGGAAGAAGGAAGAAGGAGGAGGAGGAGGAGGTAGGAAGATGCTTAAGGAATAATGCTTTTTTCCTTGATTTTATTCCCGTGTTTGTCCGCTTTGGGAAGATTGACTTTATGCGAAGAAAAGTTTGGGAGCTCGAGCTTATCAAGCGATCCGGTTATGGGGGTTGAGCTTCATGAAGTCCTTTATTTTTTTATAGTCATCCTTCTTAAGGACGAGCCATAAAAACTATAAAAAATGAGAAAAATGAACAATCCTCATAAGAAACACACTGAAAAAAAATCTTTAAAAAATAGGAAAAATGGACCAACTCAAAACAACAGCCTATGAAAAAAAATCTAGATATAAAAAAATGACAATCAAAAATAGCTACGAAAAAGAAAATTACGCTAAACAAAAGCCTATGAAAAAAGGAAAAATAAACAGCTAATAAAAATACCTGAAAAAAAAATAACCTAATACAATAAATAAGCCTACGAAAAAAGGAAAAATTTACCGACTAAAAAAAAAAGCCTACGAAAAAAGGAAAAATTAAACAGCTAAAAAAAATAAGCCTATGAAAAAGGAAAATTAACCAAGTACAATAAATAAGCCTATGAAAAAAGGGAAAATTAACCAACTAAAAAAATAAGCCTATGAAAAAAGGGAAAATTAACCAAATAAAACAAATAAGCCTATGAAAAAAGGGAAAATTAACCAAGTAAAAAAAATAAGCCTATGAAAAAAGGAAAAATTAACCAACTAAAAAAATAAGCCTACGAAAAAAGGGAAAATGAACCAAATAAAACAAATAAGCCTATGAAAAAAGGGAAAATGAACCAAATAAAACAAATAAGCCTACGAAAAAAGGAAAAATTAACCAAGTACAAAAAATAAGCCTATGAAAAACGGGAAAATGAATGAACAAAAAAAATAAGCCTATAAAAAAAACTCCAAAAAAAAGGAAAACCAAAAAATAAGTCTTAGAAGGAAAAAAAAAAAAAAACGAAAATAGGAACCCATCAAAAAAGGTTAATTGATTTATACCCGGGTTCAAAAAAATCATCGCTAGGTTAAGGGTCATTCAGAGTGTAATTTGTGGTTTTAAAGAAATGCTTCGTGGGTTTAAAAGTAGTGAAAGGAAACAGGAAGGTCTGTTTTTGGACTAGAATTTGGTTCGAAACTTTACTCGGCAGGAAACTTTCAGGGTTTATGAAGCTTAACAAGATTTGAGAAAAAGATCATGTTTTTTTGTTCGTGTTCGGTACTCGTTTTGGTGTTTGTGTGCGATGGAGGGGAATAGGAGGAAAGAGAGGGGAAAAGAGGGTTGATAAAGGGTAGAAATAGCATAGTAAGGAAGGAAGAATGGAGGAAGGGAAATAAAGGAGGAAGAGTGTTGAAGGAAAAACAATAAGGAGGAGAAAGAGGAAGAGGAGGAGGAGGAAAGGAAGAAGGGGAAAAGAGGGTAAATAAAGGACATAAATTGCATAGTAAAGAAGGAAGAATGGAGAGGAAGGGAAATGGAGGAGGAACAATAAGGAAGAGAAAGAGAAAGAGAAAATAGAGGAAAAGAGCGTAAATATAGGATAAAAATGGCATAGGCAGGAGAGGAAATGTATAAGGAAGAATGGAGAGGACGGAAAGGGAGGAGGAAGAGTGCTGGAGGAGAAACAGGAAGAGTAGAGTGCTGGAGGAGGAGAAACAGGAAGAGTAAGAGTGCTGTAGGAGAAAGGAAGAGGAAGAGTGCTGTAGGAGGAGAAACAGGAAGAGTAAGAGTGCTGGAGGAGAGAAACAGGAAGAGGGAAGAGTGCTGTAGGAGAAGAAACAGGAAGAGGTAAGAGTGCTGAGGAGAAACAGGAAGAGTAAGAGTGCTGGAGGAGAAACAGGAAGAGTAAGAGTGCTGGAGGAGAAACAGGAAGAGTAAGAGTGCTGTAGGAGAAACAGGAAGAGTAAGAGTGCTGGAGGAGAAACAGGAAGAGTAAGAGTGCTGTAGGAGAAACAGGAAGAGTAAGAGTGCTGGAGGAGAAACAGGAAGAGTGAAGAGTGCTGTAGAGGAGAAACAGGAAGAGTAAGAGTGCTGTGAGAACAGAGAAGTAAGAGTCTGAGGAACGGGAAAGAAGAGTGCTGTAGGAGAAACAGGAAGAGTTAAGAGTGCTGGAGGAGAAACAGGAAGAGTAAGAGTGCTGTAGGAGAGAAACAGGAAGAGTAAGAGTGCTGTAGGAGAAACAGGAAGAGTAAGAGTGCTGGAGAGAAACAGAAAGGAAGTGCTGTGAGAAACGAAGAGGGAAGAGTGCGTAGGAGGAGAAACAGGAAGAGGAAGAGTGCTGTAGGAGAAACAGGAAGAGTAAGAGTGCTGTAGGAGAAGAAACAGGAAGAGGAAGAGTGCTGTAGAGGAGAAACAGGAAGAGGAAGAGTGCGTAGGAGGAGAAACAGGAAGAAAGAGTGCTGTAGGAGGAAAACAGGAAGAGTAAGAGTGCTGGAGGAGAAACAGGAAGAGTAAAGTGCTGTAGGAGAAAAAACAGGAAGAGTAAGAGTGCTGTAGGAGAAACAGGAAGAGTAAGAGTGCTGTAGGAGGAGAAACAGGAAGAGGAAGAGTGCTGGTAGGAGAAACAGGAAGAGGAAGAGTGCTGTAGGAGGAGAAACAGAAGAGAAGAGTGCTGGAGGAGAAACAGGAAGAGTAAGAGTGCTGTAGGAGAAACAGGAAGAGTAAGAGTGCTGTAGGAGAAGAAACAGGAAGAGTAAGAGTGCTGTAGGAGAAACAGGAAGAGTAAGAGTGCTGTAGGAGAAGAAACAGGAAGAGTAAGAGTGCTGTAGGAGAGAAACAGGAAGAGTAAGAGTGCTGTAGGAGAAGACAGGAAGAGTAAAGTGCTGGAAGAACAGGAAGAGAAGAGTGCTGTAGGAGAAACAGGAAGAGGAAGAGTGCTGGAGGAGAAACAGGAAGAGAAGAGTGCTGTAGGAGAAACAGGAAGAGAAGAGTGCTGTAGAGAGAAACAGGAAGAGTAAGAGTGCTGTAGGAGGAGAAACAGGAAGAGTAAGAGTGCTGTAGGAGAAACAGGAAGAGGAAGAGTGCTGTAGGGAGAAACAGAAGAGTAGAGTGCTGAGGAGAACAGAAGAGAAGAGTGCTGTAGGAGGAGAAACAGGAAGAGGAAGAGTGCTGTAGGAGAAACAGGAAGAGGAAGAGTGCTGTAGGAGAAACAGGAAGAGGAAGAGTGCTGTAGGAGAAGAAACAGGAAGAGGAAGAGTGCTGAGAGAAACAGGAAGATAAGAGTGCTGTAGGAGAAGAACAGGAAAGAGTAAGAGTGCTAGGAGGAGAAACAGGAAGAGTAAGAGTGCTGGAGGAAACAGAAGAGAAGAGTGCTGTAGGAGAAACAGAAGAGAAGAGTGCAATAAAAAAGCAGAGGAAAGTACTTAGAGAGAAACGAAGGAGGAAGAAGAAAACAGAGAAAGAAAGCTGGAGAAAACACAGTAAAGTTCAGATGGTAAGAAACCAGAAGAGGAAAGTTTGCTGGGGAAAAATAAGATAAATGCTGTATATTATGACAGTTGAATATTATCCGTTGTGTGGGAGAGAAACAGAGAGAAGAGGCTGTGGAGGAATGAAACGAGAGGAGAGTGCGTAGGGGAGGGGAATGATACGAGAGAGTGAAGGAGGATGGAGAGAGGAGAAAGAGGAGGAGGAAGAATGGGATGGGAGGAGAGGAGGGAGGGGAGAGAGAGGAGAGAGAGAGAGGAGAACGGAATAGGAGGAAAAGAGGAGGAATGAGATAAAAAAATAGTGGAAAAAAAAAGAGGAATTGAGGGAAAAAAAAAGAATACAAAAAGCACACCGTCTGCACACCACCTTATCCAAACAAGGGGAAAGAAAACAGAGGAGAAGAAACGCTTGGGAAAATTCACACACAAAGTTTCCAGATGGTAAGTTAACCAGATCAGGTGTTTTGCGGCGGACAATATTTGACGATATTTGTTTTTTCATGCAGGTGATATTTTCCTGTTGTGTGTGTGGAGATATGAAGTGGAGGAGTGAGGAGGAGTGGTGGAGGAATGAGAGGAGTGGAGAGTGGAGGAGATGAGAGGGAGGAGTGGAGAGTGGAGGAGATGAGAGGGAGGAGTGGAGAGTGGAGGAGATGAGAGGGAGGAATGGAGGAGGAATGGGAGTGGAGGAGGAGAGATGGAGGAGGAGGAATGGAGGAGGAGAGGAGGAAGAGTGAAGAGAGAATGAATGGGGAATGGGAGGAGAGAAGGAGGAGAGAGGGAGGAGAGGAGGAGGAGAGAGGAGAGGAGAAGGAATAGGAGGAAAGGAGGAGGAAATGAGGAGAGGGATAAAAAAAAAAAAATAATAATAATTTAAAAGGGAAACAACACACACAGACACAGACACAGACACACACACACACACACACACACACACACACACACACACACACACACACCATCATCATCATATCCAATCAAAACCTCGCATATTTACTTCATTCACCCAAATCCATCACCCGCCAATCCGCTATCCAATCACAAGGCGTTGAAAGGCCAGTAAACAAGCCGTAATCACCCTAACAAGGCCATCACACACACATCACAGTCACTATAATGAACTAATACACCCACACCAAACACCGTAGTGGATTAATTATTTTTTGTAATTAAATTTTTTCGCCCTTAATAATGACTTCAATCCCTAATAATGACCAATGCCAAACTGGAGATATTTTTTCCCGGATTCAATACATTATTATAACTCATTAGAAGCGGTGCCTACATCCACTCACTCATGATTCTATGGCGCTGTTAATGGGGACACAAAATAGAGAGAGAGAGAGAAGACAGACATTCAAACACAAAAGACAGACAAACAGAGAGAGACAGATAAAGAAAGAGAGACAGACAGATAGATAGAGACAGTGAATAGATAGACAGTGAATAGATACAGTGAATAGATACAGTGAATAGATAGACAGTGAATAGATACAGTGAATAGATACAGTGAATAGATAGACAGTGAATAGATACAGTGAATAGATACAGTGAATAGATACAGTGAATAGATACAGTGAATAGATACAGTGAATAGATACAGTGAATAGATAGACAGTGAATAGATACATGATAGATACAGTGAATAGATAGACAGGAATAGATACAGTATAGATACAGTGAATAGATGAGACAGTGATAGATAACAGTGAATAGATCAGGAAAGACAGTGAATAGATACGTGATAGATAAGTGAAGTGATACAGTGAATAGATACAGAATGATACGTAATAGTACAGTGAATAGATCGTTAGACAAGTGAATAGATATGAATAGAGAGACGTGAATGTCTGAAGACAGAAATTAATGTGATATATTTGTGAGTTGTATTGGACGTAACCTTAACTAACTAACTAAATATCCTGTTTTAACCTAGGCTGACCTGATCTTAGTAATCCCTTATCCTTCTCCTAGACAAACTTTGCTGAATCGATCTTAACTTAACGTAACTTGTCCTGACAGAACCTAACTTGTATATATTCTTGTAGATTTGTGCTAC
>JACEEZ010005397.1:0-12500 GCA_016584305.1 Chionoecetes opilio | reverse complement strand
ATTAACATGCGAATAAGATACATGAGCCTATTATATATATATGACCGTAGTGGTGCTGTGAAGCAAATCTTATGTAAACAGAGAGTGTAGGAATCAGAAATAGTGAATTGTACTTAAAGACGAAATACCAAATAAGATGAATATTAACAGGAGAGTAAGATACATGAGCCTATGACCGTAGTGTTAGGAGGCAAATCTTATGTCAACAGAGTGTAAGAAACAAAAATAGTGAATTGTACTAAAAGGTATTTAAAGAAGAAATACCAAATAAGATGAATATTAACAGGAGAGTAACATACATGAACCTATGACCGTAGTGTTAGGAGCCAAATCTTATGTAAACAGAGAGAGTGTAAAAAACAGAAATAGTGCATTAAAATAAAAATGAATACTGTATTAAAGTGTATAAGTAAAAATGCATTACAGCCCATTCATTACACACTAAAAGGGGAGAAAAATGCGCACTTTGACATGAAAGCCTTTTAAAAATGTCCACAAATTCCTTACCAGCTTCTTCACTCTACTTGAAATACAATAACATGATGTATAATTAACAAAAAATGGCTATGAAAATGCAATAAATAAGGGTGTAGTTTAACAGATTCTGCCTTAACAGCCTTCAACGTAAGATACACGTACTACAACAAGCACTATTTTGCCTTATATCCTTCTCCTCACTCTCTCTCATGTTCCCTTAACCCTTCACGCCCAGATCTTTCCTTTGCTATACAAAATCATCTGTTGTTAGCCATAAAATACGAAAAGTAACTTAATATACCAAATTAGCTAGTGGACAAGGGTAGTAAACAGGTCATATGTATAAAATATTGCTTATAGTCATTAAAATCGTCTAATGGCACCCCAATTACAATGGAACTTCAAGATCAGCTAAACGTACTATAACGAACACTATTTAGCCTTATGTTCTTCTCCTACACTCCTATTCACGTTCCCCTTTGCCTTATCAAGTAATATCTAGCCTTATATTCTTCTCCCTCACTCTCATTCACGTTCTCCTTTGCCTTATCAAGTAATATCTAGCCTTATATTCTTCTCCCTCACTCTCATTCACGTTCTCCTTTGCCTTATCAAGTAATATCTAGCCTTATATTCTTCTCCCTCACTCTCATTCACGTTCTCCTTTGCCTTATCAAGTAATATCTAGCCTTATATTCTTCTCCCTCACTCTCATTCACGTTCCTTTCATGTTCCCCTTAACACTGTCATCTCTCATACATAAACACACCCCGCGGGCCAGACTCAAGCGGTCACCACTAATTTCCTACAACCTCCTTCACTCCTTCCATAACTAACCTTCACTCAACGCAATAATACGACACGGAAAAAGAGAACTGAGGCAATTGACTGAGTTTGTAACCCACTGTAACCCAATGTAACCCAATCAGGAGGTGCGTGAGCCAGCCAGCCATCCAGGGAGCTGCAACTAACCTTGGGTGTGAGCCCGGTCATGCATGGTGCTCGAGGCTAATCGTGTAGACCCGTCACATTCGCGTTGAGTTAGCAGCAAGACTTCCCGAGCCTGTCCAGTGTTCATGATAGTCTTGTGCTACCTACCACTGGCTTGCTATTCGTTTTATTTACTTCCCTTCCCTTCTCTCTCCCTCCCTTTCCACTTTTTTCCTCTCCTTTCCCTTCCCTTTCCTTCCTCTCCCTTTTATTTTACTCACCCTCTCTTTCTCTCACTCTTTTACGTCACCTCTTTTCCTCTTCCTCTTTTCCTCTCCCTCCCTTTCTTTTCCTCTTACTCTTTCTATTCATTTTATTTCCTTCCTCTTCCCTTCCTCTCCCTTTTGTATCTCTCTTTTCCTTCCTCTCCTTTTCCTTTCCCTCTTTTCCTTTGTATCTCTCTTTTCCTTCCTCTCCTTTTCCTTTCCCTCTTTTCCTTTGTACTCTCTTTTCCTTCCTCTCCTTTTCCTTTCCCTCTTTTCCTTTGTATCTCTCTTTTCCTTCCTCTCCTTTTCCTTTCCCTCTTTTCCTTTGTATCTCTCTTTTCCTTCCTCTCCTTTTCCTTTCCCTCTTTTCCTTTGTATCTCTCTTTTCCTTCCTCTCCTTTTCCTTTCCCTCTTTTCCTTTGTATCTCCTCTTTTCTTCCTCTCCTTTCCTTTCCCCTCTTTTCCTTTGTATCTCTCTTTTCCTTCCTCTCCTTTTCCTTTCCCTTTTCCTTTATCTTCTTTCCTTCCTCTCCTTTTCCTTTCCCTTTTTCCTTTGTATCTCTCTTTCCTTCCTCTCCTTTCCTTTCCCTCTTTTCCTTTGTATCTCTCTTTTCCTTCCTCTCCTTTTACTTTCCCTCTTTCCTATTTTTTTTTTTCCTTTCCCTCCCTAACTTTTCCTCCCCTTTCATATATTTCCTTCCTCTCCTTTCCCTCCCCTCCTTTTCTCTTCCTTTTATTTCCTTCCCCCCTATTTTCACTCTTCCATTATATTTTCCTCCTCTCCTTTCATTCCCCGTTCCTTTTTTTCCTCTCATTTTATTTCTTCACTTCCTTCCATGTCTTTCTACTCCTCCTTTCCCTCTCATTCCTTTTCCCTTCCCGTCCTCTCCCCTTTTCTCCCTCCCCTTCCCTGTCTTTCCTTCCTCTCATTCCCTTTCCCTTCCCTTCCTCTCCCCCTTTCCTTCCCTCTCCATCCCTTCCTTTACCCTCTCATTCACTCGCTCTTCCATATATTTCATCTCCTTTCCCTCCCCTTTCCTGTCTTTCCTTCCTCTAGTTTCCCTCACCTTCCCTTTATTTACTTCTACATCCCTTCCTCTTCCCATCTATTTCCTCCCCTTCTCCGTCTTCCCTTCCTCTTCCCATCTATTTCCTCCCCTTCCCCGTCTTCCCTTCCTCTTCCCATCTATTTCCTCCCCTTCCCCGTCTTCCCTTCCTCTTCCCATCTATTTCCTCCCCTTCCCCTTCTTTCCTCTTCCCTCCTTTACCTTTCCTACCCTTTCCTATCCCTCCTTCACCCCTTCATTCCCCCCGTCCTTGGCCAATGCACACTCTTGATGAAACAAAAGGAGGCTAACCAGAGACCACACACCACCAGCCTCTGCGTTTCTGCAATACTTGGCAAATTGTCAGGAACTTTGAGTCGTGACTGGCAGATGGCCAAGAAGAGAATCACCTCAATGCCGCTGTGGATGAAGGCTCTTAATACCTGTCAGGAAAAGTGTGCCGACCTTGTTGCTCTTGCCTTGAAATACTCGAGCCAATCACTGAACTTTAATTGTTTTGAATTTAGGTACTTTTTTTTTTTTTTACGTTGGAGCCTATATCGCCTTTTAATCTTCCTTCCTTAGGCCTTATTTTTGTATCGTTATTATTATTTTAATGTTATTTTATCATGACTTCCTGTTCTGCTTTTGTATCATTATTATTATTTTAATGTTATTTTATCATGACTTCCTGTTCTGCTTTTGTATCATTATTATTATTTTAATGTTATTTTATCACTATTTCCTGTTCTGCTTTTGTATCATTATTATTATTTTAATGTTATTTTATCATTATTTCCTGTTCTGCTTTTGTATCATTATTATTATTTTAATGTTATTTTATCAATATTTCCTGTTCTGCTTTTGTATCATTATTATTATTTTAATGTTATTTTATCAATATTTCCTGTTCTGCTTTTGTATCATTATTATTATTTTAATGTTATTTTATCAATATTTCCTGTTCTGCTTTGAAATACTCGAGCCAATCAGCGAAGATTTTATATTATTTTTATTTAGGCAATTATTATTTTTTTTTTTTTTAACGTTGGAGTCCATAGCACCCGTAGGTTTCTAACCCCTTCACGCCCAGATCTTTCCTTGGCTATAAAATAATGTATGTTGTCGCGCCATAAAATTACAAAAAGTAACTAAATAAACCAAATTAGTTAGTGGACAAGGATACTAAACAGGCCATATCTATAAAATATTGCTTATAGTCACTAAAAATCGTCTAATGGTACCCAGATAACGATGGAAATTACGTTCTGGGTCTCAAGGGGTTCATACAAGTAACTTTATTTTTTATTTTTTTACGTTGGAGTTTTTTTTCAGTGTTTTTTTTTTTTTTTTAACGTTATAGGACCTGTAGGCTTTTAATCTTCCTTCCTTAGGCTTTTATTTTGTCTAAGGTATTTAACATGTTTCTTGACAGTTGTTATTATGTAGGTCGTACTGTTGCTTGTTCAATTTTCATCAATTTTTCAATCAAATTAAGATACGTAAGATATATACTCTACAAAAAAAGTGCCAGATTAATAAATATAAAGAAATTGTCCCAAAATATGTTAAATAGTAGTTAGTTACGTTAGGTAATTAGTTGGTTAGTAGTTAAATTAAGTTAGTTAGTAGTTATAACGGTAGCAGTAGAAATATTGACATTAATAGCAATAATGATGATGAGAAAAAAAAGACACACACACACACACACACACACACACACACACACACACACACACACACACACACACACACACACACACAAGACACACACACACCATGAGTCATTTTTCTAATAAACGAATTATCATAAAAAGAGGATCGTATATCAAAGTCAAAATTTATCTTCCTCGCCGGGCATATCATTATAATTTTTTTTGTTTTCTCGACACATAACCATAAGGCCGAGGAGGGAGCGCGTCCTCCTCCTCCTCCTCCTCCTCCTCCTCCTCCTCCTCCTCCTCCTCCTCCTCCTCCTCCAACATAAGTCCACCTATGCACGAAAAGCCGCAATGGTAGTGTGTGATGATGTGCTCTGTTCTCGTGTCTATGGTGGTGATTGGTGGTAACGTGGTGGTGGTGGTGGTGATGGTGGTGGTTGTGGTGTTTAGTGGTGGTGGTGTTAGTTGTGGTGATGTGTGGTGATGGTAGTGGTTGTGGTGGTGGTGGTGGTGATGGTGGTGGTTGTGGTGTTAGTGGTGGTGATGGTGGTGGTTATTGTGGTGATGGTGGTGGTGATGGTAGTGGTTGTGGTGGTGGTGGTGGTGGTGATGTGGTGGTTGTGAAGTTAGTGGTGTGATGGTGGATGGTGGTGGTGTTGAGTGGTGATGGTGAGTGGTGTGGTGTTAGTGGTGTGATGGTGTGGTTGTGTGTTAGTGGTGTATGGTGATGGTGATGATGGTGGTGGTGGTGTTGGATTTGGGGAGTTTGCTGGAAAGGATATGAGCTCCTCTCTCTCTCTCTCTCTCTCCTCTCTCTCTCTCTCTTCTCTCTCTCTCTCTCTCTCCTCCTCTCTCTCTCTCTCTCTCTCTCTCTCTCTCTCTCTCTCTCCTCTTAGAATACACCTTGTTTAAATTTCAGACAGACGCCCTGCCACCTACACACACACCTACACCACACACACACACACACACACCTACACACACACACACACACACACACACACACACACCTTTAATCAGAGGGTTGCCAGTTCACCTCCCGCCATCATATCACTTCACTGATAATTTGATAAATGAAAACTTAAAATAACAGGAGCGTCAAATGAGAGAGAGAGAGAGAGAGAGAGAGAGAGAGAGAGAGAGAGAGAGAGAGAGAGAGAGAGAGAGAGAGAGAGAGAGAGAGAGAGAGAGAGAGAGAGAGAGAGAGAGGGGAGAGAAAACCATCAATCCTCCTCTTTCTTCTCTCTCTCTCTCTCTCTCTGCCTCTTTAAGCGTTAGGTGGAGTGGAGAAAGGAGAGAAAAAAGTGGAGAGACTAAGAGAGGAGATATGGGAAAACGTGTCTGAGTTGAGAGGTATTTTTAAGGAGGTAAAGAAAGGAGGAGGAGGAGGAGGAGGAGGAGGAGGAAGAAGAAGAGGAAGGCTAGGAGGTAAAGAAGAGTGTGAAAAAAGTGATAAGATGAAGAAAGGAAAGATGGAGAAGGAATTAGATGAGAAAATTAAGGAAATGAATCAGGGTAGAAAAGAAAGAAGGAAAATTTGGGGCAAATAAAAAATAATAAGAAGAGGAATTTAAAGAACAGGAAGACAGAGACAATATGATGATTGGGGAAGAAGAGAGAAAGAGATGAAAGGGAGATGAGGTGGTAAGAAATAAAAGTAAAGAGGGGAAGGAGATTAGCTCAATATAGTTTGGGAGTATAGTGAGTTACGGGAATCAAATTAGTCAACAAAAATATGTTAAGAAGTTATGAATGCGATTTATCTGTTGCATGTGTTTGTTAGCTCCTCTCCTCCTCCTCCTCCTCCTCCTCCTCCTCCTCCTCCTCTTCGAAGCCAGCACAATAACTTCATTTAAAAACAGACTTGACGCGTACCGTAAAGTAAATGGGTTTTGATATTGCCCTGCGAATTCATATTATAGTCCCCTGGATCGATTAGTGGTAGTTGTAGTTAGCATACTTCATATTATCCTATCATTCTTCACTACGAAACTTCCATGTTCTATCTTCTTTAGGGACATGGTATCCCTTTTCCAACTGTCCTCTTACATGTAGTTGAGTTAGTAGTAGCCTATGTAGTTCAACAGATACCCTAGTTATGGACCAATAGGTTTCCTGGTGTCTGTTAATCCTATGTAATCCTATGTAATCCTCCTCCTCCTTTTCTTCTTCTTCTTCTTCTTCCTTCATATCCTCGCGTTACAGTCGTTCTAGTTTTGCAAGTACGTGATTTTTCTTCCATATTTCTTTTGTTATTACGGCGGGTTAGTTTTTTCAATATTTTTTCCAGCCCGTTTATTTCTTCTTTATTTTCCTTTAAACTTGGTGCAGTGTAAGTAAAAGCCACATGAAACTGCATCACACACACACACCCACACCCACACCCACACACTCACACTCACACTCACACTCACACTCACACTCACACCCACACTCACACCCCCACACCCACACCCACACACCACACCCACACACCCACACACACACTCACACTCACACTCACACTCACACTCACACTCACACTCACACCACACCACACACACACACCACACCACACACACACACACACACACACACACACACACACACACACACACACACACACACACACACACACACACACACACACACACACACACACACACACACACGTAACATCTACTCGAGTCAGTTTATTTATTTTAATGGAAAGTCGTTGCATTTCATCTTTCTCTTTGTGTTCTTACTTTACTCCCCTTTATTAAATTCTTTTCTTTCATTTTCTGTAACGTGACAACAATATGACCTCGCAAACACAACACTAAAGTCTGACCTTTTTTTCTTCCGGTAATTCTGCTTTCATTTTGACTTGCTACAGCACAACACATTTTCTTTTCTAACTCCTACACTTAAACATTTATTTATATTTTAGTTTAGTTGCATTTCATATACTTCACAAACACCAACTTTTCTCTCTTTTATATTACCTAATGAATTGTTGTCTTCATTATTTCCAACATTCATTAATTTTCTTCACAACAAAAAAATTCTTCACCACAAAAATTTATTCACAAAAAAATGATAAATGGTATTCACACACACACAAAAATGCAAAAAACATGAACACCTATTTTGTAAGCTTGTCATGTAAAAAAAAAAGAGATGAATAATTCTCCCAACAAATTTTTACCCTCAAGATTATAACACATTTCTCTCTTTTATAGCTTTTTTTTTTTTACAGTTTCTACACTTTCCATTAAGCTTTTTTCTTTCCAAGTTGACATTTGCACAAACACCAACCCTCCTACCCCGTCCATACCCACTCCCTCCCCCTCGTCCATACCCACTCCCTCACCTCTCGTCCATACCCACTCCCTCACCCCTCGTCCATACCCACTCCCTCACCCCTCGTCCATACCCACTCCCTCACCCCAATCCATACCCACTCCCTCACCCCCAATCCATACCCACTCATCCCCAATCCATACCCACTCCCTCACCCTCCAGCCATACCCACTCATTCACCCCCCTCCATCTATACCCACTCACCCTTCCCCCTCACACACATGTCCTATCACGTTCATGGATACACACACATAAAAATAACACATGTCCTTTCAATTGGACATTCTGTGTGTACGAAAGGGTCAGAATTCTCTTATATCTTCCTTATAGCGTCTGGTTTTCGTCCCATCTCCCGTTTTCTTCAATTTACTTCAGCCTCTCCTTCCTTTTCTTCACACCTTGTCTCGTTTTCCTCTACGTTCATTCTTAACTACAATTTGATCTTCTTTTTAGTACACATTTACTTCTCTATATTATTCCCTATTTCATTTTGTATTATTTTTATTTAGTAACTATTATTTCTATTATTTTCTATTTGCATTTTGTATTATTTTTATTGAATTACTATTATTTCTATTATTTTCTATTTCATTTACTATTATTTCTATTATTTCTATTTCATTTACTATTATTTCTATTATTTTTATTTAGTAACTATTATTTCTATTATTTTCTATTTAATTACTATTATTTTCTATTATTTTCTATTAATTACTATTATTTCTATTATTTTCTATTTCATTTACTATTATTTCTATTATTTTATTCATTTACTATTATTTCTATTATTTTCTATTTATTACTATTATTTCTATTATTTTCTATTTCATTACTATTATTTCTATTATTTTCTATTTCATTTACTATTATTTCTATTATTTTCTATTTCATTTACTATTATTTCTATTATTTTCTATTTCATTTACTATTATTTCTATTATTTTCTATTTAATTACTATTATTTCTATTATTTTCTATTTCATTTACTATTATTTCTATTATTTTCTATTTCATTTACTATTATTTCTATTATTTTCTATTTCATTTATATTATTTCTCATTATTTTCTTATTTCATTTACTTATTATGTTATTTCTTATTTTTCAATTCATTTACTATTATCTATTATTTTCTATTTCATTTACTATTATTTCTATTATTCCCTTATTGCTTTTTCATTCTTTTTATTTAGTACTATTTTCTCTTATTTTCTATGCTTGACCATTATTTTATTCATTTCTGAACACTCGTCTCGTTTCTAGTTCATCCTTTTTTTACTTTTTTTCTTAATTCTTTTACTACATATCTTCCGTGTTATTCTCTATTTCATTTACCATCTTCAGAATGTCGCCTCTTTAACGTCTTTCTTATTCTCTTCACGTCATATTTTTCTCTTGCTCTCGTTTTTCATTTCCTCTTTTATGTTCTTTTTACGTTCTGTTTCAACAAATTTACTTTCCTTTATGAGTTCTCTTTTCCCCACTTTAACCTTTTTTCATTATTTCCACTTATTGCCTCTAACTCCTTCATTCGTTCTGTATTTTTACTTCTTGCTCTTTCTCTTCGTCTGCTTATTACTTCCACCTCCTCCTCTTCTGCAACCTTCTCTTTTTTCTTCTTCTCCTCTTCCTCCTCCTACTGTCTTTCTCCTCTCCTCCTCCTCTTCCTCTTTCTCCTCCTACTGTCGTTCTAGTATGTTACTTTACTTCGTACTTATCCTCTTCCTTTTCCTACATCATCTTCTTCTCCTTCTTCTTCTTCTAATCTTTCTCCTTCTCCTTCTCCTTCTACTCCTTCTCCTTCTCCTTTTCCTACTTCATCATCTTCTCCTTCTCCTTCTTCTTCTTCTTCTTCTCCTCCTCTCCTCCTCCTCCTCCTCCTCCTCCTGTTCTGCTTCTCAAACACGCTCACAGGAAAAGTCATCAAATATTCCAAGCAAAACACAAACACCAGAAACCCGGCCACAAAAAGCTGCAATTCGTCGAAAGGAAACAATCACTTGAATTTTTTTTCGTTCTTGGCTGCGAAGGCGAACCACGACAAGGCCCGCGAGGAATCCCATGGCAGTGTTTCCATTCCCAGGGGGGGGAGAGAGATAGAGAGAGAGAGAGAGGAGAGAGAGGAGGAGAGAGAGAGAGAGAGAGAGAGAGAGAGAGAGAGAGAGAGAGGAGAGAGAGAGAGAGAGAGAGAGAGGAAGAGAGAGGGGAGAGAGAGAGAGAGAGAGAGAGAGAGGAGAGAGGAGAGAGAAGAGAGAGAGAGAGAGAGAGAGAGAGAGAGAGATATCTCAGTGTTTCCCCTTGTTACGGTATCTCAGTGTTTCTCCTTGTGTTCCCCTCGCAGGTACCGGCTGGTGCACGAGGAGGGGGAGGGGTGGCAGAAGTGGCAGCTGGTGATCGGGAACGTGCAGGCGCAAGACGTGGGGGAATACCGCTGCCAGGTGGACACGACACCGCCCCTGGTGCTCGACGCGGCGCTCACAGTCACAGGTAAGCTCTGACAACACCCGTAATTAACCCTTTGAGACCCAGATCTTTCCTTTGCTATATAAAATCGTATGTTGTTAGCCACAAAACTGCGAAAAAGTAACTAAATATACCAAATTAGCTAATGGACAAGGATATTAAACAGGTCATTATCTATTTAATATTGCTTATGTTCATTAAAATCGTCGAATGGTGGTTATATTACTATGAAAATGACGTTCTGGGCCTCAAGGGGTTAAAGATGTTATAACGCGTTTTTTTTTAATTAAACAGGTCATATCTATATAATATTGCTTATGTTCATTAAAATCGTCGAATGGTGGTTATATTACTATGAAAATACGTTCTGGGCCTCAAGGGGTTAAAGATTTATAACGCGGTTTTTTTTTATCAAGTATCCTTCCATTGTTTCCTTTGTGTCCTATCAACCAAAATTCCTATTAATGTCCTATTTTCCGTTTCATTATTTTTTTCCTTCTGATGTGTGTCCTTCCATTGCTTTCCTATACCCTATCACTAAAAAATTATTACGTCTATAGATATATTCTGATACTTCTAGCCTATTTCCCTTCCCTAACTAAAAAAAATTCAATTTCATTTTATATATATTTCTCATTTGAGGTCTCATGTCACTTCTCTATGTCCTATCACTGCTTCAACATGCATTTTGGAGACAATGTCCTATCATTTCCTGCTATTTTATGTCCATCCCCTTCATTCATACTCCGATCCGTTTATTCTTACTCTCCACATGCATCCTATGTCCTATCAAGCCCTATCTTCCTATCTATCCCATATCTTTCTCCAAGTCCTATTTTCACGTTTCCCTGGTGTGTTATCTTACATCTCTCTCTCTCTCTCTCTCTCTCTCTCTCTCTCTCTCTCTCTCTCTCTCTCTCTCACTTCTTTCAATAGCGTCTCATTTCCTTCAATATGTCCCTTTCACACTCTCTATCTCTTTCATTTCTCTCTATCATTCACTCTTTGCCTTTCACTATCTCGCTCCTTCTTCTCTTCTTCTCTCCCTCTCTCCCCTTCGCTATTTCCTGTTTCTACACTACATCTCCTTTATCCTGCACCTTCTCTCTCCCTCTCTTCCATTCATGTACTTTCACTCTGGTTCTCTGCTTCGCTATTTTGTTTTCCTGTCAGATAACGAAAGAATATTTTTCAAGCTGCTTTCCTCTTCGCATTAAAATGATTTGGGATGTCGCTTTCTTCTCTTGTCTTGAATTAAAGTTTAGGGCATCAATAAGTTTTTGGTTTCTTTGTGGTATGAAAATAAAGAACATTTGTGGAGTTTCTTTGCAATAGTAAAAATGTTGTGAAGGTATTTGCAGTCTCTCTCTCTCTTTTTTTTTTTTTTTTTTTCTTCTCTTCTCTCTCTCTCTCTCTCTCTCTCTCTCTCTCTCTCTCTCTCTCTCTCTCTCTCTCTCTCTCTCTCTCTCTCTCTCTCTCTCTCTCTCTCTCTCTCTCTCTCTAATTCTCTTATCGTGTGACATTTTTTCATGAAGATAGTAATTCGTTAGCAGTTTTTTAATTTTTTTCTCCTTATCTCTCTCGATTTATCTCTGTCTCTGTCTTGTGTGTGTGTGTGTGTGTGTGTGTGTGTGTGTGTGTGTGTGTGTGTGTGTGTGTGTGTGTGTGTGTGTGTGTGTGCATGAAAACTGAGGCAGGAATTTATCACATTAACTTTGGTCTATTTCTCTTGCCCGTCAGACAATACTAATGTGTCTTTAAGGGAAAAAATACATGTGCAATTATCACTATCATTGCATTCTTATCTGGTTTTGGGCTCTCTCTCCGCTCCTCTCTCTCTCTCTCTCTCTCTCTCTCTCTCCCCTCTCTCTCTCTCTCTCTCTCTCCCCTCTCTCTCTCTCTCTCTCTCTTTAATCTTCTTCTTAATCTAACTAATAAGCAAGAAAAATATATCAAAAGAAGAAGAAAAAGAAGAAGAGAGTAAAATTGAAGCAAAGAGAGAGAGAGAGAGAGAGAAGAGAGAGAGGAAGTAGAGACAAGAGAGAGAGAGAGAGAGAGAGACGAGAGAGAGAGGAGATGAGACGAGAGAGAGAGAGAGAGAGGAGGAGATAGAAGGAGCGGGAGCGAGACGAGGAGAAGCGGGAGTAAAGAAGGGGAGAAAGGGAGGGAGGGGAGGGAAGGGAGAGAAAAAAGGAAAAAAGGGGTTTGGAAAGGTTTTTTTCGGGGCCCCGGGGGGGGAAAAGGAACTGGGGGAAGGGGGGGGAAAAAAAAAAAAAAAAAAAAAAAAAAAAAGGGAAAAAAAAAAAAAAAGGGGGGGAAAAAGGGGAAAAAAAA
>JACEEZ010005396.1:0-32540 GCA_016584305.1 Chionoecetes opilio | reverse complement strand
GGGAGTCTTGAGAGTGTGTATACTGTGTGGTGTCTGGAGCGAGTTTTGAGTTCTACCGCCTCCCCTGGCTCCTTATATACCCGTGGTGGGCCGTGGTACCCACGCGCACTACCCGTGATTGCCCGCAAAAACGGCCGCCCTTCCCACACGGGGGCCAGCCGCGATGTACACGTGATCACCCGTGGTTTTCGGGGCGTGATGCAGCCGCGGTTACCCCCAATGCCTGTGACCACGTGGAGTTTTTTCCCGCGCTTACACGCGCTCCAGCCGCGCTTCACCAGCGGACAGGACGCGGAACAGCCGCCAGCGTCTGTTCCGCGGGCTTACCACGGGTACCCACTGTAAGCCATTTTCCACCACGTGGAACAGCGGGTAAAATTTTTTTTGTGGGAATTTTAAACTCGCGCTGCAGACGCAAAGTGCCTGTGTGACCGGCCTTTAGAAGAGAACAGCGACAGATGAAGACGCATTCATGTGGGCTAAATGGGCTATAGTGGACGAGAACTGCGCGGTCGCTGCCGCCGGTTAAGGTTAGGTTAAGTTTCGGTTATGTAGATTTTCCCCGTCGGGGGATCAAAAGGGGACGGAGCCCCTCCCTTTTAAAAGGTTCGGTTAGGTTAGGGTAATAATCCTCCCAGCAGGCGGCTGCGGGGCGGGACCATGGAGGTAGAATGGGGAAGAGGCCGAGGCGCGGAAAAGGTGAGGTCATTCTGGTCGGCCGGCGGCCATTCAACGACTGGCAGAAAGGCTGGTGGCAGGAGCCGCTCCCTTGCCCTGAGCTGTCTATGCTGACAAGAAAAACCCATTATAACCTATGAAGCAGGTCACGAGGAGAACGTTGATAGAAAAAAGTATGATGTGGTGGTTGTTGTTGTAGTGGAATGTGGTAGTGATGGGTAATATTAATGATTGTGGTGACATTGGTTGTGATGGTGGTTGTGATATTGCTGGTGGTGGTTTTGGTGTTGTAGGAGTGGTGATGGTGATGGTGATAAGGTAATGATGATATTGTTGGTGGTGTTAGTGATGCTGTTGTGGTGGTGATGGTGATGTGGTGGTGTTGATGATGGTGCAGTTGATGTGGCAGTTGTACTGATGGTGATGTGGTGGTGGTGATGGTGAAGTTGATGTGGTAGTTGTACTGATGGTGATGTGATGGTGGTGATGGTGAAGTTGATGTGGCAGTTGTACTGATGGTGATGTGGTGGTGGTGATGGTGATGTGGTGGTGGTGATGGTGATGTGGTGGTGGTGATGGTGAAGTTGATGTGGCAGTTGTACTGATGGTGATGTGATGGTGGTGATGGTGATGTGGTGGTGGTGATGGTGATGTGGTGGTGGTGATGGTGATGTGGTGGTGGTGATGGTGAAGTTGATGTGGCAGTTGTACTGATGGTGATGTGATGGTGGTGATGGTGATGTGGTGGTGGTGATGGTGATGTGGTGGTGGTGATGGTGATGTGGTGGTGGTGATGGTGAAGTTGATGTGGTAGTTGTACTGATGGTGTGTGGTGGTGGTGATGATGGGAAATTTTTAAAATTTATCGGTCCCTATCTTATATATGAGTTTTATATTGTTCCCATAGGAATATATCCGTGCTACTATAGCGTGCGGTCTACCGCACATTTTCGGGATATTTGCACTTCAGGCTGCAACTTACTATTGTTGTAATTATAATATTGTCTCATATCTCCTCTATCTACACTATAGTTAATACAAATATACACAAAACTCCTTCACTTCACTGGCCAGTAGCATACACACACTCCCTCTCTCCCTCTCTCTATGGACATATATATAGTCATTTAAGTATGTATTATTATTTTTGTTCTTATATTTCACTTTCTCATGTATTTCTTATTTATGTCTTAAATAAAAGTTGTAATATAATAAAACATGTGCCGTAATACCCACCCCCAAAGCCCTGGAAATAACGCACAGCGCGTTGTGAGAAGCAAGTCTGCCAGTCGTGGGTGGAGCTTCAGCCCGACAGCCGAACCTCACTATCTGGTGAAGCGCGGGGCTGGGAGGGCAACCTCCAGATATTAAATACCTCCATGGGCGGGACACACTTGTTTTGAATGTTTTTTTTTATAATTCCGTCACTTCCCCGGTTTCTGAAACACTGATTATTATTTCCTGGCCAAGTTGTACAGCTTTTTCTGATGGAGATCATTTATATCAATGAAAAAGGTGACCCTAGGGTTTGGTGGGAAAAAAACCCTTGGTATTATTCTAGTTTTGCCCATACTCCCCCTCTCCCACAAAACAAACTTGGGGGGCCTGGGGGAATGCGGGACATTTGGCTGGGGATAAAAATTTCGTCGAACCCCACTAGTTTTTGAGTTAGGGGTTTAAAAAGATCCCTAGATCTAGGGAAATTTCATTGGATTTATTTAGAGTCCAGAGCAGAGACGTGTGAAAACCCGCCGACCCTCACAGACTGATGAACGAAGTGTTCGAGAACTCCTCCAACCCCCCGCTAGGGGGTTAGGTTAGATTTGGGTAGGTTATATTTGGGTAGGGTTTGGTTAGATTCGGTTAGGTTAGTTTATCGGTGGGTCAAGCCCCACGCTAACCTTTACCTTTGATACCTTTGAAGAATTCCTTCAGTTATCGCGCAGCCCGAGATGGATCTCCACTGTAACCAGACAGCTCTCTCTCCCCCTTGATCCACCCCGCTGTGGCGGAGTCACCTTGTCGTGGTGGCGGGCTTGAAGCGTGAGTCGACGGCGCACCTACTTCTGGCGGCCTGCCGCCATTGTTGGCGTTCGGTGGCCGTCGCATCGTAGGACCAAGGGCTCCCCCTTCGTAACTGGAGGTGGAGCCTTCCAGTGATGTCGCCTTTATGCTTGCCTCCCCCCTTTTCTCCTTTCTTCGGGCGATGCTAGGCCCGGGAGACCCTTTCTTCCGTCTCACGCTTTCTTCTTCCTTTTATACTTCACGCCTCGCTCCCCAAGTGTGTTTGCCGTGCGTGGCATCCTGTATATTCCCGCGCGCCCCTCTATCCTGGAAGTTGAGTCCACGCGGGGCGGGTTTGTAGTTCCCTTCGGGGGGCAACACGCTCTTTGGTAGGGGGGTTGGGGGTAAGACGGAGAGGTCCAGTGTGGCCCCGCTGGATCAATCGGCCTGGTCATGCTGTTGCGAGGGCCAGCGGAGGTTGACTGGTGGCACGCGTCGGTCCCGCGGGATGCACCCACACACTAGGCAACCGACGCGCTATAATTCCCTGCTACCCCTGGAGCTGTTGGGTGAGGTCCGTCCCCAACAGACAGCATTCCCCTCGTTGGGCTCCGTGGTAGGCGTGGGGAGTCCTCGTGGGAGTGAAGTAATTTTGTTTATGTATAAAACAAAAAATTACCCGGCCTGCTCTCTCCCTGACGTCCGCTGGTTCCTCGACTTCTCCCATTGAATCCGCTCACATTGCCACTTCTGGCGCCTTTCCAGGCCCGACTGGGCACGAAGCGGGCAGCCGCCTCTTCCTCCTCCTCAGCTCCCCGGTCTGGCGGTCCCCGCACAAGGGACGCAGACAGGGATTGAGAGACGAGCTGGCCCTAGGGCACTTCTACGTTGGACACCTTGCTTCTGCTCCAACGTGTCCAGCCTTGTCATACAGAGCCATTACATGCTATTTTCAAGGCTTATGTGTGGTTCGCCGCATCCGTCTTATTATTATGACAATGACAATCAAATAGGTGCACATAATTTTGCTGCGGCAGATGATGTCCTCTGCTTATGAGGAAGCACAAAGAGGAAATTGTGAGCGAGACATTACAGAGCGAACTCATTCGCTCCGTAAATGTTGGAGACGGCCCGATGGACTAATCCCAACAATTTTGAGGGCAAAACTACAACATCTACTCCACCTGTCCGCCACAGCCCTACCCCTTCTTGGTACGTGGCTTATTATAAGGAAAGTAAGGTGGCAACTTTTTCCTTGCCGCGCGGTACTTAGAGAAAGAAATTGGAATGATCCGGAAGGCAACCTGAAACGGTTATGGCAGGGGCCAGGTTCATAATCCGAGCCAAAGAACCTTACTCAGTTCTCGGATGCTCTTCACATGCCCTACACGAAGACAGCATTTTCGATACCATCAAACCTCATCCAAAGTTCATAACAGTAAAGGCGTGTCTACAACTACGACCTCTTTGAGTTTCGGAAGCAGAAATACGAAACATGTGCCCTGGGGAAAAGTTCAAAAGGTGATAAGGTCAGGGGAAGCAAAAACATGATATTATAACTTTCCGGATCAAGTCTCCCGATTCCATCAGGATCGGTCCCCAGTCCTAAAGATAAAAGCCTTTATCGACCGCCCTATGCAGTGGCTATGAGTGATACAGCTTTGGGGCACGGCAAAAAATTTTGTAAATCCCTCCTCGCTGTGGTCGATGCTCGGCGTTGGGTTCCCATGCCACAGCTGACTGTACGTCAACTCCCCTACTGCTTCCACTGCCGTCGTTGATCACCCACCGAGTTCCCGACAGTGTGGACTTATAAATTAGAAGAAAGACACCTTATTGGCAACTGCCCAATGTATCGCTCTTGGGAGCGCCAGAACGAGAACTTTCCCACAGCAAGCAGGCGGGGGAGGAAGCAGGACATACGCATCCGCGATGGCTGCTGCTTCTGTCTAAGACGCCTACATCAGCCTCCGGCAGTCTCCACCACATTCTCTTAAATACCCATCCAACAATGAAGAATAAAGTTCTCGTACTGCCGTGTGATTCTGTGGGAGTCTGCTGACTCCTCTCATAATGTAGCCTCCACCCACCTCTAGTGTAGTCGCATGTCGCTCGCGGGGAAATTATGACAAAGGATTCCTTCCCTCTAAGAGGCTCCCAGAATCCCATCCTAATAAGGAGTCCAGAAGCGAACTCGCAGTTCCATGATAGCATTAGAGTCAGCGGCGTCCCTCCGGCTAAAATATCAATTGCTGAGCAGAAGTGATGGACATGCGCTACAGATACACCTACTGATAGGTGTGGGAGTACTGACGTTGACTCCTTAATATCCACGGCCCCTGTTTACCACCCCTGAAGCGGCTAGCGACACAAGCCTCTACATAACGCTGATGGCGAAGGGTCATACAACTATGTGACACACAAGCAGTTGATAGCCATGTGAGTAAGCAATCTTCAAGACCACTCGACGGGGAGCTATCAGTTAAACTTAGAAGTGGTAAATCATCCGTCAGTTAAACGGCATCTTTGGTGGACATACGGTATCTACTACTGCGCGGAGTCCTCGTATGAGAACCCGATTTCACCGCCGGATTTACGCAAGCGGCAACGACATCTGAGGAATGTACAGAAAATACCAAAGTACCAAGTAGTTTCCCACCATCTCTACAACACAGAAAAAGATGCTGGGCTTTCAAAATAGCGCAGCGTCTACAAGCCGTAAGGCTTCTGCCATCAACTTCACGAAACAGAAATAACATCTTCAATCTCCAAGGAATATTCGTGGATTAAACATGGCCCCCCCCCAAATTGGGAGGAACTGTCCTGTCTCATCAACGAGTTGGACCGCAGAATTATCTGTTTACAAGAAACAATGACTAGGGCAGGGAAGAGTGTCTCTGCCCGACAGGTTTTATACCTGTCCACCAACCACCTCCAGCAGGTGGTGGCTTTAGTGGTGGTTGTGGCCTTTACCATCGTAGGGATGTCCCGTAAACTGTCATCCCGCTGCAATCACCCATTGCAGGTTTGTAGCAGGTCGTATCCATCTGCACAAGACCTACACTGTCTGCTCATATACTGCCTCCAAATGACGGAAATACCTCTCCAAGATCTTGAGGATCTTATCCGCCAGCTTCCCCGTCCATTTTTCTCCTGGAGACATGACTGGGCGGCATTTTCTGTGGGGAGATTCCACCAGAAATCGTCGCGGTGATTCTCTCGTAAATCTTTAGATGGCAACACCAAATATTATTAAACACGGGAGAACCAACACCATTTCCATTCCTCAGACGGGAACATTGACTGCTATTGACCTCATCACTCTGCAGTCCACAGGTCGCCTCGACTTCTCATGGGAGGGGCCGATCCTTCGGGGAAGTTGACCATTATCCCATACTACTTAAAGCAGTGTCCTCGCCCCTTCAAGATGTCTCCAAAAATGGCGTTGCCTCTCTCGGGGCCAGACTGGGAGGGCTTTCCAAAATGCTTGTGTGTTTTTGACCATCACTATAGATTGACTTTCCAACAATAGATAGAGGGCCGTAGATTACTTTGTTGTCTCGAATCCATTTTGCAGCCTCGCTGAGAGCCCCGCACATCTGGATCTTTCTCCCGCCCGCCTGTTCCGTGGTGGACTCAGGACTGCTACGGCAGCGAGGAGTGCACTCCCGCCGTGCCAGAGACGCAATACATTCGCGGCCAACGGCAGTAGACCTAAAATATTTTTAACAGGTCAAGAGCTAGATAACCGACGGTTATGAAAGAGGTCGGCACTCCTCTTAGGAGGGGGCTTATATAAGTACGATCTGGGCATCAAACCCCGGTGTCAAGGTTTGGTAAAGAGTGAGGAAAATGAAAGGGAATTATCCCATCCTCCCCTCAGTTCTATCGATTAATGGAGACCCTTGTGGCAGATCCCTTGACTGTAGCCAGAGGAAATTTGCTTCCCAATTTGTGTCCAGTGGCGCAGACAGACCTGCGTCATCCAAGTGATAGGGACAGAACTGCAACAAGAACAGAGAGGATAGATTTTTTCATCAGTGGGGGGAATATTACAATGTTCTTTTTACACCTCGTGAGCTATGTCAGCATGAAGGTTTGCGATGCTGACACGTCCCCAGGCCAAGATGATGTACCATATGCGAGGCTCTGTCATCTAAGAGATGAGGCTCTAGTATTTCTTGTGAGCATCTATAATAGGATATGCGATATGAAGGAACCCATTCCCAAGTAGCTGGGGTGTGGCGGGGTGGTGATCCCGATCCCGAAGCCTGGGAAGGACCACTCATTAACGACGAATTTCCGGCCCATATCCCTAACTCATGTGGTGTTGTAAGTATCGAAAAAATGGTTAAATAGTCGACTTGTATGGGTTTTGGAACGGGAAGAAAACTTTTTCTCCCGTTCCTCAGTGTGTGGATTCCGTAAGCATCACTTACTACGGAAGCGCTTATTTCCTTAGAGTCATCAATATGCGGGCATTTGACCTCTCGACAAAACCATGTGACCATCTTTTTCGACCTTGAAAGGCCTTACGACACGGCTTGGAGACACGTATATTGCCCAATCCTGTACGAGTCGGGCGAAGAGGGTCGTTTGCCTGTGTTCCTCCAGAGTTGTCCTAGCACAACCGCGGTTCCTTAGAGGTTCGAGTTGGCAAACATACTGTCTTCTGAACACCGCGTCCAGTGGCATCCCCAAAGGTAGCGTCTTGAGTGTAGCTCTGTCGCTGTGGCCATCAATGGTATTGTTGATGTACTGCCTGAGGGATTGTTAGTACATTATACGTGGATGATTTATCCATCTCTTTGCTGCTTCCAGGATCGTCGGTTGCAGAGAGAAGACTTCAACTTGACCTATTGATAAGTTGTTGAAATGGACGACGAATCGTGGCTTCCGGTTTTTCCAACGAAGCCTGTAGGCGTTCATTTTTGCAGAACCGGGGGAGTCATCCCGACCCAGACCTGTATCGTTTACGGGAAAGAGATTACATGTAGGGAAGAGACCCGGGTTTTAGGACTCATTTTTGAAAATAGACTGATTGGGTACCTCACCTTCGTGCCCTCTCAAGGACTGACTGTAATCTCCGGACCATGGACTACTGAAGTCCTCTGCACAGCAGCTGGGGGGCTGATCGCGCTACACTCCTCTATTTCACCGACTCAATTATCCTTTCGAAGCTTGAATATGGCTGTGAAGTGTACTCTCTGCCACACCCACTCGACTGCGGATGCTGGATTCGTACATCATGCTGGGTACGTCTGGCAAACCGGGGCGTTCAGGTCATCTCCATCCCAAGTCTATTGGGGATGCTGGTGTCCTCCCATTGACTTCAACGCCAGTCCCCTCCTGTTAAGATGTTTGTATCGCCTCCAACGCCTCCCCGGACTCAATAGCTTGCCGGCTGTGTCTTGTGATTCAGGATCGCAACCCTTTACCATACCTTTTGGGCGAAGAAGCTTGCCAAAGCCTTTGGTTTCCGATGACAGCTATTATGGAGACGCTATCCTTCCCTGCTTACGATCTGCCCGCCATAGGCCTACGACAGTCGGTCCATGCCTCTCCCAGAGTGTCCTTTTGCAAAAGCCTGCGCTCTCAAAAGGGTCTTCCTCATCAGGCTGAGCTGCCCAGTTTTTAGACACTTTTGCACACATCAGAGTTCGGTGGTCCCTGTCCTTACTGATGGTTCCAATCAGATGAAGGTGAGTTGGTTACGGTTGTCGTCCCATCGTTTAACAAAGGCGTCAGCCTTCCAAGTGTTTACGTTTTTACGCTGAATAAGTGCTATTTTATATGCTCTCAGGATTATTTTTACCCTCCGGATGTTTCTTCTACAATTTTTAGTGATTCTCTGTAGGTCGTTCTTCAAACCTATGTAATTTTCACTCTCCCCATCCGCTGGTCAATGCCATCCTGGAAGGCTTTATCGCCCTCAAGAGGCGAGGCCGGTACGGTCAGCTTTTGTTGGGTAACCGGCCACATGTAGGTGTTGCCGGTAATGAGGAAGCTGATGCCTTGGACAAAAGACTGCAGGCTAGAAGACAGCTCTATCACATTTTGCCCCAGTGCGGCTACGACCTGCGCTCGGCCAATCCTTAGATCAGTTCACAAACAGTTGGCATGAACGTTGGATTACTATAGGGCAAAATAAAATGCGCACATCCGCCAAAGTATCGAGGATGGAGCTACTGCGGTCTCTCCCGGAGATGGGAGACTGCCTTGGCACGATTGCGTATTGGTCACACTCTATATACTCATGGGTTCACTCATGGAGGGGCCACCCTCCTTACTGTGATGATTGTTGGTCCCCTTAACTGTGCGGCACTTGCTGGTTCGAGGTTTCCCAGTTTGGGGACCTACTGGGATGCAATTTTTGTTCCCGGTGTCGCGGGTCGGACGGTGCTTACGTCTCTCCCTGGCATTGGGAGAGAGGTGTTTTCTATCGGGACATGAAGTCCATACATTTTATTGAGGAAGGCTGGCCTTCTCAAAAAGTTATGATGTTTTTAATATAAACGTATTATTGTTTTATGTACTCTCATTCTTTTATGCATTTCGTTATTTAAATATTTTTATTTATCCTAAAATTTGTTTTTAGTTTTACTTAATGTTCCTTTCTGTAGGCAGGCGTCACAATAACCGCCCAGGGCGGCGCCTTAAAACTAAAATCAATCAATCAATCAATCCTGATCCAATGCAGGAGACTGTTTGAGTTGGAGCTGGTGTATCCTGGTCGTTGGCGTTGGTCTGCCTATGTTGGCCAGCCAGGATCCAATTTGCACTTGAAAGTGTGGGTAACACCTTCATGTTCTTGTTTGTGGGATCAGTGAATAATCTTGTAAGCACTGAAGGTAAAGCGTGGTGGTTAGAGTTCTACTCTATGAGAGCTCCGGGTGGTGCACACGAGAAAGCGCTCTCCTGGGTGTGCACACGTAGCACGCCTCCTCTCCGGGTGGTGCAACTAGCACAGCCTCTCTCCTGGGGTGGTGACACGAGCACAGCCTTCCTCTCCTGGGTGGTGACACGTAGCAAGCCTTCCTCTCCTGGGGTGGTCAACGTGCAAGCCTTCCTTCTGGGTGGTGCACCTAACCCCTCTGGGTTAAGCCAGCCTTCCTTGGGGTGGTGCACAGTAGCACAGCCTTCCCTCGGGGGGTGCACACGAGCACAGCCTCCTCTCCTGGGTGGTGCCAACAAGCCTTTCCCTGGGGTGGGCACACCGCACAGCCCCCCCTTTCACACAGCCTTCCTTCCGGAAGTGGGCACACGCAGCAAGCCTTCCTCTCCTGGGGTGGCACACGCGCACAGCCTGCCTCTCCTGGGTGGTGCACACGTAGCAAGCCTTCCCTCCTGGGGGTGCTGTTTCTGCCATGGTGTTGGTACCTGTTTCAAAATTTTCCAACATAAAGACGACGACTTTTCTGCGTCTCTGAAGCGAAACAGGTGCAGTGTCCGATCCCCAGTATTTAGGTGTTCATCCGTGATCTTGTTGTGAAAGTTCTTGGAGCTCTAGCGCAGTATTCAGATATTTTGTGGTGACAGAGCTGGCAGCAGTTTAGGCGGGTAGCACAGTGACTTCCAAAATACCTGTTACACTCTGTTTGGAAGTCCTCGAATCCAGCCGATAGTGCCTTGTTTTGCTTGGAATGATGGGTAGAAAAGGTAGCTCTTGTAGTTAACCCAAATCTTAACCACTCTTGGCTATATTTCCTGTTGGCCGCAATGATTTGTTGAGGTTTTGAATCAATTCTGTTTCCAAAATAACAACTCAACTTTTCTCCTTTAGGCCATAATTATTCCGTCTGCCCTCTAAATTTTATCTAAGTCTTGTTGGAGTAGCTGAGTATGGTTTGCACAATTTCTTGTAACTTTGTACGGCAAAGGAATTTAGCGATTGAGTGTGCCGATCTGATCTCAATCCAACCTATCATAATGGGGAAAGAGCAGGGGGGGGGACCGAGCTGAGGGACACCGGGCTGACAAACATGCGGGTCTCTGATAGCTCCCCTTCGCACCAATCACTCGTTGTTCTCGTCGGAAGGAAGCTATTTTACCTATCTCCGAGCTTGCATTTATTCCGAGCTCTTTATCTTGGGGAAAGAATCCGTGGTCGACTTAATTCAAAATGCTTTGGCGAAGTCAAGATATAGACACCCACGCTGTCACCATCCTGAAATGTCCTGAAAACTTTCTGGTAATGAGGTCAGCAATTGTGAGAGGCAGGAACACCCTTGTCTGAAGCCATGGGACCTTCATGAAGTGCTTCCAAAGGTCTTCCATGGGGTTCACCAGCTTGGATCGGATTGATCTTTCCATTAAATTTTTGATTAGTGGGATGTAGTACTACGGTCTATAGTTCTTCGCAGGCCTTTGCTGCCCCCTTTGAATCGGGTGTAAATATGCCAGTTTTTGAGTCCCTGAGGCACAGGGGCCGGCTTCTAGGGACTATTACTCAGTAGTTTCACTTCCCCCGAAAGCCCAAGCGTTACATACCTACCACAGGGAAGGCGTCATCCGCCGAGCCGCTGCGCGTTCAGTTCGCCGGGCTTACACCATGGTCCCGGTGTGTCAGTCACTCCACACTTTCATGACTCTTTAGGGTGGTGGACCTAAAACTCTTCCTACTACAGCTAAGCCACGTCAGCGACAGGATCAGGATCCTACTCACTGCCCCAAATATGTTTAAAACTCCAAAGCGCCGTCCTCGCAGGGGGAATGAAATTGCGTGCGCGGGTCTCAAACGGGGGTGTTGATATACGTGCTCCTGTTTTAAAGGCCCCCCCAACCCCCCTAGGTCTATCAATCGGTCGCCTGGTCGTGGCATGAACAATTAAACCCGGCACTCCAAACCTAATGCCGGGTGGTCCTTACTCTTTGGATACCCGCGGGGCCCGGTAGCTTTCGGAGTACGAACTTACCTCCAGGCTAGTAAACCCCGGCATTTTGTCGGGGAGCGACCCTCCCTGTCCCCCCGAAGGCCCTATCTTGCATTAGTTTGCCCGGGGAACATCCATGAATCGCCCGCCCCTGTCATGACTGTCCAATCATTAGATACATACCATCTTGCGCGGGCCAAAGGGAAAGACCTGTATGGAACCAAGAGGTCCTAAGATCCTGTTGCATGTCTCGTATCACGGGTCCCGGGGGGGAACCCCAAAGGGAAGCCTCCTGAAGGAGGTATCATTAAAACTTTGTAGCAGCGTAGAGTTTCACTCCGCCCGGGCCCCGCCGCTAGTGTCCGGCCCCAGGTCCATTTGCTCCCCAAGGGCCTGAAGAGAGGCAAGGGGCAGGTGTGTGGAGGGACGTCATGGTCTCGTAGAGTTGCATTCCCTACCCCCTGGGGCAAAGTAGGGCGCCCCTTGGTTCCCACGGCGGCTCCAGAAGCCTGCGGCCCCAGGGAAAACATCACCGGGGCGGGCAGTGTTGCAGGGACGTCTTGGTCTCGTAAAGTTGCACTTCCCGCTCCTGAATGCGGGAATGAACCTATCCACCAGGGCACGCGTCATCCCGCCGAGCCGCTGCGCAGTCAGTTCGCCGGGCTTACCACATGGTCCCGGTGTTCGTCAGTCACTCCACACATTCATACTCTATATGGTGGTGGACCTAATACTCTTCCCTTATCTACAGCTAAGCCACGTCAGCGACTAGATCAGGATCCTACTCACTGCGCCAATATGTTAAGCTCCAGCGCCGCCCTCCTCCCGCAGGGGGGAAGGAAATTGCGTGCGCGGGCTCAACGGGGGTGTTGATATACGTAGCTCCTGTTTTAACGGCCCCCCAACCCGCTATGGTTCTATCCAATCGGTCGCTGGTCGTGGCATGACAATTAACCCCGGCACTCCTACCTGAAGGTGCCGGGTTGGGCTTATCTCCTTGTACCGGAAGGTACACCGGGCAGTGCCCGTAGCTTCGGAGATACGGGGAGCTTACCTCCCCAGGCTAGTAACACCCCGGCATTTGTCGGGGAGCGACCCTCCCTGTCCCCCCCGAGGCCCTATCTTGCATAGTTGCCCCGGGGACATCCATGAATCGCCCGCCCCTGTCATGCACTGTCAATCATATAGATACATCACCATCTGCTGCGTCGCCTACAGGAAGACCTGTATGTGATACTCAAGAGGTCCTAAGATCCTGTTGCAGGTGTCTCGTAATGCCACGGGGTCCCGGGAGGGAAACCCAGGGGAAGCCTCCTGAAGGAGGTATCTAGTAGAACTTTGTAGCAGCGTAGAGTTTCACCTCCGCCCTGAGCCCGCCGCTAGTGTCCGGCCCCAGCGTCCAGTGGCTCCCCAAGGGCCCTGAAGAGAGGCCACAGGGGCAGGTAGTGTGGAGGGACGTCATGGTCTCGTAGAGTTGCACTTCCCTACCCCCTGGGGCAAAGTAGGGCGCCCCTTGGTTGCCCCACGGCGGCTCCAGGAAGCCATGCGGCCCCAGGGAAAACATCACCGGGGCGGGCAGTGTTGCAGGGACGTCTTGGTCTCGTAAAGTTGCACTTCCCGCTCCTGGGGTTATGCGGGGTATTCCTTAGTCGTCCCGCCGAAGCCCCGTCGTCCCTGGGGCTCAGGAGAAGAGCCACAGGGGCAACGCCGAGCGCCGCTATTTGCCCCGCCGTGGCCCCTTCATCTCAGGAGCCCAGGAGAAACAGAGGGGCAAAGCCACCTGGCAAAGCCAAAGCCACTGACAAGCGGAGTGGCGGGCGTTGGTTTAGGGCAGTGTTTCTTAACCTGGGGTGCTAGCACCCCCAGGGGGTGCTGAAATCAATTTTAGGGGGTGCTGGGAAATGATGCATATATTACAATGTTAGAGTTCCTCGCAATGGATACAAAAGTATCGAAGGGATACTTTTTGACAATAGTACTTTTTTTATTTGATAAACTTTATCCTCATTATACTGACTTTCAGTGAGTGTACTTTCACTCTTGTGCTGATATCTGACGTGAGACGGTGCGACCATTCCATTCGGATGGTAGAACTGGTTCTTGGAACAGAGTCAGCCAAGAAGATGAAAAAAGTGCCTCTGTCCAACGATGTCATCGCAGGGAGAGTTGCAGATATGAGTTGCGACATCTTGGACCAGATTGTTCAGGATATTAAGGACAGTCCCACCAGTCAGTCTCCAGTTGGATGAATCAACTGATGTTTCCCACATGAGTCAATTGATTTTATATACCCGGTTCATCAAGGATGGTGAAATTAAAGATTAATTCGTCTTCTGCGAGGCATTGCAAATAACGACGGAAGCAGCGGAAGTATTCCGACTCTTGGACGAGTTCTTTGAGTGTCATGGGGGGGGGGGGGTTCTCCTTTGTTCTTACTCCTTATCTTCTCTCTTCTGTTTTTGTTTTGTTTTACTCTTTCTTGCTGTTGAGATATTCTGAGGGGGATTCCTGAAGGGTCAGTCATAGTCAAGGGGGATATATCATGCCCTGTCGACAGACTTTGCATGTGGCCGTATGATGGAGCCAAGTAATGTTTCCAGGGGATTTCCCCGTTGGTACCCGACAGAGCTTCACATTGCCCTGGATTACAGTTCCTTTTTGAAATCCTGTCAGTATGTCTTTCAACAGAAATAGGATCAGGCTGGTAATTCAAAATTCGAAATTAATCATTTCCTTTTTTCCTTGCCCCGCACGGATTCGAACCGAGCACACGAGATTTGCCCCAAACACGGGCGCGTTAACCATTTCTGTCAATAAGGACGTCCCACTTGATTAAGTGGTTCTTGTGTATTTATATTCATTACATGAGAAGCATCAGATCAAGTGGGAGAAGGTAGGGTCGGTCTGAAACAGAGGGTACCCCACCCATGACAGGGAATAGGTTTGGCTTTATGCTTTTGTAAAGGAGGGGGGAAACCAGATATCATCATGAAGCACTGTGTTCTCCATCGCCATGCTTTCGCTGCAAAGGCTTTAAATTTGGGCCGCCCACCTCAAAGAAGTTGTGTCTGTCTGCGTTAAAAGTTACTTTGTTAGGAGATGGGAAGTGAACATTAACTCCTTCCTTCCACAGAGAAGTGCGGTGGGTCTCACGTGGGTAAATCCTGACCCGTATTGCAGAGCTCAAGGATGAGCTTGCAATATTCCTCCGAGAGTATCAGAATAAGTTGGCGGAACATTTTGAGGATGAAATGTTCATTCTTCTCTCCTATCTGGCAGACATTTTCAGCCATTTGAATGAACTCAACTTGTCCATGCAAGGAATTTTTGCTAACAATCTTGTTTGGGGCAAAGAAGGTAGACTCCCTCAAGAAGAAGCTCGCACTCTGGAATCGTCAAAATCCAGGGAGGGAATGTGGGAAGCTTTCCTATCCTGGACGTTTAAATTGGGGAATAAGACCGTCAGTCCCATGCTTGTAGAATATATTGTTGCTCACCTCTCGCAGCTTGAGACCACCATGACAAAGTACTTTCCCAAGGATCAAAAATTTTCCAGAATGGATCAGCATCCTTCCTGGCAGACATGAGTGATGCTGACAACCTGAAGGAGGAGCTTTGATCTGCAGGTGAACCAGGGTTGTTAGACAAAATTCCGCACATTACCATTGTCTGGCTTCTGGTGTGATCAGTTGGGAGCGTACCCTGGACTGGCGAGGGCAGCGCTGGAGATGACATTCCATTTCCAACTACCAATCTGTTTGAAAAGGCATTCTCCACCATGATCCGATCAAAACAATTTCCCGGAAACCCCCTTCAAGGTAGGCTGCTCCACGACATGAGGGTGGCTCTGACCGAAATGAAAACCTGGATTTCAGAAACTAGTCGCACATAATCAAGCAATCATTGGGGGGATACGCCGTCGCCCACCCCACGACACCACTCCCGGAGGTCACCCCGCGCGAGTCCCAAAGCAGGCTCCTTTCCATACCAAGCAGTTCTCGACAAGAAACATCAACTTGGCCCCCGCCACGAGCCCTTTTGGGCGCCCCCTTGGCCTCCTCCACGCCCGGATTGTCTCTTACAGATACAACCGATGGAAAGATCGGTTTCAGGGTAGCGTGCCACATGCCCATATAGCCAAGTTGGCGCTGACGGACTATGCAGGTAATAGGCCTCGATTCAGTCTCACGGTGCAATCGCTGATTTGGGCACGTAATCATCCAGTGATACCCCATGACTCTGCGAAGACAAATTATTACCAGGCATCGATTCGTCTCTTCAAGTCGCTATTTAGTGTCCATGTCTCACAACCATAGAGTAAGACAGGGATCACAAAACGACTTGAAGATCCGGATCTTTTTCCTCCTGTACAGGTACCGACAAACGCCAAATACTCTTGCTGAGCGAGTCCTAACACCGTGGGCTATGCCAATCCACCGTAAGACTTCTTGACGTGACCGCCGTCATTATGGACTGCGCTACCAAGGTATGTAAAACGTTCCAGATCTCAATGCCTTGCCACACGCATAAACAGACTGTACTGTTTCATCTAGTAAGCCTCCAAAAACCTGGACATTTGGGCTTAACCAGGAGACCTCAAGTCCCAAAGGCTTTGCCTCCACGTGCAGGGGCCTCGAGAGCCATCACCAGGGGCACATAAGCAACAGGACCAGGTCGCACATAAGCAACAACAAAAAAACACGTTGATGAGTGTATGTTCAATTACCCTGCTGTTTTTTGTTTGAGTGAGTTTGTCCATGCTCTAAACTCTTTTTTTTGTCTTTTCTTATTGTTTTTTCCTATAGTATTGGCATCCTTAATTTTATATTTTTGTTGAATGAACAAAATATATGATCAAGCAGTACTTCACTTCACTTTACTTTATCCATGTAGTAAATGTAGCAATTGTGGTCTTTTATCTTTTTATTTTTATTTAAACCCTACATATACAATAAGCCCAAAGGTGCACTGTCGTGTGCTACCTATCTTAAGGGCAAAATCTTTGTAACCAGATGTTTGCCGGGGTTAGGGGTGCTGGACTTCCTAGACCTGACTACAGGGGGTGCTGAGGGCGAAAAAGGTTAAGAAAAAGCTGGGTTTTGGGCGTGGCGTGTGTGGAGCGGCGAGGGGAACTCAGCCACATACTTGAGCGCGTGTACTTGGAAGGAATACCACCTAACTCGCTCGCTGCGCTTAAACAAATACACTAGTCTTGTGATCACTGATCACAGCGCGTAGTGAGGCACGTCTGCCCACACTCAAAGCTAGAAGGAATCTCTCACTGTCCTCCCTGCTAGGAGGCAGGCGAGCCTCTGTTGGTGGGTACAGGTCAAAGATTATTTCAGTGCTGACTAATGTGTGAAGTGAGGGCGTGAAGTGACGGCGAGAAGTGAAGGGTTTGGATCAGCGTTATTCTTCTCCCCGCCCCTTCACTTTCTTTTCACTCTCCCTCACCTTCTATCACTCTCCCTCACTTTCTCTCTCTCTCTCTCTCTCTCTCTCTCTCTCTCTCTCCTTCTCCTCCTCTCATCTTCTCTTTCGTCGGGGGACGGGAGGGACCCTCAGCTGTGGTTAGCAAATTTGCAGGTGGCTGCTGCCCTCCCCTTGCTAACATATAAGGAAGATGTGGCGTAAGCATAACATCATCGCCTCTCTCCCTCTCCCTCTCCGTCATCAGTTCTCTCTGTCTCTTTCTTTCTCCTCCTCCATTCCCATTTTTCCTTCTTTCCTTCTATTCCTCATTCTTTTACGTCTCCAGTCCTACATCCTTCATAAGTGGACCTATTGAAAATGCTTTCTTGAGCTTCTTTTTGGCGTAGGCAAACTAGGCATAGAAGAATTTGCTGTTTACTTAATGTGCTCTATGCTTGCAGTTCTTCCCGTTTTTTCCTCTTCATGAGACAGAATGAGCATCATCTCAATCTCCTCAAGCTTTGATGTAGTTTTGCGAGGGTGGGGCTGTGGAGTGTCTTTTTGAACTTAGCTCTTGTTAAAGGGTCTTTTCTTTATTAGAGTTTTCCTATCCGAGGGATTTGTTTTCTCACGTGACTGTTCTTTGGGATTTTGTGGGGCACATTATTTTGCCGACTTTCAGGAAACTCTTTAGGAAGATATCGAGAGCTTCATATGTGTTCTTCTCTTTAAAAAGTGCCGGCCAGTCAGTTGCAGGTTCTCCTCCCAGTTTGTCCAGTCTATCTATTGCTAAGAAGTTAAAGTAATTGTCAGGACCCATTTTTTTTTTTTGCATAATTATGTTGAATGTTCATTCAAAATACCTAATCCACAAAAAAATATTCATTTCCACGCCTTATTTGTCTAAAAACATGACTTTTGTAAAAAGCCCGGGTAAAGCAACAGCCCCATTCCAGCCGTGGCGGGAAACTTAAGGCTCTTGCCCTGTGCAGTGGCAGTGTTTCTGGAAGAGCCAAAATCCGATTCCTGCTTTGGACCAAGGTCTGTTGCCAGACGAGTCGGGTTTTTTCTTGTCAAAAATCCCCACACCCTCCTTGATGTCACTCACAATGGCGGCTTTCGACTCCTCAAACAGCGCATCCTGGTCTTCATCCCATCGGAAGGGTGTTGAGGGTTTGAGTAGTTCGCGAAACGGCAACATTTTATCTGCCATACTAAATGCATAGCTGAGCTGATTCACCACACCAAACCAGGCACGTACATCAGTGATGTTGCGGGGCGTGGGGAACTCTCGTATGGCTCGTAGGTATGCACTGCAGGGTTGAAAATGTGTCCAGTGTAATTTCGACCCTCAAACTCAACAGTGTCTTGTGCAAACACGAATTTTTTCTGGGTAAGTGTGACGCCATGGTGACCGCACATGTTTAGCCATTCTGAAACTTGGAAGAAAAATGCTTCGATGGTGTCTGACCAGATTAGAGTATCATCTGTGCACTTAGTGTATGTAGTGTATGAAACGTGGAGGCTGCGATTATTTGGTCATAGCGTCTGGTATATGCCCTCGCCCGATGCAATGTATCCTTGTGGTGCAACACAGTAGCGATACCGTCCCCAAGGTGTGATAAATGTTGTGTAGTGTCGGTCACCCGCATGTAGAGGGACACTGTGATACCCATTCCAGGCATCAAAAACTGATTTCCTCTCATGCTCTGGCACTGAACGTGCTTGATGGAATGGGCTTTGGGTGTGATGAGTTTCCCTTTTGCATAGGCATTAAGAGCCTGAAAATCCACTGTGCGTCGTGGTTCCACCATTTTTCTTTGCACATACAATCATGCGGTGGCACCAAGTAACAGGTTCGCCAATGGGGACTGGTTCGATGACGCGAAGCCTTACGTCTTGGTCTAGGCCAGCTTTGACTTTCTCACGCCAGTGAATGGGGACTGGGATTGCTTTGTGGCATGCGGTGGGCTCTGTGTCTGGATTGATTATTAATCTCATGCGTTCATCATTTTTAGTGGTTGGTGTTCACATGTATTGAATGTGCTGCTACTGTAGTAGTTAATCATCCACTGTTTTAGTTTGGGAACATTATCAGCTGTGGGGGGAAAGGGCAGTGTGTCTGGCATTGGTGGCGGTAACAACGGGGTTTGGGCAGGAGCATGGTAGTGATCCTTTTTTGGATGAGTCTGCGGCTTTGGGGTAGGGTTTAGACAAAGACTTCCCCTACTGTCGGGAAGTTGTTGGTGATCATGCCAAGCGCTACACATGCTTCGCGGCTGAGGAAGGTCTGTCAGAATCATCCGGACATACACACCGTCTAGTTTCTATTGGTTTCCCTTGTCGGTCCGTTCCAGCGAAGCGGAGGATTGCTGCACCAAGGATGTTTATACCTTTGTTTTTTAGCTGCATGCATTTCATGGAGACTGGGATGGAGGTCTTTTTGTGAGGCCAAGCGCGAATCATCACCATGCTGGCAAGACAGCATTGGCAGCCCGTGTCGGCCATTACTGGGAGGGTTTTATGGTATGTGTGGTGGCCCTTTAATTGAAATCCAGGTCTCTGTAGTCCGCTCCCAATGTAGACACGGATAACTTAATGATTGGTTGTGCACGTGATGCTTGTCGTCCCGCAGTCCGAAAATTGGTCATACAGGTGATGGCTCAGTGTCAATGAACGACCGATAGCTTGTTTGCCATCCTGGCTGACATTGGATATAAGGGTGCTAGTGGTACCTTGGGGTTGTCCCGTGTCTTCAGAGGTGGTGGATGGGATGCTGCAAAGGGCCTGGAAGACGCTTCCCTCGTCATCCGCTGCAGCTGCATTGGAGCCGCTGGACATACTGCGACACATAACTGCAATTAAAGTGATGTAGCTTGTTACACCTTCGACAGGTGTGATTAAATGCCGGGCACACCTTTTTCCTGATGTGGGGTGGAGCTTTCTTACCATGACCATTTCTACCACAGTAGGAACAGCCACCTGGTGAATCCGTGTCTAGGCTGCTTTCCCGTATGGGTGAGGTGGCACTGACTTGTGTTTTATTCCTTTGATAAAGACTGTGAGTGGCGGCTGCGCCTTGTGAGTGAGTAAAGCCCGGTTCCCACCATCCCGCTTGTATGGCCGCCGTACAACAACAAAGATGTCACAATGACGTCACAACAAAGTCTACCGCACCACCGTACCGCTGTATGGCCGCCGTACAAAGTTAAATTCAAGTCATCTCCCGCTCGGCGGTGTCCGCTCGAGCGGAGCTGCCAACCCGTGCCAGTTACCACAAATACCACCAAGCGGTGATGATGGTGACGTCATTGTTGAGCGGTGTTGTTGTAAGACGGCCGTACAAGGGGCTGATGGGAAAACCCGGCCTTTAAATGTGATAGCAAAGCGTTGCCAGCTTCTTTAGCCTCAATAAATTTGAACATCTCCTCAAGGGGCATTTCTTTGGGTTTGGGTTCCCCCAAAAGGTCAAGCTGTATTTTACTGTCATTCAAACCTTGGGGTAACACATCTCGCAAGATCTCATCTGTGTAATGAACATCAGTATTACAATTCTGGCACTGTAGCACGAACTTACATACATTGGCCTGACCTTTGATACGAGCTCCGAAGGCACGTATTGGTTCATCGTGATCTTGTGTCATGTTTGCAATGTGAATCTAGCTACCATTGCGTTTCTTCTTGACAGCGAGTTTTTTTTATAGCTGCAAGCACAAAACTCCTCTGTTGCCTCTGCCCGATTTGTGACAGGGGGATCTGGTCAGGTCTCTACGTAAGCCATCTTCACAGCATTCTAGGAGCTGTATGATCTTTTCCCTGCCTGTGACCTTTGTAGCCCAGACATACTCCTTCCATCGAGTCAAAAAGTTAGACCATTCCTCACCTGATCCGCCAGATGATATTGTGGGCCTCATGACTTTATCTACCTTGACCGTTTGTGGGGTGCTGTGTTCTGCTGTGGAGTGCATCTGTAGGAGTTGTACAGTCACTCCACCTAAATCGCGAACACACAGGCCTCGGATCCTCTCCTTCCATTTCCTTTTCGTATTTTCCCAAAAAATTATCGTTCATATTCTCAAAGTCTGTACAATGCATTCCTCCTACCTTCCCCTGGGATGTTGTTAATCCACGGGGGGCCATCTCATCCTCCTCGCCATCTCTCTCTCTCCTCTCTCTTTCTCTCTCTCTCTCTCTCTCTCTCTCTCTCTCTCTTCTCTCTCTCTCTCTCTCTCTCTCTCTCTTGCTCTCTGTCACGTCATCTTTTTCTTCCCTCCCATTCCTCTTAAATTTCAGTAACCCTTTCTCCCTTTCTCCTTCCTCTACTCTTTTGTCTCCCTCCCTTCTTCCCTCCCTCTCTCCCTTCCCTTACCTGCTTCTTACAACACCTGTTCCTCCTACTGGTGGTCCTTCTGTCTCCCTCCTCCCTTCCCTCCCTTCATCTTTTCCTTTCTGTCTCCCTCCCTCCATCCATCCTTCCCTCCTTCCCTCCTTCCGTCCCTCACTCCTTCCCTCCTCCCTATCTCTCTCCCTCTGTTAGAGCTGTTAAAACTGTCATTAGTGTAATTGCGAGACTTAAAACTATAATTACTATTCATTAACACCTACTGCTAAACAAGGCAATACTACCACCACTACTGCTACTACTATTACTACTGCTATGCTATGTTTGGCATAGCAGTAGTAAACTAGTCATATTTGAATCGATCGTATATTTAGAGCGAGAGAGAGAGAGAGAGAAAGAGAGAGAGAGAGAGAGAAGAGAGGAGAGAGGAGAGAGGGAGAGAGGAGAGAGGAGAGAGAGAGAGAGATGAGAGAGAGAGAGAGAGAGAGAGAGAGAGAGAGAGGAGCAGAGAGAGAGAGAGAGAGAAGAGAGAAGAGATAGAGAGAGAGAGAGTATAACATTTTTGTAGTATAAAATTAAGTGAAACAAACTATTGATTAAAGAAAGTATATTAATCATATTAAACGAAAGTTCGTGTGTGCGTTGCTGCGTGTGGTGTGTGTGTGGGGTCGTTTGTGTGGTGGTTTTGTTACTTACTGAAGTGCTGGTGAAGGCGTAAGTGACTCTGCAACATTTCCACTAATCGCTTTATTATGGGTCCTGGCCCTGATATCTCCACTAGGCTTATTAGGGATCGTAACGGACCAGAAAAAGCCTTGCTGGAGGCACAAGTAAGGATAGTTTTAGCACTCGAGACGTCACCTTATTAAAATTAAAATGTCTTTAGTGGTTGGTTTGTGCAGGAGTTAAAACCCATAATTACCAGATTAGCCTCTCTATCTCATCTCTCTCTCTCTCTCTCTCTCTCTCTCTCCTCTCTCTGCTTCTCCTCTCCATCTCATCTTCTCTCTCTCTCTCTCTACTACTCTTCTCTCTCTCTCTCTTTTCTCTCTCTCTCTCTCTCTTTCTGGACACTATCACAAGTAGGGAATATATCCACATTCATAATGTAAATAAAATTAAAATACTTTAATTATAGATATTTCCCCAAACAATATTATTGGCTACATCACACATCTACGCGCGGGCACACACACCACCACAAACACCACACCCACACACACACACACACACACACAGACACACACACACACACACAAACCACCACACACACACCACACCAAAAACCCACCACACACACCCCTGCTTCCAGTGTTACGAATATATTTTGCTATAGCCATATTTTTTCCGAAAACAAAGAATGTAAATATTGTAAAAGTTACTTCATCCTGTCTGATGGAGGAAAGGAAGGACCCAGTTGAAGGGCCTCAATGTAAGGAGGCCAAGGGAGGGAAAGAGGGTAGGGAGGGGGCAGGGAGGGAGCAGCCTGTAATTTTTAAATTGTCATTAGCTGTTTGTGCGGGATTAAAAAACATAAGTATCATCCAGGGACTATTAAAGTCGGGAAAGGTTGGAAACAGGTGTGGTATTAGTGGGGGGTGGAGGAGGGGTCCAAGAGGAGAGACTGAGCGAACAATTTGTAGACAAGGAAAGATTTGAGAAATTGATTGGGTGGGGATTGCCTGCCCCAAGGTGTTCGCGAAAGTACATGGCGTGACTTACCACGATTGCTGCATCAGGTCTTCCGTGGTAAACTCGTCCATTCCAGTCACAGGGGCAAACTGACGCAGAGCATGGTTGCTTTGTTTAGCCGTGTGTTAAAGCAGTGGGTAAAGCTGGGTCAGCGCTTGATAGGTTTACAGGCCAGGGCCTTCAAATTGTGTTTCAGACACGAATGTCTGTCCTCAGGACAGTGCGCTGAAATACCACAGAAAAATCGCACTGAGTCTTTGGTTAAAAGACGGTCTAACTTGCTAATCAAACAGTCTAATACTTCATACAAGATGCTGTGTGCGCACGGACTTGAGTCAGATCTTTGGACCGGTTGTTTCCGTCCAGCACGATGAATTCATCAAGGTTGTCTAGGGGTGTTTTCTTCTCGACTTCTATTTCATTAATTGGTTTGAAGAAAATGCAGCCATTTCTTACAGATTCAGTAACCTTCTAGAGGAGTACTGCTCGATCAAGTTGGAGTTTTGGCTTCCAGCCTAAGATCTTCGCTGAGTGATGAAATGAGCTTGACTTTTCCTAGGTCAGCTTGTTTTGTCCTGTAGCTGATATGTCTGTCTATGTCTTATATGTCTGCTGACTGTCTTGTGACTATATGAAGTTTTCCTAGAATTTCGAGGAAAAATGCAGTAAATAAACAAACTTGCGTCTAGCTGCGCAAGTAGGATATACCTCGAGCGGATACAGCGCGAAGATCCAGTGTCATTGCAGATTCTCCTTCAGGAGTCTTAATTACTATATACATTCCCAGCCGCAAGCAAAGCGGTTTTCACACGAGGATGGACTCCGACCCGACACCAACCCACCGTGTGTTCACAGCGACCGTCCTGATAAAGGCCTGCATTATCATACTCAGAAAGGGAGGTCCATGACCCCCACCCTGCGACCCTCTCGGGTCACGAGCCAAATTATTCCTCTCTCTCAGAGAAAGTCAGGGGTGTTATCAATAATAACTTTAATAGATACACCAGTCATACCTACACATATTTCATTTCTCTGCAGAAATCACAAACCAAATTACACATCAATTTTCGAAATCATACCAAACAAAATAACTGTTGCGTGTCAACAGGGAGGAATAACACTATCAGTTGTGATGACGTGAATGGGAATGAACTGGAGGAATAATATAATAAAACTTAACCAAACTAATAATTAATTAGCCCACGTATAAATAACGCCACTAAAATGGTAGAATTTTAAATGTAAACATAGGTAAAATGCACGATCGTAGATTATTATAAAATGGAATGTATTACAGAAACTCATTTCTAACAAACTCATCTTTGTTTGGCGGCAACACAACAAATCATAAGACCATGTTGTCATTAGGAAAGTGGTTTGTGTTATGAATAGAGAGAGACAGACACAGAAAGAAAAACGGACAGTACAGACAGACAGACACAGAAAAAGAAAAATAAAAGAAATAGCCAGACAGGAGAGAGAGAGAAGGGAGAGGACGAGAGAGAGAGATGGACGAGAGAGAAGAGAGAGATGAGGAGAGATTGAGAGAGGAGAAGAGAGGGGAGAGAGTGAGGAGAGAGAGAGACGGGGAGAGAGAGAGGAGAGAGAATGAAAGAGAAGTAGGCAGAGAGATGGAGAGAGGCGAGAGAGAACGAGAAGGAGAGAGACGCGAGAGAGGAGGGAGAGAGATCGAGAGAGTAGATAAGGACGAGAGGGAGGTGGAGAGAGAGGAGAGTTGAGAGGTCGACGGGAGAGAAGGGGGGAAGTTTGGAGAAAGAGAGAGAGGGAGGAGAGAGACGGGGAGAGGGAGATGAGAGAGAGGAGAGACTGCGCCGTGAAGGGATGTCGGATGGAGGACGGGGAGAGAGAGAGGTGGGAGAGATTAGAGCCTGGTGAGAGAGATGGAGAGGGCGATAGTGGGGCGCGCAGGAGGCGCGAGAGTCCGGAGAGGAGGAGAGAAGGTAGAGAGGGAGGAGAGAGGGAGAGGAGAGGAGAGAGGGAGCGAGAGAGAGGAGATGTTTCGGGAGCGAGCCAGAGCAGGAGGAGGGAGGAAAGAGAGGAGGGAGGAGAGAGAGCTGACGACAGCGCCGAGAAGACTTCCCCTGAGAGAGCGAGAGAGCGAGAGTGAGAGGGGTGATGGGATGACTGAGAGAGACCCGAGATGAGAGAGACAGACAAGATACAGAAAAGCAACTAGATAGACATGACAGACAGACAGAGAGACAGACAGAGACATACAGACAGACAGAGAGTGAGAGAGAGACAGACAGACAGACAGACAGACAGATACAGAAAGCAATAGATAGACAGACAGACAGACAGAGAGACATACAGAGACATACAGACAGACAGAGAGTGAGAGGACAGAGAGAGAGAGATAGAGAGACAGACAGACAGACAGACAGGATCGAGAGAGACAGACAGACAGCAGGACAGACAAGAGACAGAGACAGACAGACCATGACGGATCGCAGCCAGGACGACCAGACAGGAGACAGAACAGACAGACAGACGGACGACAGACAGAGAAGGACAGACAGCAGACAGAACAGGGACAGGAACCCCCCAGGTGGGACAGACAGACAGACAGGAGACCAGGCATACAGCAGGACAGCCGGACAGGACAGGCATCCATACAGACAGACAGAGAAGAGAGAGCGAGGACAGACAGACAGACAGAGAGGAGAGAGTCGCAACTCGGCTAGTGCTCGCGCCTCCCACTGCCACCAAAGATGGCCGACCGAGACCCACAACAAATGGACGTCGACAATAGTTACAATTCGGACGATGACGACGTCGTAAGTTATCATCGAGACACCACAATAACCTAACGAGTGAGTGTTACTATATACACTCCCACACCCCTTTATAGCGCGATAGTTGTTAAAACCTTGTGCCACCTTTAATTAAGGGTCTATTAAGGTATGTAAAGAAGTGTTGGAGCTCAATAGTCAGGGTGTTTTGCGTAATTTCTGTGCGGTGGGAATTATTTGGTTTTTGTGTGCGGAATTTCAGAGGTTTGTGGATTGTGGTGATGGGGGGGTTTGTTTTGATGGGGGGGGGTGGGAAGGAAATTGTCCGAAATGACCTTTTTTTGTGACGTTATTTTTTTTCTTTGTGGTATTTTTTTGGTCAATTTATAGTCAACCAAACCAACGATTTTTTTTCTGTTGTTGCGCTTATGTTTTCTGGTGTGTTTTTTTATGTGTTGAAATAAATCTGCCAACCGTTTCTGTCGCAATTTTTTTTTTTTTTTGCAAAAATGACACAAAAAAAAAAAAAAAAAAATGAAAACCTAACCCACCTTTAACTAACCTAAAACCCATACCTAACCCTAACCCTAGACCCATACCTAACCTAACTCATACCTAACCTAACCATACCTAACCTAACCCATACCTAACCTAACCCAACCATACCTAACCATACCTAACCTAACCTAACCATAACCTAGACCCATACCTACCTAACCTAACCCATACCTAACCTAACCCATACCAACCTAACCTACCTAACTAACATAAACCCAATAACCCATACCTAAACCTAACCTAACCTAACCTAACCCATACCTAACCAACCTAACCCATAGCCTAACCTAAACCTAACCTAACCTAACCCATACCTAACCAAACCTAACCCATACCTAACTAACCTAACCATTAACCGAACCTAACCTAACCTTTACCTATACAAAAACAAAAACAAAATCACATCAGAAAATCGTTTCTTTGTTGGGTGGTGAAACTATAAATCTATCCATTCTTTTATGGTATTATTTTAAAACTAGGACCAGAAGTGGGGTGCACAGTTACTGAGTTATTTCATTACACAGGTGTTTCGGTTCAATTTTTTACGGTAGCGTTTGCCCATCATACTCTCCCCCTGTCCCAAAACAACACACACACACACACACCACACACACACACAACACACCACACACACACACACACCACCAATTGGAGAGTGTGGTTTCTGTTTTTTAGCTATTGGATTCTAGGAAAGGAAAACATTCTCTCTGAGTTTCCGTCGCAAATCATTACTTTTGGAGATAATGACCATGTTTGGGGTTTTTATAGGGGAGGCGGAGAGACAAGTGTTTACGTCTCCGCCACACTCTTACTTCCTTTTGTGACCTGCATCACCTATGTTTTCTTCCCATTGCCGCGGACACTCTTAATCAGGATTTGGCTTTAGTTAGGAGGTTAAAGACGTGGGGGAAATAGGTTAGGTTTTGGTTAGGGAGATTAATTAGTGACTCTAATCTAAAAGGTTGGGGTTAGGTTAGGATTAATTTCATCAATCTCTATTACACCCTGCCTAAAAAAAACATCTTATATCTCCATAAGTAGTGAATTGTGACGGAAGTAACAGAGGCAAAAGTTTTTTAGAATCTTATTAAGTCGGTGGAACAGAAACCCACACTCCATTGTGTTGCCCAAATATTACAAATGATGGCTCACGACTGCTGGTCTGTGCACTGAAGTGATACACAGTATGTTTATATCAGAATGTATAATAATCTACCCGTTCAGCGTTGTTGTTTTATGCTTGTAGCTTGCAGTTCTAACGGTTTTTTTACAATTCGCTACTCTTCTTTTTTCGCCGCGAAGGACGACGGCGGGAGGAACACTCAGAAACATAAAAACACTAGCTAGCGATCTTAGTGTAGGTCACCACTCGGGTGATATTTGTAATGTGTTCATTTATAGCCTACTATGACACAAATGAAGACACAAAATGACACAGACTCTCCAGATAGCCCCTTCTAACTTTCCTGAAATCCAATGGATGTATGAAAATGTAAGTGAGTAACGCGAGTAGTAACGCCACCACACGTCGTACATCGAAAAAACAAAAAAAACGTTTTGTACTGGCGATCCTTAATTGTTAATCTACCAGTAAGCAGGAATTCGTAGACCAAAAAATTTGTTTTCTTTCCCCATATAGTTCTAATATGAAACCATAGTCGTTTCGTACACTCAAATCAGAGTTTTTTTGAACTGAATCATAGAGTCTACGAAAACGAAACGACACCAGGTCTGTACGAAAAAAAAAAAAAACTCCAAAATCGGTGTACCAACAGTTTTAAAACAACAAACAAAACCTGGGGACGACGAAACTCACTGTAACATTTTTTGATATAGTATTATATTACTCTGAGGACCAGGAGAATTCCCGATAAAATTTTCGTTATTGGGGGCGCGGAACACCGATATGAGGGCCGTTATTATACAACGTTTTTAGTTGTTTTTTATCGCTGTACAGACTTTGATGGCGTAATACTTACATTTGGTACATCCATGATTCAGAAGTTAGTAAGGGGGCTATCTGGAGAGTTCTGTGTTCATTTGTTGTCTTCAATTCTGTGTCATAGTAGGGCTAATAACCTAAATGAACAATACAAAAATATCACAGGAGTGGCGCAAGTTGATAACGGCCTACACCTAAATGTTTTCCTGCATAGGTATAATGTGTTTTGGGATGAAATGAATTTGGCACTCGTCTCTTGTACGAAATGGCTGTTTAGTTGTATTGGTTGTGAAGCTACGGTTACAGGAGTTTCGTACACACAAGTTTTTTCTCTACCCACAACAAAGGGTTTTGGTTGTTGTTTTTGTACACTAGATTTTGAGTTTTTTCGACATACCTGTGTCCGTTTCGTAAACTAGTAACAAGTTCAACTCTGAGCGGAGTGTACGAAACGACTATGGTTTCATATAGACTCACGAAACTACCTGGTTTGGTAACAAGTTCTAGTGTTTCGCCCAGACTCTCCCACTTCCCCAAACAAGTTTGGGGACTGTGGGAATGCGGGGTTTCCGGGGTGGGGAGGGAAAAATTATGCGTCGGAAACACGTATAAATGTAAGAGTTGTGTTTAGGGGAGGTAAAATTCCCTAGATCTAGGTAATTCATTTTATATCTAGAGGAAATCTGCGAAACCAAATTATTAACCTCCCCTAGCACATTTAACCTAACCTAGCGGGGCCCTGAACCACCGGTTAAAAAGAATAACTAACGAAATATAAAACCTAACTAACCCAATATTCAAGAATTTTTCCCTAGGAGATTCTCTAGGGAATTTCTCAAACACTCCCTAACTCCAAAACTACGTCGGGGTGCGACGCATATTTTGTACCACAGCGAAATATCCCGCACTCCCCCAGGTCCCCCAGTTGTTTTGTGGGAGAGGGGGAGTATGGGCAAAACAATAGAAAATACGTGATTTGCCCCTTCAACCCCCCGTTCCCCCCTCTAATCCCCCCAACCCTCATATTCCTAAATCTAAAATGACCCCCTGGAAACCCCCACAAAATATATTACTAACCTACACTATAACCTTACAAATAACTCCCTAACCGCAGGGGTCCCCAACCCGAGAGCACCGCGGGCCCATCACCAAGGTTCCGGAGGGAGGGCCCGAGTGCCTGCACAATAAAAACTCTGAAAAAACCACGTATTAAGACAAAACATTCAAATAATATTAATGAGACACCCTGGTGACATTTTCTGAGCAGAAGGGGAAGAAAGCTTATCAAAATCATGGGGTGATGGAAAATAACCCTCGGCAATGGAAGAAGCAGGAGGAGAACGGGTCCAAGGGAGTCATCTGTGACACAACACACGTTTTTTGGAATGATGGAGGTGGAGGGCTCGCACCGCTATGACCAAAAGGAAAAAATGATCTGGGCGGGGGCCCCACGGAATGGCCTCGCTGGCCGCATGTGGCCAGGCGGGCCGCGGGGGTGGGGACCCCCTGTCTCCTAACGAGTACCAAGGGCGGGAGATGGTTTAAGGGACTAGGAATTACCAGGTAGGTTATAGTTGAGGTTAGGTTAGTAAATTTTTCTTGAATTGGTTTTTAAATCTTCGCCACTTTAATAATTTACGTGTTAGAGGTATCTGAAGGGGGATCTGGAAGGTCTGGAGGAAATAAAAAAACCAACCAATAAGGGCGGGAAAGGACTCTAGCATTACCAGGTCAAACATGAAGTTTATGTCGTAACATACCTAGAGGGTAAAGATTCGTTTTATCAGCCTCTTCCTCTTTCAGAATGAAACTATTTTTTGATAGATTTTGATGTGTTTTCAAAGAAAGAATCTGAGTTTGTTTTTCTTGGTAAGCTCTAGGGTGTGTTGTTGTTTACTCCTATGTTGTTTTACCCCCTTGACCCTCACCGCTGAAAAAAAAAATAGTTGATTCTCCAAGAAAATCAAAAACTCAGAGTGTTCGTTAAACACATAAAAAAAGTACAGAAATATAGGGCACCACAATAACTAAAACTAAACTAACACAACCTTACCCTAACCCAACCTAAGGGGGGGGGGGGGCACTGAGGGGCACTGAGCTCGTCCGCGGGCCTGGGAAAGTGCAGGCCCTAGTAAGACACAAGTTGTTTCGTACCACCAGTAGATTCGTTTACACCAAAAAGTTGTTTCGTAAATTATGAAACCATAGTCGTTCGTACATCAGCTCAGAGTTTGGAACGTGATTACCGAGTTACGAAACGACACCAGGTATGTATACGAAAAAAGCTCAAAATCATGTGTACGAAACAAAAAACTAACAAAACCGTGTACGCAAAAAACTTGTGTACGAAACTCATGTCAAGATATTAAAAGACACTCTAGAGTTAAAACCAACGCGCACCAGCTTAGTGACGGCAGTTTCAGTGTGCGAGAAAGAAAAACGACGATTTTGTATCCGGCCCTATGCTAAAATTCCCGAGCCTCACGGAGGATACTCCCCCACCCATCCTAACGACCTGTGGCCGCGGCGGCCTGCCCCTGCGCTGACCGTCACTCACTCATTACTGCTCCCTACCCACGGGCCCCCCGCCCCCCCCCCCCACACACACACCCCACCACCCACCCACCCACCCACCCCACACACACACACACACACACACAACACACACACACACACACCACACATCACACACCACACACACACACACACACCACACACACACAACACACACACACACACAAACACACCAAACACCACACGTTTATAAAACCTTTGACTTTGTAGCAATTTCGTGGAGAAAGAGAGGAGAGAGAGGGAGAGCGAATCCTGCCACTCACCCACACGTCCTGTCGCCCTGCACCTGGGAAAGCGCGCGCTGCTGGGCTGCCGTGAATGGCGGCGCAGGTATAGCAAAGACATTCTAAAACAAGAACTCACTCCGGGTGTGGGTGCGGCCCTTGGGTGGGCGTAAATCGACCTCCGCCGTGCAGCAGGAGTTAACCAGTCTGCTGGCCCATTCACTTGCTGCATATGACTATCAATGAAAATCATATAGACTATGGTTTATCAGTATATATGATAGACTGTTATCTTCGTAAATGTTTGTTCTATAATATTATCAAATAAAAAACAGTAAAACACGCTAAAGAAATGCCATAACGAGAGTGAAGAAATATGCATGAACTTATTATTCACTTCAACTCTTCGCCATTTAAAACTTTGCGAGTCAACATATACCATGAAACCTATCAATAGAAGTGCAATTTTATTAGCTTTCCATTGACATATTTCGTTTTCTGATCAATGAATTAGAACCATGCATACATTTACATTTACATACATTTGCATACATTTACATACAGGCTGAGCGGGATGTTTGCGGGGCGAGCCGGGAGGCATATACCCGTTTTCTGGAAGAGTATGTGGCGTTTACTCCTGAAGACGTCAGGTGAGGTTACTTTAGGTTACGCTCAGAGTAGATTAGCTTCACCAGAACTTCTAATGGTAACTTTGTGTGGGAATCACAAAGAGGGTATTTTCAAGATTATCCTATGGTTGGTTTTGAGCTACAGCCAAGGGGTCTTCACTCGCAAACCAACAAGACGGATAGAGAACGGGAATATGGGTGCCGGGCAGCGTGAGGAGTAACCACCAATGGGGAGACACCTTGGTTCCTCTGGGTCACACCTGCACTCTTATCTGTGACAAGGTCAGGGGTGATGGGTATTCCTGCTGGGTCAATTCACCGCCACTGCATTCTGTCGCCGCATCACCACCGCACCAAAACTGGTCCTCGTCTTCTTGACCTCTCTTCGCGTCCTTCCTCCGCCACGTCTCGCCTTTGTTGACCTGGAGCGGCTTCTTCGGGGCAGCCAACACTTAGTCGTATGAGGCGTCTAGAGTCATAAGGGCGAGACAGCCAAATGATAGTTTTGAGATAATTGCGATTTTAAGTTGGGGGTGTAATTACTATCAAAAAACATTATAAAAAGCCAATGTATTACACAGCAAGATGACTGTCCAGCCACGCCTAACACTTTACCATAAATAAGGAAAAAGGTTTTTTAATAAGTTTTTTTTTTCTTCAGTACTATCATAGAGTCCATTGTACATGTACACACTGTACTTGTCTTAGGGAGATAACAACACAGTCAGGTGAAAGGCAAGGTTCAGTACTGTCATAGGGTACATTGTACATGTACACACTGTAACTTGTCTTAGGGAGAATAACAACACAGTCAGGTGAAAGCAAGGTTCAGTACTGTCATAAGGTTACAGTGGACACG
>JACEEZ010005395.1:32500-42441 GCA_016584305.1 Chionoecetes opilio | reverse complement strand
CTGACTGACCCCACTGACTGACTTACCAACTGACTGACTCGCCAACTGACTAATTCACCAACTGACTGACCAACACCAAATATACCAATAAATAAATGAACAGTAAACAGACATACTCTAGATTCAGTCATCAAATAAAAAATAAAACCATTAAAAACCCCAAACTCAAACGAAAAAAAGGATAAAAGTCATATACAATTTACAAAAAAAAACGAAAAAAAACACAATTTCCAAAATGAGTTTCTGTTTTTGTTGTCTTTTGATTTTGTCCCCAACCGTCCCATTTACAGCTTTTCTTTTTTGTCCCAATCGTCCCATTTACAGCTTTTTTTTTTGTCCCAATCGTCCCATTTACAGCTTTTCTTTTTTGTCCCAATGTCCCATTTACAGCTTTTTTTTTGCCCCAATCGGCCTTTTACAGCTTTTCTTTTTTGTCCCATCGTCCCATTTCCCAGCTTTTCTTTTTTGTCCCAATCGTCCCATTACAGCTTTTTTTTTTGGGCCCAATCGTGCCATTAACAGCATTTCTTTTTGCCCCAGTCGTCCCATTTACAGCTTTTCTTTTTTTGTCCCAATCGTCCCATTTACAGTTTTTTCTTTTTGTCCCAATCGTGCCATTTACAGTTTTTCCCTTTTTTGTCCCAATCGTGCCATTTACAGCTTTTCTTTTTTTCCCATCGTCCCATTTACAGCTTTCTTTTTTTGTCCCAATCGTGCCATTAACAGCATTTCTTTTGCCCCAGTCGTCCCATTTACAGCTTTCTTTTTGTCCCAATCGTGCCATTAACAGCATTTCTTTTTTGCCCCAGTCGTCCTAATTTAAACATTTTTTTTTCTTTTCCACGTCCCACAAGACCTCGACGCGGCCTTCCCTCGGCTGGTGGCATTATGGAGGCGGCGAGGGAGGGAACACGCGTGGCCAGAAGGGATGATGAACGTTAATACGGCGAGAGCGCCGGGAGCTGGAGGGGGACTGGTGGAGTGGCAGGGAAGGAGGAGGAAGAAGAGGGAGGAGGAAGGAGGAAGGAGGATGGAGGAAAAAGGGCTGGAGAGGTGTCAGGGTAGGAGGAAGAAGAGGGACTGGAGGGAGGAAGGAAGGAAGGGGAGGAAGAGGGGGGGGAGGCAAGGAGGAAGAGAGGGGTATGGAGAGAGGGAGGAGGAAGAAGAAGGAGAGGAAGAGGGAGGCAGGGAGAAGGAAGAAGGAAGAAGAAGGGTAGGTCTGGGGGGGTGGGAAGGAGGAAGAAGAGGGGCTGGAGGAGCAGAAAGGAGGAGGAAGAGGGGGAAAAAGAAAAGGGTTTGCAAGGAGGAGGAAGAAGAGGGGCTGGAGGAGCAGAAGGGAGGAGGAAGAGGGGGAGAAGAGAGGGGCTGAAAGGAGGAGGAAGAAAAAGGGGCTGGAGGAGCAGAAGGGAGGAGGAAGAGGGGGAGAAGAGAGGGGCTGCAAGGAGGAGGAAGAAGAGGGGCTGGAGGAGCAGAAGGGAGGAGGAAGAGGGGGAGAAAGAGGGGGGCTGCAAGGAGGAGGAAGAAGAGGGCCGGGGAGGAGCAGAAGGGGGAGGAGGAAAGGGGGAGAAGAGAGGGGCTGCAAGGAGGAGGAAGAAGAGGGCCTGGAGGAGCAGAAGGGAGGAGGAAGGGGGGGAGAAGAGGGGGGCTCAAGGAGGAGGAAGAAGAGGGCCTGGAGGAGCAGAAGGGAGGAGGGAAGAGGGGGAGAAGAGAGGGGCTGCAGGAGGAGGAAGAAGAGGGGGGGAGGAGCAGAAGGGAGGAGGAAGAGGGGGAGAAGAGAGGGCTGCAAGGAGGGGAAGAAGAGGGGCTGGAGGAGCAGAAGGGAGGAGGAAGAGGGGGAGAAAGAGAGGGGCTGCAAGGAGGAGGAAGAAGAGGGCCTGGGGGAGCAGAGGGGGGGGAAAGAAGGGGGAGAAGAGAGGGGCTGCAAGGAGGGGGAAGAAGAGGGGCTGGAGGAGCAGAAGGGAGGAGGAAGAGGGGAGAAGAGAGGGGCTACAAGGAGAGGAAAAAGAGGGGCTGGAGGAGCAGAAGGGAGGAGGAAGAGGGGGAGAAGAGAGGGCTGCAAGGAGGAGGAAGAAGAGGGCCTGGAGGAGCAGAAGGGGGAGGAAGAGGGGAGAAGAGAGGGGCTGAAAGGGAGGAGGAAGAAGAGGGGCTGGAGGAGCAGAAGGGAGGAGGAAAGGGGGAGAAGAGAGGGGCTGCAAGGAGGAGGAAGAGGGCCTGGAGGAGCAGAAGGGAGGAGGAAGAGGGGGAGAAAGGGGGGCTGCAGGAGGAGGAAGAAGGGGGCCTGGAGGAGCAGAAGGGGAGGAGAAGGGGGGGAGAAGAGAGGGGCTGCAAGGAGGGGGAAAGAAGAGGGGCTGGAGGAGCAGAAGGGGGAGGAGGAAGAGGGGGAGAAGAGAGGGGCTGCAAGGAGGAGGAAGAAGAGGGGCTGGGGAGCAGAAGGGAGGAGGAAGAGGGGGAGAAGAGAGGGGCTGCAAGGAGGGGGAAGAAGGGGGGCTGGAGGAGCAGAAGGGAGGAGGAAGGGGGGGAGAAGAGAGGGGCGCAAGGGGGAGGAAGAAGAGGGGGCGGGGAGGAGCAGAAGGAGGAGGAAGAGGGGAGAAGAGAGGGGCTGCAAGGAGGAAAAAGAAGAGGGGTAGGTCGGGAAAAAAGGTGAGAGTGAGTTAATTTTCAAAACCAAACGGACCCAAGCAGAAAGGCCCATGGTGTCAGGCAAGGATGCGGTCTTAATGTGACGCCAGATTCACTCCCTCGCAGTTTTTGTTCTATTTGTCTTGCCTCACTGTGAAACGTGCACCTAAATCCCAAGATGTTAGAATTAAAACCAATTTTCTGTCAGGCGTGGCTGAAAAAAGGACTGGTATAACGGCTGGAAAAAACACGGCTTTGAAACAGGTTTTGGAAACCTGTAACCTAGACGAAAAAATTTCCTGATAATCGGATTTATTCTTATTCTGAGTGTGACCTGTCAGAATGTACACATTTAGAGGTAAGATTTCATAGTTATTTGAGCCCTTTCCCAGTAAAGGAAAATTATAAAAACATATCATTTAAAGAATGTCATTTCTATTTCTGTGACATGTCTATTTAACTAAAATCAAACCTACAATAAATACTCAAAAAAACTAAACTAAAAAACACGAAAAAACGAATAGAACGAAATTTCTAACAAGTTTTTTTTTTTTTTTTTTTTTTTTTTTGGCCCAATCGTCCCAATCTTTTCTTTTCCACGATTTTCTTTCCCAATAGAAAGTGTATTTCCATGATCCCCCAATGTTTAGTGCCACGTGTCCCACTAGCAATACACACATCTATAATAATATAAGCGAAAGTGTGTGTGTGTGGTGTTTTGTGTCTGTGTGTGGGGGTTTGGGTGGGTGTGTGTGTGTGGGTGTGGTATAGGTTCCGCCCCCCGTGGCGGAATTCCCATCATATACCCCTTTTTGGAACCAGGTTGACCAGGGGGAAAGGTTTTAAGCCCACTTATGAAATGATCCCGATCACTTCTTTTTTTTTGCAGCCTATTAGCGATAATCGTGAAAAAAAAGGTGGGTTGCGAGAATTGAGAAACCTTGATGTAGGGTGATGGGAATGGGTGAGTGAATGGGTGGGGTGATGGGGAATGGGTGTGGGGTGATGGGTGAGTGAATGGGTGAGGGAATAGATGGGGGGTGATGGGTTTAAAGGGTGAGTGAATGGGTTTTGTGGTGATGGTAATGGGGGAGTGAATGGGTGGGGGGTGATGGGTAATGAGTGAGTGAATGGGTGGGGGGTTTATGGGTTTAATTTGGGGGGGGTGAATGGGGTTGGGGGTGATGTGAATGGGGTTTGGGGTTAATACATACATTTTCTACATCCATGATTTCAGGAAAGTTAGAAGGGGCTATTAGCGATCAGCCTGGGGGTTGGGGCGGTATCAAATTAGGGCGAGAATGCTAATAGGGGTTTTTTGGAAGGTATAAATGCCTAGAGTTAGAAAACATGTGATAGCATTGTGGCAGTGGCAGCTTTATGGGAGTTATCCCCCTTTTTCCAAACTGTATATTATATAATTATATAAATATACATACATATAATAAAAAAAAAATTCTTTTTTTAGGTGTCGTATTTCATCGGCGAGAGACGGACCGGACGAAACGACTGGGGACGTTGGAGACCCTCGAGGAGACCACCCCTGCCGGAAGACCAGCCGGCCCGCAGGTCGTGCGTTCAGAGAAAGTCGGGTTTTGGAGTGGAGAGGTAGAGTAGCAGCCGACTACCCCTCGAAGCTATTGTTGAAGGCTGGTGATGTAGGAAAAAATCCGGGACCAGAATCCGGGGTCGTGGTAGCTGTGGAACTTCAACGTAGGAGGCCTGGAATGTCGTTAACATGGAAACAGCCACAGGCACCCGCCAAGAAACTGTGCATCATACACCAGGCAGTATCCGACGGAGATGAACATTTTGTCAGTCCTCAAAGCCATGCCTCCTGGTTAACCTTACTTGAAGCCGCCAAAGTCAGGAACCATGTCCCCCTTCTAGGGCGTTTCAAAAACGCTTCAGGACAAAGAAGTTTCCCAAATTTTATTCTATCATCGAAAATGTAGAAGCATGTTCACCATGAAAAGAGACTGGAAACTCTGAAAAGTAAAGCAGGTGAATGTAGTAGTGATCTATCTGGTAGTAGTGACTGTCCTCCAAAAAAGCTTCCCGAACATCAACACCCTGAATCAAGAGTTATTTCTCCGATCTGCGTATTTCTGTAGGGAAGGTCAAGTTCAAAAAGCACTCCAATACACGTGAAACACTTACGCTAGCTTCACAACTGAGAGTAAAATCAAACACTAGAGAGAGTGCCGTCAGAAATGCAGACGGCCGGATGATAGAAATAACCAGTAGAGACATTGTTGCCGCAGAGGCACACTACCACGCTTCATGCTATAGGAATTACACTAGGAACAAAGAGGACAAACAATGAGAATGAAAGAGAAATAACAGATGAATTTATACTGTATCACAAGGTTGAAGGAGAAGCTACCAAGAACTTTTTGAATACATCAGAGAAGATATTATCCCCCAACAAGAGGGTTATACCAGTCACCTCTTTACCACAAAATTGGAATCATTAATGTTGTCTGGTGGAGTTAATCTTCTGAAGGATTCAACAAAGAAGAATAGCCCCAGAAGACTGAAATCCGAGCTTGGAGGTGGGAGTAGAAATATTTTCCGACGACAAGGGAAAGTTGTTGATGGTTCCATGCTGTGTTCATTAAAGGGTGTTGTCTTGGAAAATCAAAATCTACATAGGGAGCTCAAGCTTTGGAAGGCAAAGTCTACAGATATCAACAAGATCATAGATCAGACTTCGGGCACATATCCCAACGGCCATCAAGAAGGACATGATTTTCACCCCGTGGCCATATCAAACCGTCTGATGTAAGCTACTCATATCGCCATACCAAATGAGTTACAGCGATTTCCCGGTCCGGGCTCCTCACTGGAGATACAACTAGTACTACGAATAAATCCCAAAGGGGCTGCTATTCTTGTCGAGTCATTTAGCCAGGACATGAAAATACGCTGTTACACGTGGGCAGTATAAAACCCCCAAAACATTTTCCTGCTTCCTTTTTGCGGTAAAAAGCACCATGGAACACTGAGGTCATTCGGATACTGAATAAGTTTGGACATGGGGTGTCTATGACCAGCTGGGAAAAGAATGATACCGCTCTGGTCCCGTAGAAAATTTCATAATTATTGGGTGTATTTTGGGGGCCATTTTGGAAAAAGGGGAAAAACTCATATAAAGCTGCCACCCCCACAATGCTATCACATTGTTTTCTAAACTTAGGGATTTATACCTTTCTCAAAAAACACTCTTAGCATTCTCCCCCCTAATTTGATACCGGTGAGCAAAAATTTCGGACCGGGGCTGACCGACTATATCTGGGGAGTCTGTGTTTTGATGGGCCTTTGGCCCACCAAACACAGGTGGTGGGCCGGAGGCCCACCACCTGACAAGACTGACAAGACAAAACCGGAGGCCCACCAATAGCCCCCTGCAGGGGCTAGCCAAAAGTCCGCCCGGAGGGCGGCTTTTTCGGCTAGTTAATTATATACTCAAAGTGAAACAGGGGCCCTTTTGTCTTCCATCACAGTATACATGTAATATTTCAGCAGCGACAATGAAGGAGTATTGGCGACAGGTTTAACCCCTTCACGCCCAGATCTTTCCTTTGCTGTAAAAAAAAAATGTATGTTGTCGAGCCATAAAATTAAGAAAATTCACTGAATATACCAAATTTGTTAGTCGACAAGGATACTAAAAAAAGGTCAATCTATAAAATTGCTTATATTTACTAAAAATCGTCTAATGGTACCCAAATTACAATGGAAATTGCGGTTCTGGGCCTCAAGGGGTTAAGCGTGAAGCAGAGTATACCTTTATCATATATTTGTGCGTGGTAATGTATTGATTGAGGAGAATAGTCGTGTGGTGGTCAGTGTAATATGAACAGGATTTTTCTTCCAGTTTCAATCTCGACCTTCACATGGAATAAACTCACTGAACAATATGAGATGAGACACACTGAGGACATGCAAGTTAAAAGACAGACCGATTGGAAAGCACGAAGAAATAAAGAATTCGAGTCGCGGTGTTGACTTGATGGGTGTTGCATGTAGCTGTTGTCTGGTGGTGTGTTGTGCCACTGTGGCGTGTGGTCGGGATTGGCAATACAAAAAACCCGCCCCAAAAAACCTACCAATAAAACTCTCCCCCAAAAAACAGCTTAAATATTTTATGGGAAGTTCCTAATATATGGTCTGTATTTTTTTGTTTTGTCTTTTTTTTAGTTTTTTTTCAATCCCTGCGTGTATAAGTCTGGTGGTAGTGAAGTATGGTTATAGCATGGTGGTAGTGAAGAGGGGGTGTAGCGAGGTGTTGTGTGCAGAAGTGGTGTAGCGGTGTTTCATTCTATAACTCAGTATGACCTCCACGAATGACACACATTTTCACACTAAATACCACACGAATATTCTCCTAAATCAATACATCACCACGTACAAGTACATACATAATAAAGGCATTTCAGTATCCTCCACGAATGACACTCTTTCACACTAAACAGCACACGAATATTCGAATGAACCCCTTGAGACCCATAACGTAATTTCCATTGTAATTTGGCTACCATCAGACGATTTTTAGTGACTATAAGCAATATTTTATAGCTATGACCTGTTTAGTATCCTTCTCGACTAACTAATTTGGTATATTAAGCTACTTTTCGTAATTTTATGGCAAACAACAGACGATTTTATATAGCAAAGGAAAGATATGGGCGTGAAGGGGTTAATACATCACCAAGTATACAAATATAGGATAAAGAAATACTTTGCTTCACATTAAAGCCTGTCGCCACCACATAATGCAGCGTGGCCAGACCTAGCTAGCCATGCGTCGCCCTCTGCATAATATTCCTGCCAAGAGAATGTTGGTGGTTCCTCCGCCTGTGAAGCCAAGGTGAATGCATCAGACAGTGGGTGGGTTCGAATTCCATCTCGACCGATATCTAGATGGAACGAAAGCGAGTTCAAATTGTTACTTCTTTTTCCCTCTTGGCATTCGTGATGTAAAAAAAAAAAATCCATGACGTATTTTTGAGCAGCAACGCGACATCTAAATCCTTACCTTCACTTGTAGTCCAGTCAATGTAGCTGATTTTTTGGCAGAACCTCAAACAAATTGCTAACAAAGGTTTTAACTTGGATATTGGGCATGAATAACCTCTCTTTCGGATAAAAAAAAGTTTACCAAAATTAACCTTGCCGAAAGGGGTCAACGGCCGCCATCTGTAAAATCCAACGGGGAAGATCTCCGACCCGCCGCCACAAACGGTTTTTTCCTCCTCTTATCCATAATAATTAAGCTAGGTCAATATTTTTTTTACACCAAATGCATGACTATGTACTGCCATTACCATACAATTTTCATCCAAAAATTGGTACAGTAGTTTTTGTGCAAAAAAATTAAAACCGATAAAGGGGTCAAACGGCCGCCCATCATTTGGCAAGCACTCTACCCAGCTTTATTTCCTTTAATTCTCATCTCTGTATTTCCTTAATATTTTCTCCACTTCTGTCCACTCTCTTTTTCTTATATTTCTGCTGTGAAATAGTCTTCAGACTAAACAGCGTCAATTCATTACTCACTCATTATTTTTGGCATGATACTAAAACATACACAGGGATGCCAGGCAAAACTAATTTTGACACAACCAGCAATGACAGTGTTTAAAATCCGCAGTTCATACATTTAATTTAAGAGGCAACGATAGGTGGAATTCTTTTCTTTTTTGTCCAAATTGACCTTAAAATAAAAATTTTTAAATTTAAAATATAGCTATGATGTAGCTATAATTTGACTTTGGCATTAAAATATCTTGGAATTCCCTAGTCCTGGTATTTTACAATACCAGCGTAAATTGTTGTAGTTAAAATAAATAGTTAGTGTAGTATAATTAAATATATTATTTTATATAAACAGACATATGACCCTTTCACGGAAGATCCGTCCATTCACAGCATTTCAGTGGAAGTAACTGGAGACAAAAAGGTGAATGTGGACAAAGCAAACTCCATAGGAGAACAATCATAGTTTCAATGGTTGGAAAAAATGTCCACGAGTACATTTTTAAAGAAAGGATCAGGCAATTACACTTGGGTCAAAAGTTTCGCTCAGCAAAGTGAAGCAGTTGAGACTGATCCACAACTCCTTTCCAGAGACTGTGTGTGCTATCTACCAATGAACCCTCAATCAGCAGCAGCAAGAACATTTCCAGTATGAGCTTTGTGGTTACCCACCTGCACTTTTAATTCTTTCGGACTGCCGCGAGAGGCAAAGAAAACCGGCTTTGGCAGACGCAATAGGGGAAAACTGACTTCCCCTGAAAATCGGGTCCACAGTCTTCAATCCACAGTATCTCTTAGATGGTGGAGCACTACTTCAACGCCTCCCATGGCAAAAAGGTCACACATTTGATGAGATCTGTGCCCGAAAACCGCAGATATGTCACAATAGATAGGAAAAGCATGCTTTGTCTTTGATGGATATGAAAGTGGTCCATCCATTAAAGACGCGACTCACCGACGCCCGAGCAGGGGGCTCTGTTGGTGTTAAGGTGTTACGGGACCCCTAAAATGGTGTTCAATTAAAAAGGATGTTTTCCTAGCTAATCAAGAAAACAAAAATTGTTCATCAACTTGCGGGGAAAAGAGTTTGGAGGAAGCGGGTTGTAAAGTAGTCCAGGGCATTGGAGACGCTGACGTATTGATTGTGAAGACTGCTCTAGAACTGGCACAGACAGGAGAAACCTTTTTGATAGCAGATGACACTGACCTATTGGTCCTTCTATGTTATCATGCCAATAGAGATGACGGTTCCCAAATATCTACTTAAAAACGCCACAACCAAAGGCTAGTGCAAAAAGTGTGAAAGTCGGAACATCAAAGAGATGAGGAAATCTTTGGAGATTGGTTTGTTCCAACATTCTTTTCATCCCTGCAAATACTGGGTTGTGATTGACATCCAGTGTTCATGGAATTGGGAAGGCAGCGTCCCTTCGAAAGGTGATGAACAATAGAAACTTCCTCAAACTGCAGAAGTGTTTGGCAAGGATAGCAGTTCAGAAAGGTTATTGAAGCTGGGGAGAAGGCTTTAGTGTGCCTGTACAATGGTAATGATGGGGAAAACATCAATCATCTCCGACTGAGGCGCTTAAGGAAAAGGTTGTAAAAAGCTCAAAGTATGTTGAGGCCAAATCATTGCCCCCAACAAGAGCAGCTACGAAATTCCACAGCCTTCGAGTTTACTTCCAAATTCAGGAATGGAAAGGTAGAAACAGCAAAAAACCCGACGAGTGGGGATGGAAAATTTCAGATGGTAAATTACAACCAATCATGACTGACTTGCC
>JACEEZ010005395.1:0-27500 GCA_016584305.1 Chionoecetes opilio | reverse complement strand
GTGTGGAGGTTCAAGGGTGGTGCGGCAGCCTTGCCTGGCGCTTTCTTGGGAGGCAGCAGTCAATCAGGCCCCAGCTCCGTTCAATCCACTGCGGATTGTGTACTTTCCATGTAGGACGCCGTACACTTAAATGCCTCCTGCAGCAGTGACCTGGTACCTTAATCCCGATGGTGGTCACTAACTGTCAGGACCCTAACAACCACAGCCCGTCACAAGGTCGAGAGTAGTAGTGGTAACCGTTAACTCGGGGCTATCTGTGTGTGTTATGAGGTCTAATGTAGTGTTGTTGTAGGCTCAGTGTGGAAGTTCAGGGGGGGGGCGGCAGCCTTGCCTGGCGCTTTCTTGGGAGGCAGCCAGTCAATCAGGCCCCAGCTCGTTTCAATCCACTGCGGTAGTGCACTTTCCAAGTAGGACGCCTTTGCACTTCAATCCCCCCTGCAGCAGTGACCCCGGGTTATATAAATCCCGATGGGGGTCACTAACTGACGGGGCCCTTACTGAACCACAGCCCGGCACAGGTAAAAAGTGGTAGTAGTGCCGTTTACTCGGGGCTGTCTGAGACGTGTGGGAGGGGGTTTTTAGCGCGACTCGCAATCATTTTACGCAATGAGAGTAAGTTTCAGAGGCCCGCGAGATAAATTTATTTTTCCGAGAAAAACAGTGACAACCGGGGATTTGATATGAAATATTTATCGAGGCGACTTTTAAATGATTCTATTGTATTTGAGTTTACTACTTTCTGACGGCAGCCCATTCCATACGTTTACAACACGGTTTTTGAAGAAGTACTTTGCTTCGTTCGTTACAAAACCGTTTCCTTATTTTAAAAATCCGTTGTTTCTAGTTGAGCTTGACCGGTCTAGCGTGAAAAGATTTTCGGGGACTACGTTCGTAAACCGTTGAAGTTTTTAAAATACTTCGATGAGGTCACCTCTTATCCTTCGTTTTGTTAGTGGGAATAAGTTAATTTCCCTTGAGCCGTTTTTCGTACGATTTTTCGCAATCTAGGTATCATTTTGGTTACTCTGCGCTGTTTTTTTTCTAGTTTATCTATGTCCTTTTTTATAATAAGGTGACCAGACTGCACACAGTATTCTAGATGGGGGCGAACAAGCGATTTAAAAAAGAGTGAGTATAACTTTTTCAGATTAAAAACTGAAATTTTCGTCCAATAAGCCAACCAATTTATTTGCATTTTTTACTACCTCTATAATTTGGTTATTGGGTTTTGGATCTTTCGAGATTATAAGCCTAAATCTTTTTTTTTTATCAACACTTTTTAGTTGGAATCGTTCATCACGTAACCCTTTTTTGAGGGTTGTTATTACCGATATGTAGTACATGGCATTTGTCAAGGTTGAAATTCATTGCCATGTTTTTGACCTTCTGTTAGCGTGTTTAAATCGTTTTGGGATGAGTTGGCGCTGAGATTCTGTAGAGGCTATGTTTGTGATTTTCGTGTCATCAGCAAATTTCGATATCCTGCATGTGATTCCCTCGTCAATGTCATTTATGTATATTAAGAACAGGATAGTCCGAGAACTGATCCTTGGGAACACCACTATTTACACTGGTCCAGTCAGAAGAATTTCCATTTTTTACCACCCTTTGTTTACGATTTTACAGCCATTTTTCAAATTTGAAAGATGGCCGGGTTTACCATGAGCTTTTACTTTGCTAATGAGACGCTTTTGAGGAACTTTTTCGAACGCTTTTTGAAAATCGAGGTAAACTACGTCTACTGCCCTCGTGTTGTCGTACATTTTGAATACACCTATTGTAAAAATCAAGTAAGTTTGAGAGGCATGAGCGTTTATTTCTGAAACCATGCTGCGAGTCTTTGATTATGTCATTTTTTTCTAAGAACTTAACGATTTTGTCTCTTATGATGGATTCCATTAATTTTCCAGCAACTGATGTTAAAAATGATTGGGCGATAGTTTTTCCGGGGTGCGACTTGCTTCCTTTTTAAATATGGGGTGACATTTGCTAGTTTCCATTCGCACGGTACATTTCGGTGAGTAAAGACTTATTAAATAAGATGGAAAGTGGTTTTACTATTCGTTCTTTGATAAGGGGAGAGAGGGGAATAGGGAAGAGAGGGGGGTAGGGAAGGAAGGGAAGGGGGAGAGGGAAGGAGGTTTGGGGGAGAGAGGGAAGGGAGGGAAGGGGAAGGCTAGAAGGAGGTTAAGTGTTGATGGAGTACCCGGGAGTCTGAGGGGAACACATAACGTGAGATGAAGTGAGACAAAGGAGAAATGAGATTGCGTAACGAGAGAGAGAGAGAGAGAGAGAAAAGAGAGGGGAGAGGAGGAGGGGGAGAGAGAGGAGAGAGAGAGAAAAGAGGAGAGAGAGGGGAAGAGGAGAGAGAAAAGAGAGAGAGAGAGAGAGAGGGGAGAAGAGAGAAACTACATACGAAAGGGAGTCTTACCGGGAAGTTCAAATTTTGGAAAAAGGAAGAAAAAAATGGAGAGAGAGAGAGAGAAGGAGAGGAGAGAGAGAGAGAGTAGAGTGGAGAGAGAGAGAGAGAGGAGAGAGAGAGAGAGAGGGGAGAGAGAGAGAGAGAGAAGGAGAGGGGGAGAGAGAGAGAGGGGCAGGAGAGAGAAGAGAGAGAGAGAATACTAATACAACCAGCAGTTTTACGAAATAGTTCATACGGAAAAAAGGAAGGAAAATAAATTCACGCTTTAACTCCTTTCTTTCCTCCCTTCCTCCTTCCCCCCCTCTTCTGTTCCCCTTCGCTTCCCCCCTCTTCTGTTCCCCTTCCTCCTTCCCCCCCCTTTCCCTTTCCACCTTCCTCCTCCCCCCTTCCTGTCCCCTCCTCCTTCCCCCCCTTTCCTGTTCCCCTCCTCTTCACCCCTCTCCTGTTCCCCTTCCTCCTCCACCCTCTTCTGTTCCCTTCCTCCTTCCCCCCCTTCCGTCCCCTTCCTCCTTCCCCCCCTCTTCCTGTTCCCCCTTCCCTCCTTCCACCCTCCTGTTCCCCTTCCCCCTTCCACCCCTTCCTCCCTCTTCCTTTACCCCCTGTCCCTTCCTCTTCCCCCCCTTCTGTTCCCCCTTCCTCCTTCCCCCCCTCTTCCTGTTCCCCCTTCCTCCTTCCACCCCTCTTCCTGTTCCCCCTTCCTCCTTCCACCCCTCTTCCGTTCCCCCTTCCTCCTTCCCCCCTCTTCCTGTCCCCTTCCCCTTCCTCCCTCTTCCCTGTTCCCCTCGTCCTTCCCCCTCTCCTTTCCCTTTCCACCTCTCTTTTCCCCTCTTCCTTTCCCCCTCTTCCTTCCCCCTTTCCACCCCCTGTTCCCCCTTCCTCCTTCCACCCCTCTTCCTGTTCCCTTCCTCCTTCCTTCTGTTCCCCTTCCCCCTCCCCTTCCTGTTCCCCCTTCCTCCTTCCACCCCCCTCTTCCTGTTCCCCCACCCTTCCTCCTCCCTTCCACCCTCTTCCTGTTCCCCCTTCCTCCTTCCCCCCTCTTCCTGTTCACCCCTTCTCCCTCCTTCCACCCACTCCCCCTTTCCTTTTCCCCCTTCCTCCTTCCACACCCTCTTCTGTCCCCCTTCCTCCTTCCACCCTCTTTCTTCTTCCTGTTCCCCCTTCTCCTTACCTTCCCCTCTCTCCCCCTTTGTTCCCCCCTTCTCTCCTTCCCCCTTCCCTCTTCCCCCTTCGTGACCAAGCTCCTAGAGGGAGCGCCTGCCCCCCAATACTGTCACTCCCCTTGATTGAACGATAAAATCAGAGTCTAAATCCTTGCTAGACATGAGGAGAGATGAGGGAAGGAGAGAAGAGGGGAGAGGCGGCAGAAAAAGGGGAAATGACTGGGTGAGTAGAGGGGAAAAAACGAGGGGAAAGGATGGAAAAATGAGGTTGAGAACATATGAAAGTTGAGAACAGTGAGGAGAGTATGATAAAGATGGTGTAAAGATGGTTGTGGGAGGAAGAGAAGAAGAGAGGAAGAGGAATGCGAGATGTCAGTTAACCCCTTCACGCCCAGATCTTTCCTTTCCTATAAAAAAATTGTCTGCTGCCGAGCCATGAAATTACAAGATCTAACAAAATATCCCAAATTAGTTGGGGAAGGATACAAAAAGGGCTAGCAATAATATTTCCCTTAAATTTTCTCAAAAAAATCGTTTAATGGTAGCTAAATTAAAAAGGAAAAATTCGTTCTGGGTCGCAAGGGTTAAAAGGGAAAAGGAAAAAAAGGTAAACAAAATATGTTTGGTTTGAAAGTTTAAACCCTTTGAAGAGTTGACATAAAAATTTACTAAAAAAAACCCATTTACAAAACCCCAATTTTGGGGTTTTAATGAATTTACTACCTGCTTTGAAATCCCTTTAAAAAAGGATGAAATTTAGGGGGGGTTTTTTACTTATTTTTTCCCCCCCAAAAAAACCCTTCATTTTCTTTCCCTTTAGAAATTGTAGAAAAAGAAATTTGATTTTTTGGGTTTTTTTTGCGCATGGGGTTTTGCCCTTTATTTTTTAAAACTTCAAACCCTTTTTTAATTTTAATTTTCAGCATTATATATTTTTTTTGTTAAGCTTCCCCCGTCTTTATAAATTACATTTCCCAAGAATGCACGAAAATTTACTAAACATAAAGTGTGTTGCTGTACTATTGTAGTACGGGGAAAGAGTTTCGTATTACCTAGTCCCTTTAATGTAGGAGTATAGTAAAGTGGTAAAGAAGAAAACAGATCGGGTTAAGGGTTTTAGTAATAAAAAGAAATTCCCTATGTCCCTTTAAGGGTAGGAGTATGTATAAGTAGTAAAGGTAAAGGTTTCTGGAAATTTGGTATCAGTAATATAGTTTTCCCTATGTACCTTACGTAGGAGTATAGTAAAAAATTTGTTCCCACACTGGCTTTTTCCCTCGCCCATTTTTTCTGACGAAAAAGTTGGTCTCTTGCGGGCTATGCGGGGGATTACTTTCACACACGAAATTTCTTTTTCGGGAGACAAATCTTCTTCTTTTTCTTCTTGTTGTGACCTTTTCTCTTTTAGTATCGCTTTATGGGGTCTTTCTGTAAAAGCTCGTGCTCGGGGCTTGGTTGTTTTCCCCGCGCCCCCCGCCATAAAAAGTATGTACTTTTCTTAAACCCATGAAATCGTCCGCACCCGTATCCGATGTACTCTATTGCTGCTCCCCCACTAGCCCTAGCTTTGGGATGATGAGGTTTATGATCCCCCTTTGGCGGGGAAAATTTGGGTTTAAAATTTAAGGATGAAAAGATTTTGCCGATAAATGTAATTTAAAAATTTGTTATTTTTTAAGTGCCCAAAAACCGAAATTTCCCAATAATTGGGGAAATTTTGGGGAGGGTGGTGTGGTTTCTGCGTTTATTTAAATTTTGGGGGCGCGCAAAATTTCTCGTAAAAAGTTGTAGATAAAAAAAAACCCCAAGGATAGTACATGAGGATAAGGGGGGCTCAAAAGGGAGGGGAGGACAGACCCTTATAGGTTTTTTACCTAAAAGATGGCGCCCCCCGGGTCACGGCGAGCAGCCAGCCGCGGTGGCCCCCCAACCCGTTAGCCCCCTTTCCCCAAGGAAACCAACTTTCAAAACATGGCCCTCCCAACATTGCTCTGCTCTGTTTGAAATTTGGGCAAAAAATAGCACTCACGTTTAAATGAAAATTCTCTATTTCCCGAAGACGCAAAAGGGTAATTTACGAAGTGTTGGGTGATATGGAAAAGTTATTAAATAAGGGGTCCAAATTTAAAAAATAAACAAAAACACCCTTGTTCTCTGCACTTTCCCCCTTTGCAAAGAAATTTGATCTATTTTTTCTGCAATTTTCCCTTTAGCTCGCAGTACTTTATTTAAACCCATTGGGAAATATTAGCATAAGAAATCTTAACAATTTGCAAAAACCCAAACGGCAAATTAAGTAACAGAGTATTACAATAATTTAAAAAAAGGTTAAAAACTTGGGCGTGCCACCTGACGAAAGCATAAATTTTAATTTTTACCTGCAGCTTGGGTTTTTATTGGGGCAGGCCAAGAAAAGGATTGGTATTATTCAGTGTTTTCCCCCAACCCCCCCCCATCCCCCCCAAAAAACAGCTTGGGGACCGGGGGAATCCCGGAATATGGTTTGGGGTACAAAATATGCTTCGAAAAACTTTATTTTTTGGGAGTTATGGAAATTTAAAAAAAATTTTTCTAGTTTAGGGAAAATTAATTGGATTTTTTTTTGAGTCTAGAGACTTTGTAAACCTGGGGACCCTCTTTAGAATAAATGACTAAGTTTTGGGAAACCCCCCCCAACCCCCCCGCTAGTAGGTTGGGTTAGGTTAGATTTTTTTGGGGGTTTTTGGGGGTTTTAGATTTTGGTTTAGGTTGTTTTTGTTGGGAAAGGTTTTTTTGGGTTGGTTAGGTTATCGGGGGGGTCAAGCCCCCGCTAGTTAGGAAAAATTTCTCTAGATAAAAGGGGAAAAAATTTAAACCCTAGATCTGGGGAATTTTTAACCCCCCTAAAAAACTTTTAAATTACGTGTTTCCGACGCAAAAAAAATTTGTTCCCCACCCGAAAACCCCGTTCCCCACAGGGGGCCCAAACATTTTTGGGGGGGAAAGTGGGGGGAGTATGGGAAACCCCCTAAAATTTTTACCGGGGGTTTAAACTGGAAAAGAAAACGGGAAGGGGCCTTTTTGCTAACATCAAAATTAATATAAAATAGATTACAGAAATTGGGGCCTTAATCGGTTTTCTTCAGGGTTTAAAACATTTTATGCAAACCTAACCTTTTTTAAATTTTTTAAAACCATTTCTTTTTATCCCACCAGGCTGTTCAGGGTGTCTGCAAAAAACAGGGACAATTTTTATGGGCCGAGGGGATGCCCCGCCAGAAAAACTTTAGGTGCTCAGACTTGCAGCAGCTTGCAGCTGATCTACTTCCCCCCTTGGAGGGGAAAAATGCCCACTGTCGGGAAGGTATGTGCTTGTTTTTTAGCTAATCTAAATTTCGGGGTATAGGGGCCCTGGATTTTGGGTAAATGGTAAACCCTTATTTGTAATTGATAGTGTAGAAACTTTGAGGTTTTCAAATGATATTTTTTCCCCTAAGTTTTAGGAAAGGGGGGAAAGCATTTTGGGGGCGCTCCTAAAATTGTATCGACATTTATAAGTTTTTCGTTTTTTTACATGCTGTGCTGCTCACATTTTCCAAAAAGGTCCTTTATTTTCAGATTAAAAACCGGGGAAAACCCAAGCCCCTTTAAAGATATTTGGCGAGGAAAGCTTTAAATTAGGGGAATACAAAATAAATGTATAGCAAGATCATTATTGTGCAGGGTGCTTGGGTGGGTGGAATTCTTTTACTATTTTTCCAAAAAGCTGTTTGTGTCAAGACCCTTGTCGTCCCAAGGAAGGAGCAGCCCCGTTAAAAAAAGAAGTATGGCCCTTCACCCAAAAACCCCGAGGCGCCCGATGGGATCAGCACCAGTTTCCCCAAAAAGGTGGGTTTTTTTTTCTTTTCATTAAATTAAAAAAAAAATTTTTTTAATTTAATTATATATATATATAATATATATATATATATATATATATATATATATATATATTAAGTAGTTCAATCTAAATTACCCAAAATAAGTCAAGAAAATTATATTTGTGTGATGAGGTGATAGGTAGTAAAAAGTATCCCCCAAAATTTCCTGATCAGAACAGATTTTTTTCTTAAACCCTTTTTTTATTGCCCGTTTTGGGCCCGATAAACAAGCATAGCAAACCCGGGCCAAACTGTGCCCGGGGCCGGGTATAACCATGCCGCATTTTCTTATCAAAAGGGGAGATTTAAAAAAACAGTTTTTTTTATGTAAAAATGAATAATAAAAAAGAAAGTAACTTTCAAAAATGTATGCCAGGGCAGCAAATTTCACCTTATACTCTGATTTCATTGTGTACTTCAGAGACGGAAAAGCTAAAAGGTAAAAAGGTTTAATGCTTCTTTAATTAACGGGGTTTTGTTACCCCAGAAATATAAACCCCAAAATAAAGTTATGGATAGCCAGCCAAAATGTGTTTCCCAAACACTTTATGATGTCCCAGGGAGGATCATCCACTAAGCATTAAGTTTTTAGTTTTTTAAAGAATTTTTACAATCTTATTACAAAATAATTTTTTTAAATCTTTTACTTTATGTGCGCCCGGCATTATTTTAGGTAGAAAGACCAAAATTAATCCAGGCTGAACAATCCTTAAAGAAAGCTACATGGTTTTGAAAAAGCACAAAAAAAATTTATATTATAAAAAAGGTCATGTACGCGGGCCATGAGTTTGACACCCCTGGTTTAAAACCCAAAGGGGTTCTCAAATTTTTTTGGCCCCGCGACCCATCCAATTAATTTTAAAGGTTTAAACCCCCACCCCCCCCCTTTTTCCCCAAAGCATTTTTGACAATTCACACTTTTTTAACATTTTTTCCTTTTTTCTCTCTTTTTACCCCACACAAAACCCCACACACCCACAACACCCCACAATACCCATTTTTAAACCCACACATAGGTGAGCGTTTTTGCACCGAAATAAAAACATTCTGGGTATAATATATTTGGGAAAAAACATTATGAAATTTTAAATGATCCCGTAATCAGTGCAATCTATATCCTACATTTTGCTTTAGCCCAAATCAAAAAAAATGGGTTAACCTAAAAAAAATTTTAGACTTGTGAGGGATTTGTAATGCATTAACAAGGGTCGGGCGGTGATGCTAAAATTTAGCCAAACCTTTGTTAGTTTGGGAAACGTGTAAAACTGGGGGTGGGGGTTTGGGGCGTAAAGGGGAGGGAGGGAAAAAGGACAACTCTTTTCTCAGTCAGTTTTGGGAAACTGTTACTTTTATATAAGCAATATTTTAAATTTAAAAGCATAGAAATTTTTTAATCATTGTTTTTTTTTATACTATAAAAAGGGGAAAAAGAATTAAAAAAAAATATTGTGCATTTTGCACATTCAGAAATCTCGCGACCCCTCAAAAAAACTTTGGGAAAACCCCCATTTTGAAAAACCCCGGGTTTTAAGAGGGGTACACACCTGCATATTTTACTCGGGTTATATTTTTCGGGCCCTTGATTAAAAAGGGGGAAAAATGAATATGGGTTTTAAATTTTAAATAAAAAAATTGAAAAGGAAAAAATTGTTTGTATTGGTATGATATATTTCCAAACCCAAAATCTGGCAACTTTCAGGGCCCCAATGCCCCTACCCCACACCCAAAGGCCCATTGTTTCACCCATGAAAAAATTTAAAAACACCCCCATCCCCCGGGGATTAAATTCCCTCTCCAAAAGGTTCTTAAAAAAATTCCCCAAAAATGGATTTTTTCGGGACACGGGAAAAATTTCCCAAAAAACTCAACGGGGAGAAATTGGGGGTTGGTTCTAAACGTTTTGGGGGGGAAATTTTAAAGCCCCTATGATGTACATGATTTTTACATCCTTTTCCCCTTCACTGTCAACCACTCTCAGAAAACCTCATTTCCATTGCTTGAATTTTAAGACCCTTAATTTTTTCCCAAACGTCCAAGTTTCAATTGGGATATGTACTAGGAGTAATTTTGTCCCTTAATACCTTTTTTCATTTCCCTTAAATCAGCGTCCCTTCATCATGCAGCAAAAAATATCCTATTGTTTGCTGCCATTTGGGGGTCTCTCTTATTTCTCCCTTCTATGCTCCATACATTCACACTCTTTAAATTTCCCTCAAAATTATTTTTTTCGCCTTTTGACACCCCTCTTTTTTCCTTTTCTCCCCCTTTATTCCATCTAGGGGCCCTTTTTTTTTTTATCCCTTCCTCCAAATATTTTTTTTTTCATTCTCTCAAAAAAATATCACTAAAGTTTCCCCTTTAAAAAATTCTCATCCACTTTCTTTCATTTTTTTTGGAAAAACCCATTTAAATTTTCCTTTTGCAGGGGCTCTTTTCCTGCATCCCTTACTCAGGGTTTCCCTCAACTCGTTTCAAGCCATGGATCACTACCCCTTTAAAAAAAAAAAATCAGGGACCAACCTTTTTGAATTTAGGGGATATGATAAAAAAGGGGGGAAATTTTAAATGTAGAAAAAGGCTGGTTATAAATATAATCCTGTAAATTTTAAATTAAACGAAATTTTCAAAAAATTTTATCAAAAAATATCGGGATGGGCTCAATTTTGGTTTCAATTTTTTTTTCAGTTCTTTTTCCAAAATTATCGTGAACGCCCTGGGGGCCCACTAAAAAAGTTTAATCAGGCCCCACCATTTTGAAAAACCCACTCCCTTACATGCTCAGAAAAAATTTCCCCTGTTGGGTTTTGACATATGCATCCTCTTGATTATTACTTGCTTGATTTTCACGGCCCACCGGCAGGCCATTTTTTTCCCCTTTTTTAAACCCTTTGTCCCCGCCTTTTTCCCTTTAAACCCCTTAGTTTTTCGCTTTTGAAGAACCTAAAAAAATTTTAAAACCACCTCATTTTTTTTTATATCGGGTTTATCCCACTAAATTTTCACACGCCACGTTTCTCCCGAAACCCCCCAAATTTTTCATTACAATTTTTTCAAGACTAACCCCTCTCCTCTTATCCCGGGGACTTTTTTCAAAACACTATCTGTCATGAAATATCATTTTTAATACTGCTAGTTGATTCAGGGCTGTCAAATTTGGGCCTCTAAAAACCCTTTCGAAATCATTTATCTCCCCTTTTTCAGTCCCCCATCTTGGCTATAAAATTTTATCAGGCCCTTTCGGGCTCTTCTGTGAACTCCCTCTTCTCCCGTTCCCGGTTTCTCCTATGTTAAAATAGGTTTTTTGCAAACCCTAAAAAAAACTCTTTTCGTGAAATCCCCAAATTAAATCACTATATTTCATACCCCCCCCATCCCATTTTTATTTCCCAAAAATTTTTCTTCTTTAAAAATTTCTTATTTATTATGGATGCAGGGAAGAAAATCCCGAGCCTTGCCCCCGGGGTTCTCCCTTTTTTAAATTTTGCATAAAAACGTTTGCATTCCCTTGGCCTTTCCCAAAAATAAATTTTTAAAAACCCCAATTTGGGGTTCCCTTTGCATACTTTAAAAAACCCCAAAGACAGGGTAATTATCTGCCTTATTTTTTTGATATGTTAAAGTTTTTATCTATGTGCCTGGGCATCTGTATTAATTTAAATATCTTTAGTGTAAAGAAAACTGTAGGGCACTTTTTTATTTTAATTTCCAATTTTGAAACAGAAAAAAAATTTGGTAGTTTTTGATGTTCCCCTTTAATTAGAGGGTATATATTAAATATAAATTAAAAAAACAAAAATTTTTGGTATAAAAAAGTATTTTTTTGTGTGGGGGGATTGTTTTATTTGGTATAGTCGGGGGCAAAAAATTTAATACTTTTTTTTAAAAATTTTTATTTTAAATTTAAAAGCCTCTTTTTTTGGTTTTTGCATTTGTAGGTGTTTCAAAACAGAAGAGTCTTTCATACTGCAATCCCCATTTTATCTGCCATTGGTAAATGCCCATGATTATGCTTTCGGGCCCAATATTTTTTCTGGTATTCAACACGAAAACATCCTGCACAAGGAAAAATATAAAAGGGATAATAGAGTTAAATGGCCGAGGGTGGGGACGGGGGGCCCAATGCGTTTTTTTTGGGCCTGGAGATGGCGCGGCGGGGCGCGGCGGGCAGACGAGATACTGGGGGGGACACCCCCAAGCCCCAAACCTCAGTTCCGTTACAACAAAAAATTTTTAAAAAATGGCTCCAAGTACAAAAGAGTGGCAGTTGCTGTGTTTGGGGCAAGAAAAGAAGTTTTTCATCCCGGAAAGACTTCACCTCTTCCCCAAGGACGCCTTTAAAGGTAGGTAGGGGGTGTGGTGATATGCAAAGGGATGAAAAAAAATTCTGGTTTTAAAATACATGACAAAAAAACCCATCCTTGCTTTGGGCCCCCAGTCGCCCCCCCAAGAAAATAGTGATTTTTAATCTGCAATTTTCCCGAGTTTCGCAGTAAAATTATTCAACATTAGGTAATATCAGGCATAAAAAAACCCTTAAACAATATTGAAAAAAAACACGGAAAATTTAATGAAAGATATTACAATAATAAAAAATAAGGCTTTAACTTGGCGGCACCTGACGGCAAAAATAAATTTTAATTTTTCCCTGCATTTTATTGTGATAAAAAGTTTTCTGTGTCATTTGCAAAACGTAAACCTGGGGTATTCAGGGGCCCAAATCCTAATTAGGGGTGTGCAGGATTTAAAACCATTTTTTGGGTATTTATCCAGATAAAACCCCGAACTCATTTTGGGTTTGGAAACGAAAAAATTTTTTTTTGGGGGGTTTTTTTTGGGTTTTTGGTAAAATTTTCTACCCAATTTGGAAAATTGGGGCCCTGGGGAATGGGGGGTTTTGGGTTGGGGGGAAAAAATTTAAATGCTTTTGGAAAAGAGGGAAATTTTAAAGAGTTGTGTATGGGGGGGGGGGGGGGGGGGGTTAAAATTCCCTCGATCTGGGGAAATTTTTCCTTATAGGAAAAAAATTTTCCCCAAACTAAAATTTAAAACCTAACCAGGGGGGACTTTACCCCCCGAAACCTAACCAAAACCTAACCTAACCAAACCAAAACAAACTAAACCTAACCCCTAGCGTGGGGGGGGGGGGGTTTTTCCCCCAAACCCTTTTCGGTAAACTTTCTGTGAGGATCGCCCGGGTTTTCCATCCCTTTCTTGGACTAAACAAAATCCAAAGAATTTTTACCGAGCTATAGGGAATTTTTTCAACCCATCCAAAACTAAAAAAACTATTTTGGTTGCGACGCATTTTTGGTACCCCCCCCCAAATACCCCGCACCCCCCCCAGGCCCCCAAAAGCTTTTTTTGTGGGAGGGGGGTAGGGGCCCAAAATTTTCTAGAAAAAATACCTGTGTTTTTTGTTTTAAATTGCTAACTGTTTCTGCCCGAATTTTTTTTTTTTTTTTTTTTTGGGAGAAAAAAGGGGTTTTATTTTTTTTTGGGGTGGGTTTTAAAGGTTGGGTATGGGTTAGGTTTTGGATGGTTTTATTTTGGGTTTGGGTTTTTTTTTGCATTTTTGAAAATAAATAAAAAATATAAATAATTTTGGCGACAGAAACGGGAGCAGAATCTTTTCAAAACACAAAAAAAACACACCAAAAAAAAATGGGTTTGGTCCCCAAAGTGATTCGGTGTCACCCTGGAATTTCCAAAAACAAATAATGGGAATGAAAAGAAACGGGAAAAAAAAGGGTTTAAAGGGGAAAACAAACAACATTCGGGAAGGGAAAGAATAGGAAACTGGTTTTTGTGCAGCCCCCAATTTAAAGGGTTTTAAAAACGTAAATGAAAAGGGAAAGGGGAAATTATGTACCATCAAAAATCTAACAAAAAATAGATCACAGAATATCGGCCCTTAATCGGTTTCTAAACGGTAAAACATTTTATGGACCAAAAACCATTTTCAATTTTACCTTTCCCCTTTTTTAACCCCCCCCAGGCTGTTCGGGGTTGTCTGCAAAGAACTGAAAACTTTTTTTAAGAGCGAGGGGAGCCCCCCCACCAATACTTCTGGGCTCAGACCCCTTTGCAGCTGATCTACATTTGCAGCTGTTCCCTTTGGGAAAAGGGAAAAATAAAACCAGTCGGGGAAGGGTTTGGTTGCTTGTTTTTAAACTGATCCAATTTCAGGTATAGAGGCGGAAAATTTAATAGATGGTAAATCTTATTTTTAATTGACTTTTTGAACATTTTGGGAAATTAAAAACGCTTTTTCTTCTAACATATTGGTTTGTGTGCATTGAAAATATTTTTGGGGGCCCCTTAAAAAAGTGTTTCAACTTTTTGAAATTTTTTCATTATTTACTTCTGTGCTGCTCACGTGTTCCTAAAAGGTCCTGTATTCAGATTAATACGGGGGAGAGCAAACTGCGTTAAATATTTGGCCGAGAAACCCTAAATTAGGGAAATAAAAAATTATGTATACCAAATTTAGCAAGGAAAACCTTTTGTGCAGGTTTCATTGGGTGGGGGAGATCTTATTACATATTTTTCCATAGCGGGCTTGTGATCAAGCCCATGGGGGGTCCCAAGGGAAGGGGGAGCAGCACAGGTGAAAAAAGAAGTATAGTTTTTGCCCCAAGGGAACCCCTGGGGGCGACAGATGAGGAATCCCCCACCCCAGAAAAGGGGGAAGGGGGAATTTTTTATTCATAAAATTTTAATAGATAATTTTCAATCTAAAATTGGGCCCAAATAAGGCAAGCAATATATTATGGGTGAGATGGAGATAGAAAAAAAAAAAACCCAATTCCCCAAAAAAAATTTTTCCCATCAGCAACAGTTTATTTTGCTTGCTCTTTGCAGTCTTTTGGGTACATGACAAGCTTTACTACCCCGGGCCAAAAATGGACCTGCCGGGTATAACCACTGCCAGCCCCCTTTTTATCAAAAATTTGAGATTTAAGACAGTTTTTTTTTAAGAAAAATTTAATAATAAAAAAAGTAGTAATCTTTCAATAATGTATGCTTACCACATAATTTCACCTATACTCTGTTTTTCCTTTGATGATCAGATGCCCAAGCTAAAAAGCTAAAAAGGTAACAATTGATGAGTTTTCTTTAATTAACTAGGCTTTGTTACACGGGAAAATGAACCCAATGAAGCCCGGGGATAGCCATGCCATAAAGTGTTTTACCACACTTTAAAATGTACCATGAGGATCACCCACTAAACACAGTTTTAAATAGTTGTTGAAGAAAAATTTTCAGATCTTTTTAAAAAATCAGTTATTCATTTTGTATAGTACTGTTCCCCATTAATTTTTAGTGTAGTAAAACCAAAAATTCCAAATTTAAACAGGCTGAACAATCTCTTAAGGAAACTAAGTGGCTGAGAAAACCAAAAAATTATCTTTTTACAAAGAGAAATATTTGTGCAGATTTGGGAAATTTCCAAAGGAATTTTACTCCCTGGGGTATTTCCAAAAGCTACCTGGGGATCAAGAAAAGAACGTTCACTTTGAGTGGGTTTTGTGTGGTTGGGGGCATACAAGAAATTTTGCGTTTAAAAAACCGGAGTGTCAAACTCAAAATTTTTTCCGAAAATGGCCAATTCTTATTTTAGGTTTAAAGTCTCGGGGCCAACAAAGAAGTAACATGGGGGGTTTTCAGGGCTGGGAAATTTCAGCCTTACACCCATTTACTTAACTGGAAACCCTTATTTGATTTTGATTTTTTAAATTTTAAATAATAAACTAACACAAAAAAAACAACAAAAACAAAATTAATTATATTATATTTTCCTTCATAAAAAATTTGTAATTTCACGGGTGATAAACTTTACCAAACCCTCGCGGGGCCCCTTATTTACAATCCCCAAAGGGGAAAATTTGGCCCCCAGGCCATGGTTTTAAAACCCCCGGGTTTAGAATATGCATATCATTTAACTCTGTGGCTTATAGTTTCTGGCTTGATTTTAAAAATGACCAAATTTAAAATGGGATTTGAATTTATAGAAAAAATTAAAAAAAGGGAAAAAAATGTTTTGTATTGGTCATGATATTTTTTTTTAAACCCAAATTTGGAAAATTTCCCGGGCTCCAATGATACCACCCCAAAGCCAAGGACAAATTTCTTTTAGCATAAAGAAATTTACACACTCATCTCCCCGGGGTTTACTGCTCTCCAAAAAAAAAAAAAGTCCTCGGAAAAAATACCCCCGGGCTTGCAGACAGAAGATTTTTCCAAAATCCCCAGGGGTTTAAACATGGTTTTTAACGTTTGGGGGGGGAAAATTGAATACATTGAGTGTACCCTGATACTTTCCCCCTTCTCTTTACATGCCAAACCCCCTCCAGATAACTCATTTCCACTGGTTTAAACTTAGAAACCCCTGGTTTTTTATTTTCCCCTCCAAGGGCCACTTTTTATATGTCACGCAGGAAAATAATGTTGTCCCTTTTCCCACCCTTTTTCAATTCCTTAACCCCAAAAGTTTCCCCATCAGCAACACAAATATCCCATTGTTGGTCCTGTTGTGGTTTTTTTCTTATTTCTAATTCCCTGCCCGGATTTTTTAACAAATCATTAATTCCCCAAAATTTTTCTTTTCAACCCTTTTTACATCCTCAATTTTTTTCAGCTCTCTTTACCATTATTCCATTTATTTTTTTCTTTTTGTACTGTATTTTTTTCCCAAAATTTCTCTCTAAAATATGTTTTTCTCGTTTTTAAATTTTTCTAAAAAACTACTCGAAACCCCTTTCCCAAAAATTTTTATCCACTTTTAATTTTTTTGTGATAACCCCTTTCCCCTCCCTTTTTCATTTTGCTCGTTTTCCCCGTTCCCTTTCATGCTCAGAACATTTTTTCTGTTGAGTGCAAAAAGTGCAACAATGCATGCCTCCCGATTTTATTTCTTGCTTTACTTCATCGTCCACCGGATGCCATTTGTTTTTCCTTTTTTCACCTCTGTGCCCCAAAAGACTACTGTAAAACAGTAGTCTTTGGGCCCACCCCAAATTTTTCCAAACCCCTTTGTATTCATTCTTTGAAGAACCTAAAACATTTTTGAACCTCTTCTTTTTTTTTATCTCTGATATACCAATCAATTCATAAACCCCAAATTTCCCCGCCGTAATTCCCCCCCAAAAAAACCCTTTTTATCAATCTTTTTTAAAACTAACCCCTCCCCCTTTTTATTTCCCGAGTGTTTTTAGAAAAATCTATAGGGCATGCACCTTCCCTTTTCATTAATCTGCCAGGTGTTCATGCTTTCGATATTGCCTCTAACCCCTTTGCATCAGTTATCTCTCCTTTCAGTTTTCCCATATGGGCTATATAATTTTAAGGCCTTTCTAAAACCCTTCTGTTAAAATTCCCCCTTTTCCCTGTATAACCCATGTATCATCCTATGTTTTAAAAAAAGCCTAAAACCTAAAACAATCTTGTCGTGGGAGACACCAAATTACCCAAATATCTTTTATACTTCCCCAGTACAAAATACTTACCAAAAATTTTCTTCTTTAAATTTATTTTTTTTTGGCATGGGTTTTGGGAAAAATGCAGGGCATTTTACCTGGTTCTTTACTTTTTATCTTTTTAGAAAAAGTTTTTCATCTGTCCTTGCCTTTCCCTAATGAAATACAACACCAGGGTTTTTTACCATTTCATTTCGTTAAAACCCCCAAAAATGAGTGGGTTATTATTATTTTGCCTTATTTTTTGATTTTGTTTAAAATATCCTCTATGTGTCTGGACTGTAAATAATTTTATATCATTTTGTTTTAAAATTTGCTGTTTGGCCTTTTTATTTTTAAAATTTCCAATATCGTGCAGAAAAAAATAAAAAGGTAGTGTTTACTTGGGGGTTTCCCCTTTAAATTTGAAAAATATATATATATAAATTTTATATATTATATATAATATATATAATATATATAATTATATTTTATTTTTATATATATATATATAATATAAAATATATATAATAAAATTATAAAAATATATATATAAAATATATATAAAATATATATATAATTATATATATATATTTATATATATATATTTTAATATATTTTATTATATATATATATATATATATATTATATATATTTATATTTTATATATATATATATATTATTTTAAAATTTTATATTTTATATATTTGTGGGGGTGATTGTTTTTTTTGTTTTATTTGGGGGTAGCAGGCTAATCTGTTTTACAATTATTACAGTATTGTTTTGGTTTTTTTTCGTTGTGTAAAGGGGATTCTAACAGAAAGGGGCATCATCTGCAAACCCTTTTATCTGCCCAGGTAATATGTCCATGATTTTGAATTGGCCCAATATTTTTCTGGGATTCAATTGCAAAAAATTTCCCGCATGTACTGGATGTAAGGGCTAGCTGATGGAATTCCTTTAAAAAAATGAAATTTATCACTATGTTCTTCTATTTTTCCTTCTTAAAGAATTAAAATATTAAATCAAAAAAAAGGTTTTAATTTAAAATTAAAGGGAAAAGGGGAAAAAACGAAAAGGCAGGGTATGGGATGCTTTAAATAGAAATACTTTTAAAACACCCCTAAAAAACTGCTGTGTTTCGATTTATTCCTGAAGGGTTGGGGCAGCGTTTCCCTCCTCCCCAAAATTTTTAACCCCACACCCCCTATCCTCTATTTACTATCCTTGGTCCTGGTTTTGGGCCCTCGTGAACCCACGGACGCTCGTGGAAAAAGCCGGCCCAGGCCCCCGAAAAGTTAATGCGGCACTAAAAAAGGGGGAACTCCCCGTGGTGTACCCCAAAGCGCGCAATGTAAGTCTTAAACGTGACGCTAAACGTTACATGTAGGGAGCTTCGTGGGGAAATACCGTGATCGTCTTAGTCTATCGTACGATAAAAACCGTTACGCAGCCTTTGGGGTTTCCCCCTTTTCCCCCCCTTTTTTCCCCCCCCTTTTTCCTTTTCCCCCCCTTTCCATTCACCTCCCCCCACCGCGCCTCTTACCCCCTACTTTCCCCCATCACCCTGATGACACCCCCCTCCCCCCACCCCTCTACCCTCTACCCCCCTCGCCACGCGGGGGACACCCCCCTGCCCCTACTCCCTCGCCCAATGTTGACACCCCCACCCCCCTTTTAAACAACCATATCCCCCCCAAAGTACCCAAAAACGCCTTCTACTGCCCAAACCCCTCCCCCCGTTTTTCCCCCCCCAACCTCAACACCCCCTTTGTTATTTTCCCAAACCCCCCCCCTTTTCCCCCCCCTTTTTCATCACCAACAATACCCACCCATGTTTCTCCCACCTTCATCTCCCACCCCCCCTTCCCTTTTCCATCACCATGGCAACAAACCCACGTGGGGGCATGTCTCTTTACGCTATCGTGAAAAACGTCCATGGCACCGTTTTGGCAAATTTTCGTGGGTTTTCGTAGCCCCCCCCCCCGTGAAGACAAAATGACCGTTGGGTTTTTCATTCATGGGCTAGTCTTACGCTGGGCAGACCCATCGTGACCATCTTACAACCCTCATACCATACGTAAAAAGGGAGCGTGACATTGTTGTTTAGGGTATCGTGGGCTGGTTTTTTTCGTGGTTTTAAATTTTTACCCATAGCGTCCCCAAAAGTCAAATTGGTGGAAACTAAACGTGGTTCGATTATGGAATTGGTGACGGGGGCTTTTTGCCCTTAGAGCCCTTTTTGGGGGTGAGGGCCCGTTACCCTGGGGGCACAGGGCTAGTGTGACTCCCGGGTTACCACAGTTTTCCTTTCCCCCGGGTAAACCCCGGTAACCCCTTTTTAACCCCCAAAGGGGGAAAAACAGCTGGGTAGGTGGTAACCCGGGGGCCCTGGCCCGGGAAACGAAACCCGGGCCCCCAGGAAATTCCCTAGCCCGGCACGCTAGCCCCTGCAACCCCCGGGGGCGACTTTGGTGCTTGGGGATTTAAGTTACAAGGCCTTAAATTGTTTTTTTCCTGTTTTTTTTTAAGATTTTTTTTTTCTGGAAACTTTTCACGCGCCGCCCAACCCCGTGTTGCTGAAAAAGCCATAAGTGCTGGTCCGTGCGGTAAATTTTTGGGGTGTGTTTTTATTTGTGCTTAATTTGGCCCTTTCGTTGCTTGTTTTGGGGCCCCCCCATTATCTTTCTACCTAATCTAATATCTATCTAATATATATTATTTTTTTCTACTTGGGGCCATCAGGGGGGCTGCAGAGTTGCATGGCACCCCATTTTATTTAGTAAACAGGATATATGGAGTTTTTTTACACACTGCCCGGCACACAGCACACACACTTTCCCCCCTCCCTTTCCCCCCCTCCCGCACCACCCTCTTTGTGTGCAAAATTTCCCGGTGGTTTAATGTATGAGAAAAAAAGTCACCGTACCGGGGTTATCTGGCCATAATGTCTTGCCCGGTGTGGTGAGGGGGCCCCCGAAGGAGTGAAGTCCCGCGGGACGCCACAAGTACAAAAAGCCGCCCGGGTTTCGCGCCGAGGTTCAAAGGGGGGAGGGAAAAAGCACGTCAACTTGGGAAAGTGTCGGGGGGGCACAGTGGGGGGTGGGGGGGACTTATAGAAGCAGAGGGATTTCCCTCACCCTTTTCTCATTGTTCCTTTTATTGGGAAATTTCCGCCTTTTTTTTTATTTGAAGAAGGCAATGTAGAAATGTAAATAAAAAAGAACTACTTTTGCTTTTTTTTGTGGGTTTCCCCAAACCCCCATCCCCACTCCCCCTTTCCTTTCTTTTATCATGCTTGCTTATACCCAAAATCAAATTGCCCTTTCTTATACCATGGAGGCAACAGTAAACTTATGGTCCCTGTTTCCCACCCATGATCCGTGGCCGGACGTTTGCCACCCGGGCAGGTTTTCCCACGGAAAAATTTGCCTAGGAAATTTTCCTACCGGGCAGTTTTTTCCTACGGACAGTTTGCCCCACCGGGCATTTTTCCCACCGGCCAATTTGCCTACGGACACTTTGCCCACGGACACTTTTTCCTCAGTGTTTCCATAGGGAAAATTTTTTTTTACCTTGGTTAGATTAGGTTAGGTTAGGTTAGGTTGGGTTTTTGGGTAGGTTTTGGTTAGGGTTTGTTTGTTTTGCAAAGTGTCCGTAGGCAAAGTTTTCCGTAGGCAAATGGGCCCGGGTTTGGGAATTGTCCAGTAGGGAAAAGTCCCCGGGAGAAAAAATGCCGGTAGCAAACTGTCCCCGGGGGCAAATTGTCCGTAGGCAAAAATGTCCCTAGGCAAACTGTCCGGGGACCACCAAAGATCATTTTCCCCTTTTGTAAACAGATCTATGTGGCGCTTTCCCTTTCATTTTAATTCACCTGGAAATAATGGGACCCCTTTTCTTTTGTAATATTTCACAAGGCTTGTACTTGATACAGCCTTGTACAAAGAAGGATTTAAGTTTTGTTTTTTGGAAAATTTCCCATCAGCTGTTTTTGTAACTCGGACTGGGTTATCTAAGCCCCTGCTTGGGGCTGTGTCCTGGGGGGGCTGAGGGGGGAGTTATGAGGGTGCTGAGGCTATTTAAAGCCCCGGAAAAAAACACTCCACTGGCGAGAACGTCATTGGAAAAAAAAGCAGAAAAGGGGAAAGATTTTACCGTTTTTTTTTTCTTCCCCCTTTCATTACATTTTGGCAAAACTTTTTTTCCCCCCATTTAACCCAAAGCTCATTCTTATTTCCCGGGCCCTTTATAGGTAGTTCCCTGTTTCTAAAACCCTTTTAAAATCTGGGTTTTGCAAAAGGCTACCTAAGGTTTAAAATTCTAAAAAAGGGTTTTAAGAATTAAACCTCAGTTGAAATAATGAAAGTTAGTTTTCTAATTTACAAAACAAGATAGCCTAGGGTTTTTTGTTTTATTTAAAAATTTAAGGGGGAATTAATCAAACTTTGTTATATATTATAATGGTTACGTAACTCATTGTGATTAGTCAAACCTTTTTGGGATTAAAGGGAAGCAGACCGTGGGGTTTCAGGGAAAAACAGGCCCCTTTTAAAGGTTGAGAAGTTATTAAAATTTTTGCCAGGGTTTAAGTATAAATTCCGTATTCCTTTAAAATAGTCTTTACGTGTTTTAAGTGTAAGTAAATTAAATTTACTTTTTCAATGTTTTCTTCTATAAGGGGGCGACCCGATATTGTTAGCAACTTATATCAAAGGAATCATTAATTTTTCTGCAAAAGGGAATGAATTTAGTATATTTTAAACAGTGAAGGGTTTTTTGAATAAATAATTTCTAGGCCCCAAAACCGCCTCCCGGGGGGGACTTTTTGGGTAGCTCCGGGGGAGGGGTATTGGTGGGGCCTTTGGCCCACCAAACACGACGCTCCCGATAGGGCCCCCTTTTAGCTTTCCTGAAATCATGATTGTATGTATTAAAAGCCAACCCATTCACATCACCCCCAACCCCTTCAAATCACCCAAATTTCCCATCACCCCCCACCCCTTCACTACCCCTTTCCCATCACCCACAAAACCCCTTCACTCACCCCTTTCCCATCACCCCCCCCCATCTATTCCCTCACCCATCCCCCCATCACCCCTCCCCCCCCAACCCCCTTTACTCACCCACACCCCACAAACCCCTTCCCCTCATCCCCCCCATTCACTCACCCCTTACCGATCCCCTACATCAAGGGTTTTCCCAACTCGCAACCCCCTTTTTTTTTTTACATTTTCTCCTAAAAGGGGTGCTAAAAAAAAGAAAAAAAAAGTGAATTTGGATCATTTTTCATAATTTGGGCCCTTTAAAAACCTTTTCCCTGGTCGAGCTGGTTCCAAAAAAAAATGCCATATGGGGGGATTGGGGGACTGGGGGCGGCCCCCTACGGGGGGGGGGACAGACAGACAAAAACAGGGGCAGGGCACACAAAACACACACACACACTTTTGCTTTTAAATTTTTATAACAGATGTTATGAGGGGACTTCAGCTTTCCCAAAACCCCGGGGGCATGAATCAGGGCGTTGGGACTGGACTGGTTTTTGGGGGCCCGAGGGGGGGGGAGGAATTGACGGGGGGGGTGAAGGGAAAAAAGTACAATGACGGGGTGGGGGGGAGAGAGAGAGAGAGAAGAGAGAAGGAGGGGAGAAGAGAGACGGGGGGGGGAGAGAGAGAGAGAGAGTATTTTGTTAAAGGGGGAAATTGTTAATATAGATTTTTTTTATTTAATTATAGGGAAAAGATTAAGTAAGTGGACTCGTAACATTTTTGGGGTTGTCTCAAATCCCCAAAAATAAATTTGTGTGGCGGGGTTTTTTTTGTTTATCCTTGGGGTGTCTCCTCTCAGTTTTGCGTCCTTGTGGGATGTTTTTTACCACATCATTCATACCTCAACCTCGGTTTAGATTTTTCAGTAGCTTTCCCCTCCCCTCTCTCTTTCTCTCTCCCCCTTCCCCTCTCTCCCCTCTTTTCTTCTCTCTCTCTCTCTTTTCTCCCCAAATTTTATGTTATACCCCCTCCTCTCCTTCCACACATTCCTAGTTGTCATCTTTTTTCAAACCTTTCCCTTTTTGGCTTTTTCCCCCCCTTTATATTCTTGGCGAGGCAGCAACAAAAATCATCCCCGTGGCCGCCACGATTTCCCTCCCCCAGGGAAGCCCCCAGAAAACTTTCCAGCCCCCTTGAAATTTTCCTAATTCCCATTAAATGGTGGTTTGTGGTGTTCTGCGTAATGTTTTATTGGAGCATGTAAACCCCTTTGGGAGATTTTCGCAGGCGTGCGCACTCTAATCTTACGGCGCGGTGTGTTTGTCTATGTTTTATAAGGGCGCCCCGTGATCCCTTAATTTCCCAAATTTTTGCAAAATTTTTATGTTTCCCGTCGTTTCCAAAAAACTTTTGGGTAATTTTTTCTGTTTACTTTTTTCTGGTGATGAAGTTACAAGAGGGCCGGGACTTGTTTTCTTTTTTTTTTTATAAGACTGTTTTTTGGAACTTAGCGGGGCGCCGCCGGAAACCCCCCCAAACCCCCAGTGTTGCTGACGCCATAAGTGCAGTGTCCGTGCGGTAAATTTTTCGTGTTTTGGGTTTTTCCTTTTAAGGCGTTTTGTTGCTTGTTTGGGCCCCGGATTATTTACTTATCACTCTGGAACCATCAGGGAAATTTTCTGGCCCGGGTATGTAGGGGACTCATGTATTTTGGGAAAAACGGAATATGGATGTTTGTACCCCATTCAGGCACAGTCACACACATTTCCCCCCTCCATCCCACCCCCCGCTCTCCCCTCCTTCTGCCCTCCCGCCGCTCTCTCCCTCCCTCCCGCACCCTTCCTCTCTCCCTCCCTCTCTTCCTGCATTATCTTGGTGGTGGTGAATGTTGATACCAAAGCCATTTGTCGGTGTTTTTCTGGGCCCTAATGTGGTGCCCGGTGAGGGTGTGGGGAGGCCCCGCGGCACGCCACAACCCGCCCGGGTGGGCGCCGGGGGTGTTCCAAAAGGGGGGAACAAGGCTTTTAGGGGCGCGCCCAGGGTTTGACAATACCCCTCATCCTGACTCAAGGGGAAATTTTGTTGTTGTATCTTTTTATTATGGCGGTTGGGGGGTGAGGAGGGGCAGTTTCCGGGAAACAAAAGACACTGTACTTCCACTCACGTCTTACTATTTCCTCTTCATTTTTTCTGCCTTTTTACATTCCCCTTTTACTAAAATTTTTCCCTTTTCCCACACCTTTTTATTCCCCATATACCTCCTTATGCTATCTGAAGAAGGGAAAAAGTAAAAAAACCAAAAGAAATATACTACTGTTGCTTTGATTCGTGTTTTCTCACACCCTCCCGACTCCTCACTGGTCTTGTTTTTCACCATTTGGGTCAAACCCGTACAAAGTTTTGTCAGTTTTCTGCACCCAAAGGTCCCTTCCTGGAGTTAATTTTACAGATTCCCATGTGGGGTTTCTCTTACATTCAATTTACTGGAAATACTTCTTTGCAACCCCTTTTTTCAAAATTAGGGGTACTTGGCTTTTAATAGGGCCCTTTTGACACAGAGGCCGGGGTTTCCCCTGTACTGGGTATGTTTTCATTTTTTTTTTTCCCTTTTTCCCCCTGCCCGGGGAACATGGGTGGGTAAAATTTTTTCGTAAATAGTTTTTTTTTTTTTTTTTTTTTTGTTTACCTTTCCCCATAAACCCCTCCAGTAATGAAGTTATTTTTAAAAGGATCATGAATTTCTCAATACATATCCCATACACTTCAATTCCCATGTTAATCACAATCTTCGTATATTGAAGAAAATCTGTAGTACTTGGGATATGTATTATAAAACCACTGTATCCCCGGACCGCGGGCCCAAAAATCGGCCCCGTCCCACAAGGGGGTGAAGTCGGAGGGCCCCGGATTCATATTTAAAATAAATGGGGCATATAGACGGGGTTTTTCAGTAAAATATGATATTTGCAATCTTCTTAAAAAGTTTGTTCTAAAATTATCAAATAAAAAACAAAAAATACGCTAAAGAAATGCCTTACGGACTCTGAAGAATAGCATTTAACTTAAAAATTTTACTTTAACCTTTTTCGCCAAATTTAAAAACTTTTCGAGTCAACTTTTATCAGAAAAGGGGATCAAAAGAAAACGCAATTTTATTAGCTTTCCATTGCTTATTTTCGTTTTCGATAAATAATTAAAACCATTTCTAAATTAGCGTTAACTAAATAGTGCCGACCGGGGTAATTTGGTCCTGGTTTTGACAAACTTTAATCTAGTTTCCATATCTATTGAAATAAACAAACAAAAAGTTAATACAATCATAGGAGGGTCACTACCTATATGTCATTAAAGTTTGAACAAATTTCCATTATAGCTTTGTTAGCAATACACTGAGAAGTGCGGACCGCATTGTTACACTAAATGGGGTAAATCGGACCTAACTCTGGGGTAAATTGGTCATATATATATAAAAAAATATATATTTCTTAAAAATTTGACAAACCTCCAAAAACTTAAACAACATGTCATGCCATGCCCATGGACACTATCAAACATTCTGTGAGCTGTTCTTCACATTCTCTGGTTAGTGGAAAAGATGACCAACACGCACACGTTTGGGTTCCAGTCTTTGAGTTCCTAGTCTTTCTTCTTTTTCTAGGTCTGTGTTAGTTTTTCTTTTATAAGTTCTAAGCATTGTTACTTAATTTAGTATTACTTTACACTAGGGCCAGAATTCCCTACACAATTGGGAGTGTGGTTTCTGTTTACCTTATTGGATTCTAGGAAACATTCTCTCTATGAGCTTCCGTCACAAAGCACTTCTTTCGGAGATATAAGATGTTTTTAATAGGAAGGAGATCCGAGTGTATAGGAGATATGAAAATTAACCTAACCCCACCTTTTGACTCACTAACCTAACCTAACACAACGCTTTAACCTCCAAATTAAGGTCAAATCTGCATTAAAAAGTGTCCGCGGCAAGGGAAGAACAGAGGCGATGCAGGTCACAAGAGGAAGAAGAGTCAGGCGCACGTAAACACTTGGCTCTCGCCTCCCTATGAACATGTCATTATCTTCGAAAGTAATGATTTGCGACGGAAACTCAATAAAGAAAATGTTTCCTAGAATTAAATAAGGTAAACAGAACCACTCCCAATTGTGTAGGGAATTTCGGTCCTAATGTAAAATAATACCGTTAGGTTACGTAATCAATGCCCAATTGCCCATGTTAGGTTAGTTAACTAGCAGGGAGGTATGGGTGGGCATAGCCCCCCAGTTTATGTCAGGAGAGTATTGGTTTATAGGAAGTATTGGTTTGAAACTGCACATTTACCGTATCCATTAAGGTAAACAGAAATCATTCTCCCAATTGTGTAGAGAATTCTGGTCCTTGAGTAAAAATTTACCCTTAATTTATATACCAGCACCCTTAAACTAATTCCATATTAGCATTCAACAACCTGAAACAAAAGAAACAAGTGCAAATAAGCAGTTAATCCTCACCGTGATATGCCGTGGGGGTACATTACACTGGGTCCAATTTACCCCGCGAGTGTTTTTGTCACCGGGGTAAATACGGACCCAAACTGAGCATTGATCATACGAAAATGAGACAAGATAGAGCATTTTTGATATTTTCATGTTAAAGTAGAGGAAAAACACTATATATATGGTTATTTACAAGAATGTAACTCCGTCTCGTATTTGAATCCCATGAAAGTTCGCCAAATCAGCTGATTTTGTAAACAAACTTTGCCGCAACTTTTTTTTGCTGTCATTTTACTCATTTTCTATTTTGGTTTCTGGGTTCAGTTACATATCGATATTTATATTCATATTAATACTAGAAATGTTAAAATGGTTGTTTTACTACATGGGATATTCAAAACTGTTACACTCTTATTTATATTGAACAAACACCAAAGCAAAAATGGCGGTCCGAATAGAACCGGTCCGTTGGAAGGACCAAATTACCCCGTCGGCACTACATAAAATCATCAATCGGGTAATTTTCCCGATTGATGAGGTTATTTATTTAGTCAACGCTAATTTATATATGGTACTAATTCATTTATCAGAAAATTATATATATAAGTAAATAATAAAGATTACGATAAGAACTAGAACTCATTTGAAATAATGAAAGTTTAGCTTTCTAGTCGACAAAACAAGATAGCCTAGTTTTCAGTGAATTCAAAAGTAAATCTCTAACAAACTTTGTTATATATTGATAATGGTTAGGTAGTCTTATTTTGATTAGTCAACTTATTGTATTCTAGCAAGCAGACTGCGACAATTTTAAGGAAACACCAAGGGTTTGAAGGTTGTTGAGGCGAGTTGTGAGGCTGGCTGCCTTGGTAGGTGACGAGAGAGCACCCAAGGCAGGTCGCCTTGTGCCCGTCGGAATACGAGGGCTGCCTCGGCTGTCCCCCCCCCCCCCCCCCCCTCTTTTTGCTGTCCCTTGTCCTACGAGCTGTCCCCAGCTCGCCAGTGTCCGATGTAACTAACATCGGTGGTGCAGTGTAACTAGGCTATGGCGGTGCAAAGGACCTCATTCGCCATGGACACCAAAAAAACCC
>JACEEZ010005394.1:17500-35442 GCA_016584305.1 Chionoecetes opilio | reverse complement strand
TTTTCAATCAAGACAAGAAAAGGAAGCCATCTAAATTGGATCCCTCATGCGGGGTACACTTGAAAATCGCCTGATGCCTAGATTTGAGCTGATAAAAGACAAACTACAACAGCAGCCAAGTCATTTAAAATTTCCTTTTTCTTGAGGGAAAATGTTTTGTGTTCTGGAATACCAGATATCTATATTACATATGTGTACTTTTTCTTTCTGTTTCTTGACATTTTTTGTTGTTCTTTGTTCTGTTCAAAAAAATATGTTTCATTTACCCTTGTATAAACTGACTGCACTATGTATAAATGGAAGTATAAATAATTTGTAAATTGAAAATGATAATAAAAGTTTATTTCCTGCTAAAGGGAAATATACTTTTTGTCCTGCTTACAATATTGTAGAATTGTAGAATGAAATTTAAAAGGGAAACCAAATGCAATGCAGATCATGAACAAATATTTTTTTTTTTTAAGAAAAACCTCTTTTTTCTGCAATTCCAAACAATTTCAATATTTTCTTGTATCATTAGAAAGCATTTTCTACTGTACTAAAAGAATATGCATACATGCATATACAAAATTACTTCACAATTGCTTTTTCTTCCCTACATAATTGTAGAATGTAAATTGAAGGTTAGAACCATTATATTATATATATATATATATATATATATATATATATATATATATATATATATATATATATTATATAATATATAAATATATAATATATAATATATATTATATATATATATATATATATTATATATATTTATATCATATAATATATATTATATATATATATATATATATATATATATATATATATATTTTAAATTTATAATATAATAATAATATATATATATATATATATATATATATATATATATATATATATATATATATATATATATATATATATATATATATATATATATATATATATATATATATATATATATATATTAGGATAGTCCAAGAAGAGGGGGTAAAATTTCGAAATGCACTGGTCCTTTCTCCACACCGCTGTTTGTTTTCGTGTTGCATTCCTCTCTTTGTGTGCAAAATTTCATTGCGATACAATGATATTTAGAGGTCGTCCCATCATCTCGCTTTCTATCATAGGATTTAACCCGGAAAATATCACATACCCGAATTGAAGCACTTCCCGACATCACAGACCCAAATGGTGTTGATTTCTGAATTCTCCGGGGTCTATAACCCCATAGACCACATTTTATCAACTAAAAACTGATATACAGCTGTCTGAATGCTGAATTTCATTATTTGGTTTTCACAGTAAATTTTAGGGGTAGGCCATACCCTGGTTAGGGTACTTCTAGTAGAGATAAAGCAAAATGGTTCGCATTTTTGACCTCAGAAGGGTCGATTTACACATAGAAGGGGTTTCATCGACACTGATTTATTGACAATTCACAAAATATTGCCAAAAAAATCGTTTTTCTATAGGAAAATAGAGAAATTGAAATTTTCTGCCATATTTTGCAGGTTTTAGTAAATAAATGAAATATGAAAGCATTCCTATGTGTAAATCGACCCTTCTGAGTTCAAAAATGCAAACCATTTTGTTCTATCTCTATTAGAAGTACCCTAACCAGGGTATGGCCTACCCCTAATTTACGGTATGAAAACCAAATAATGAAAATCAGCATTCAGACAGCTGTATATCAGTTTTTAGTTGATAAAATGTGTCTATGGGACTACAAACCCCGGAGAATTCAGAAATCAACACCATTTGGGTCTGTGATGTCGGGAAGTGCTCCAATTCGGGTATGTGATATTTTCCGGGTTAAATCCTATGATACAAAGCGAGATGATGGGTCGACCTCTAAATTAAGTTTTATCGCCATGAAATTTCATAGGCTTGTAACCTATGGGTAATGGACAAAAAATAAACTTGTGGAGGAATAAAAGTAGAAAAATATTATTGGTGGGCCACCCTAATATATATATATACACACGAGTGACTATGTAGGGTGGACAGCTTTGATCAAAGCACCACTATGGGTGGACGACATCAAAAAAGGTTGAAATGCACTGCTGTAGAGGATGAAACCTTGAATAATGCGAAAGAAATAAAGAAGAGAAAGATACATATATATATTACCTATACATTATACAGACATATAAACTAGGTAGGTTAGGTGTAGGTTCGGTAGGTTACTGTATATAAACTAGGTAGACGTGCAGCTTTCTCCGTACAGAAGACAGAAGTCAGAAACAGAAGTCTTGGGTGGAAAGCTGCATACCCAGGAATGGCCTTACACTTAAGAAGGACTCCAGCACATATACTTTGATAAATGTATTATTGCCGACCCTGACCACACTCCATACAAGAGGCCATTTTAGCTCCGGGCAGCAAAGCTTGACCTCCCTGATGAGCTTGAGCTTCAAGCTGTAGATGGAGTCGACCATGATGGCCACCCTGATGGCACCCACAACACATGGGAGAGAGAGTGTGACCACAACAACTTCTCTAGTGCATGTGCATGCCAAGATAAGTTGTTGTGGTCACTCTCCATTTGCCAATTGAACCGGGCTTGTGACCGTTGCTGAATTGGTTGGCAATTCAGAGCAGGATTGCCCACAACCCCTCCAAAAAAGTAAAAACAAGCTTTTAAAAAAGTTAAAAAAAAAACGCGAGGAACGACGTACAAGGGAACTCACGAAATGTCTGAACTTCACCACTGCGAGGTCCGAGCAATACTTTTCAAGAAGTCTGCCTTCTTACCTGGAAAAATAACCCGTCAGCCTCCACCGTGGAAACATTCAACAGAAAGTTGGGTGAAGCTTTGCACAAGACACACCAGTGTTATCACACCAAACATGTCCCCACGGTACAAATAACAGCAGCCATGATTTATCTTATATCATAGGCAGAGAAGAGAATATAGAGACAGTCAAAATGATAACAAGATCACTAATAGAATACCATAACTTACCTCAGTACAGCAGGAAGAAGGCAGCGCATGAGTGGCGTGTCGCCTCTTCAAGGCCTTTGGGTGTGACGCGCCGCGCGCCCTGCTCTATATCCTGGACACACCACTCTCCTGGGTCACGTCGCACCAATACCTGGGCATCTGGCTCGACAACCGTCTCAACCTCCGCACACACGTAGCTTACCTGCAGGAGCGTGAAAACAGCAGGATCTCCGTCCTACGGGCAATCACTGGCTTAAAAGGGGGGGCCAGTTTCCAGGTGAAGCGCACCTTTTACATTCACGCCATCCGCTCTCTCCTGGATTATAGCGCTCCATGCCTTATCTCCCTCACGAACACCCTACACCAAAAACTAGAGGCCACACAAAACAGCGCCCTGAGAGTCATCATCAACGCCCCCAGATGGACTAAGGTCTGCAACCTACAGCAGGAGTGCCAGGTAGTCCGACTCGGCGCCGTATCGAAGAACGGACCGCTGCCTGCTCGCCAAAATGACCCACCTGCCTACCCCTACGAACCTCCCGCCAAGGTTGCAACTCATCTTGCCAGGCCCGCAACAACCTTCGGCGGCAATGTTGGCCAGCGTGCGCTGCAGAAGCAATTCTCACTATGGGAATTCACGAAACCCTCCTCAGTAAGGGCGAGGACTTCCCTCACCCGAATTTCGCTAACACCACCGTCTTGGAGCCCTCCCTCCAATCATCACATCACTCCACAGTCTTGAGCGCCACAAAGGCACACTGGCTCCCCGCTGCCTTACGCTTGAAATGCTACAGGTCATGGATGATTGACGACCCTGCTTCCCTCACTATCTACACAGACGGGTCAGTAGATCCTGCCACAGGACAGCGGGAGCGAATTTTTTGGTCCCACCCCCCGGGTTTAACAAATTTAACCCCAAAGAAAAAGGCCAAAAATTGGACTTTTATCTTTTTCTCAAGGGGAAAAAAAGCGAAAAAGAAAAAAAAATTAAAAAGAAAAAACGGGTTCCCCAAAATTTTTTAAAAATTTAACCCCCAAAGGGACCCCCCCCCCCCCCCCCCCCCCCCCCCCCCCCCCCCCCCCCCCCCCCCCCAAAAAAAAAAAAAAAAAAAAAAAAAAAAAAAAAAAAAAAAAAAAAAAGGGCCCCCTTCCCCCAAGAACGGAAAAAGGCCCCAAAGGGTCCCCCTGCCCATTCCCCCCCCCTTTGGGGGGAACCCCCGCCGGTTAAATATTTCCGGCCCCCAAAAACCTCCCAATGGGCCACTTTCGCCCAATACCTTCCCCTTTGGGAACAACGAAACCCCCTCCCAATCGGGGCTTCCCTCAGGGGGAAACGCAAACCACCCGTTTTTGGAACCCCTCCCTCCAACAAACCTTTTCCCCAAATTTTAAAGCGCCCACAAAACGGCCTCCCCCTCCTTTGGTTTAAAGCGCCCCAGGGTTATTTTAGGGAACCCCTCCCCCCTCACCACAAAAAACGGGACGGGTCAAAAAAGAAGGGGCCTGCCCACGGGAGGGGGGCCAAAAGGGTTTTTAAAACCCGCGAAAAACCATGAAAACCAAGGCAGTCTAAAAGGGCCCACCTCCCTCCTCAAACCCTTCCCCCCAAATTTTTGGCCTCTTCACCACCCGCCCTTTGGGGAATTTTCCACTCCCCCAAAATTTCACATAACACGAAAAATCCCTAATCCGGGGGCCCTCAAAAACCAACCCACCCGGACCCCCCCAATTCATCCTCCCCCCAAACTCTTTCCGCCACGGCCCCGGGCCCCCTGCACGTTAAAATTTGCCCCCTTCAATTGGGTTTTCCCAAAGCCAAAAGAAGGGCCTTAGTTCCCCCAAAGGAACGGGGGGGACTTTTGGAGCCCCCAAAAACCAAGGCCGTTCCCTTCCCAGGCCCCCAGGGCTTTTTCCCCCAGGGCTTTTTCCCAAACCAAAACCCCCAAAAAAAGTTCCTCCACGAAAAAATTTTTCCCCCGGGCAACACAAAAAGGAAACATTCCCCTACCCCCACCCTTTTTTGGCCCGACGGGGTTTGAAACGGTTTAAAAAACCCCCAAATTTCCCCAGAACCCCCCCCCAACGAAGGGGGAAACCGACTAAACACCGCCCCCTTCCGCCCCCGGGCTTTCCCTCCCCGGGGAAACCCCAAAAACCATAAAAAAAATTGTGCCCCGCCGGTTTTCCCCCAAAACCTTACATTCCCCAAACCCCCTTCCTCCGGGAAAGGTGAAAACAGAGTCCCCCCCCTTGGGGGAACCCTCCACCCCCCCCCCGGGTAAAAATCCCCGCCCCCCGGGTTTTCCTGTTTTGAGGAAAAGGGGGATTGGAAACCCTGGACAATATTTCACCTCCCCTTTCATTCCAAACCCCCCAAGGGGGAGCGTCCCAAAACCTTTTTTAGGAAGGCCAAATCTTTTCCCCCCCCGGCTCCTAGGCCCGCCGCGTCCCAAAAGTTGGTTAAAAAATTACCCCCAAAACCGGGAGAAAAGGAGAAATGTTTTTTATGGGGGGGGGGGGGGGGAAAAAAAATTCTTAAAGGGGTGCAAGGCAAAGGGGACCCTAAACGAAACAAAAGGTTGAAAAATTAAAAAAAATAGGGGAGAAGCGAAGGGGAAGAAAAATTTTAGAGAAAAGAGAGAAGGAAGAGAGGAGAAGAAGGAGAAGAGGGGAGGGGGAGAGGGGGGGAGAGAGAGAGAGAGAGGGGAGAGAGGGGAACGAGAGAAGAGAAGAGAGAGAGGGGAGAGAGAAAAGACGTTATGCATTGTGCAGTATGACGCTTGAGTCAGTGGTGTTCCCAAGAGGTATAAAAACTCGACCCTATTACTTCACATGGCTGATACACAAAGCTATAAGCGATTTATGTCGCCCTTACTTATATTTTTATGACAAGACTACTTTTGATTCACTTTATATTATAAAAGCAATCTGAACAATCATTTTAGGCTGCAAATTGACGTTTTAAAAAAACCCTCAAACTTTTTGTGGGGGAAAAATAGATAATTTTGGGAAGCCCTAACGTGCAGCGCGGACGGGGGGAAGGCCCCGTAGGGTAGACAAGTAGTACCCAATAGGCTGCTGGGGGCCCGGGCCTTTTGAAGAAAAACGGACACGCCACTCATGCGTCCCTTCATCCGGCTGTATTTGGAGGAAAAGTTTGGTATTCTTTTAGTTTTCTTTTACTTTTTGGATGTCTCTATTTCTCTTCTCGGGCCCTGATATAAGGGAAATCAGGGCGCTGTTATTTTTTAGCGTGGGGACTTTGGTTGGTGGGGGATAACACGGGGTGGTCTTTGAAAGGTTCCCCCAAAACTTTCTGTTGAATGTTTCCAGGGTTTGGAGGCTGAGGGGGTTATTTTTCCAGGTAAGGGGGCAAAAATTTTTTGGAAAAAAATTTGGTTGGGAAACTCTCGGGGTGAAGTTCAGACTTTTTCGTGAGCTTTTTTTGTACGCCCGTTCCTCGGGTCTTTTGTAGGGTCCCACCCCCAAGCCCTACACATCTTTTGAAGTGAGTCATTGATTTAAAAATATATTGCCACATGTTTTTTCACTCGGGGGAACAATTTTTTTTTCGCTATCCAAAACAACATTATTAAATTTCACTTTTTTGCCCATTTAGATTTACGTTTCCCCCCCCAGGGGAAAAAAATATAAAAGCTATACATGACGATAACCCCTTTGGGGCGTGGTTTTGGCCCCCGATTTTGAGGTAGGTTGTAATTAATTGTTTCTTTGCATGATACTGATTTTTTTCAGAAATTTGCACGGTCCTAAATCCCAAGGGGGGGGGAAAGGGAATATGTGGGGAGGACGGTGGAGGGACTTGCCCAATGTTTCTGAGCCGCCCCTTACTACTATTTTTCTATTTTTTAAATGTTGGGTTTCGGGAAAATCCCCTTTTAAACATGAGTGAAAGGAAATATAAAGGGAAATTGTTTTGATTTTTTTTGTATAATATAAAATTAAAAATATATATATTATATATATATATAAAAAAATATATATTTTATATTTTATATAATATATATATAATAAATATATATATATATATATATATAAAAATTTATTTTTTTATATTTATATATATTGTTTTTTAATTATTAAATTTTTATTTTAAGTTGTTTGGCTGGGTTGATTTTGGAAAGGTTTAGTTGAAGGGTGTTTATTTTACAGCCCTTTTTTTTTGCATTCCCCAAACACAAATGAAAGGAAAAACCAATTTACTAAAGAAGAAAAAAAAATTTGGCAAACACCCTTTTCAGTTTGGGCAAGTTTGTTTTTTGGAAAAACATGAATATTTTTTTTTTTGAATTTTCAGATTTTTTAAAAAAAAGATTTTTAAACTTTTTGTTTTTGGAATAAAACCATTTTTTAATAATAGATTAATTAAAAGTTATAAAAATATCGAATAAATTTATGATAAATTTTAAATAAAAATTTTAACAAATTTTATATATATATTAGATATATTATATATTATATTATAATATTTAATAAAATTTAAAAAATTTTTATAATTTTTTTATTATAAAAAATTATAAAATATTATTATAAATGGGATATTTATTTCCCCCCCAAATTTTGTTTTATTTATATTTTAATTTATTTTTTATTAAAAATAATATTATTTATTTAATTCTTTTTAAAAAAATAATTTTAATTACTTATTAATTTATAGAAATTATTTTACATATTTTTCCTTGGAACCGGCCATTTTTGAAAACCCCCGGCCGGGGGGAAAAACCCCCAAATTAAAAAAAGGAAGGGGGCAAACTGGGTTCAGAAAGGGGGCCTTTTGAGGGGGGAAATTGGGGGGTGGGGAAAGGGTGCCCGGAGGGTCCATTTTTGGAAACCCCCCAAAGCGCAAAATTTCCCTCTTGGGTGGGGTTTTTAATTTTTGCAGTTTTTTGAGCCCTTCCAAATTTTTCTATTCAATTTCCCGGGTTTTTGTTGCCCTAAAATATACCCAAATGGCCGCTAAAATAAATAAAAAAATTTAAAAGCATTTTGTTTATTTCGGAATTTGAATTTTTTAAAAAAAAAAACCCAATTATCGAAAAAAAAAAAAAAAAAAAAAAAAAAATAAATTTTCAATTTTTTATTTTGGGACTTGTATTTTTTTTAGGGGAAAAAAAAACCCACTTGGTTTTTTATGATTTTCCAAAATTAAACCCTTTTTTTGCTCCCAACCTTTTTATCTGTCTTTTAAAAATAACTCAAAAAAGGGGTTTAAAACATATCATCCCCCCACGAGTTTTAAAAACCCAAATATATGTTAAAGAGGTTTTAAAAAGGGCCCCTTTAGGCCCCCCCGCTGGGCTTTTTTGGGCCCAAATTTTCTGCGTAACGAAAAAAGGGTTGGGAAGGGCCCCTTTTTCCCCCGGAAAGGGGAAAATTTTTTTTAACACCTACGATATCTAAAAAGCAGGCCAAAAAATTTTTTTACTAGGAAAATCTGAAATTTTGGTGGCCATTTTGGGTTTTTCAAAAATGGCCCCCCCAAATTTATAAAATTTCCCAATTATTTAGGTTTTGGAAAGACGTTTTGGAGCTGTTTTTAAACCCACCATACGATGTATTTTTCCTAATAAGAAAGGGGAAAGGTATAAATTGAACAGTCAGGGGTTTTAAAAAAATAACCCGGTTGATTTTCCCAAATTATACATTTTGCAAAAACCTTTTACTTCTAAAAAAGTTTTTCAGGGAAATTTTGGGGCCTGCATTAAATAGAGAACAAAAAATGTTTAAACAATATACAGTCCCCCCCAAATTTAACACCAGAGTCGCCATCAGAGTCATTGGCATCCTGAGCCAGGGTTTAGAAATCATCCTGCACCATGTTGGAGCTTTCCCTGAAAGCTTACACAAAAACAGTTGAAACTTAAAACCCCCCTTTCAGTATGCAGGGAAGAAATCGACGGTCGACACTTTCCTTTTTGCATTTTGCATGAGAGAGATTCAAGAGGCATTGGAGTGGTTAGGACCCCCCATCCATCAAAATTTTTTTTGAGCAAACCCGGGCCATAAACGATTTTTCCCCAAGCCATGCCCTGTTGATGGTGCGGGGGAGTTGGGAAAAGGTTTTTTAAAGGGGTTTCCCCCGCCCGGCCAGTACCCGCCTGAATTTGGGCCCCAAAGCTTTAGGGCCGGAATAAAGGGAAAGGTTTTCAAAAGGGCCCGGAAATTTGGGCCAGTTTCCCGTTTCGGGCCCCTTCTTTGCCCCAGAACATGTGATAAAGGGGAGTGAATTTAGCACCGACGATCTTGTTTTTCCTGGCGTAAAAGGTGACACGGGGAAGGGGCCCTAAATGCTTTTGAAGACGTCTTTTGGACATTCCAGGGAAGATCCCAGATCTGTGAAATGTTTGGGAAGATACAGATCATTCCTTCCCAAAAGCTTAAAAAGCCTTTATTTTTCCTTGGCTAGCCAGAGCACTGACATTTGCCCACACCCGCTCCATGCATGGGAAACCCGGCAATTTCCCTGCAAACTCCCGACCCCAATTTCCGCCCGCCCCAAATTTCCCAAACCCCTCAAAAAATTTGACCCCGAACCTTTGTTCCTCGTTTTTTGGGTGAAGAGCCCGAAATATCGTTTGGTTTTTTGCCCGAGATTGGGAAAACCCATGATCAGAACGTCGGTGTTTGCCCCCTTTAAAATGATCGTCTTTTTTAGTGGGTAGGGGGGCGTGCTTTTTCCCTGGGAAAAAAAAACATTCGGTGTTGCTTCCTCGTGGCTACATTCGACGGGCTTGCCAAACCCAAATTTTTCCCCCTATCGCGGGTTTCCCCCACCAGACATTTTTAAACCCCAGGGGGGGCATACAGTGTTTTGTTGCCCTTGCTTTTTTGCGAATTTTTTTCATGTTTCCCCGACTCCGCCCAAAAAACACAAAACCCGTTTCCCCCTTTGTTTGGGTGCAAGCAAAAGGGGAGCCCCAGTTCATTTATTTTTTTGCGGGGTTTTTTTTCCCCCTGGAAAAATGATGCCTTCATTTTTAACCGCGGTTCCCCACGCTCAGTGTTTGTGTATTTTCTTTGGGATGTGTCCCAAAGGGCAAACATCGATGCGCCCCAAATGCCTTGACCAAACGTGAAAACGTGCAGCAAGGATGCGGTCAGATTTAAATTCTTCGAAAGTGGCGTTCTCGCCCTGCCTCTTTTTATGAAGCCAAACGCATCCCAATTTTTGTTTGCCCCTTCGTTGTTTAAGTTTATCGGCTTTTTCCACAAGACCTTCCATGTGTTTCGCAAGTTGCAACTTTTTCGTTTTTCATTTACCCATCAACGTTTGCCCCAAAGGGCCATTTGGGGAACGGCCCATGGGGGGGTGACAAAGGACCAAATTTATGGCGAAAGGGTTTCCCTGTTTCTTTGCGAATGAGTATCATGGTGGAAAAAAATTGTTTTGTCAGCATTTTAGGACATCTCCTTTTTTTTGGCCTTCCCCCAACTTTTGTTATTTACCCAAAAGGGTTTCCCCCAAATTTAAATTCTTTACGTGTCATAAAAGCCTGTTCCCCCTTTTTTAAAACGTTTGTGGAAGCTTTGATACGCCCCTTCCCCTTTTTTCAGGGCGTTGAGTAGTTCATTAGAAACGTTTTCCCCCCTCGCAGGACCCGGTAGATATTTTGAGAAGACATGGGCGGATCATCCCGGGGAAAAGGATTGGTCCCGGTATTTTTCCCGTAGATCACAGAAGCTTTTGGGCGCCAGACTCCCTCACGTTTGATGCGAGAAGTAGACAAGCCCGGGTTTCTTGGCTTTTCGATGTTGGGCCTGCATTTCCCCAAAGGGGTAGTTTCTCGTAGTTGGGTCCCGTTTCAGCAAAAGGGGGGGCCGGGTTGTCTGAAATTAGAAGTTCGTAAAAGCCCCTTGCGAAGACTAAAAACCCCCGTTTTTTTCCCCCAGCTGTTTGCGTATCCCTTTTTTGACTTTTTTTTTGTTGTTTTGACAACAGCGATTTGGCAAAGGATTCCCTTTGGTTTTAAGCTGTACGGAGAGGTAGGACTTGATTTAAATTTCCCGTACAACGCGGGGGTGTTTCGTGGAGTTGCGTTTATCGGGGAAAAAGTACCCCTTGGGAGATATCTAGGGAAGTTTACCGTTCATTGCGAAACACCAAAAGGGAAACACTCTTCTGACACAAAAACCCCAAGTGAAGCATCCAGTTTGCCTTCCCCTTTTCCCCCCACGGGAAACAAACCCCCGCAGGGTCTCTAACCCTTATCAATATTTCATCATCCAGGGTGCCCAGCCAGGTCTCCATGTTTTGGGTTTGCAGAAAGTAGGGGATTCGCGGGAAAAATTTCAAAGCCTCCTACACCCTGAATTTATTTATCGAGAGCAGCAGCGGGGGAGGTTTTCGTGGAAAAAATTTCCCCCTTGGGTTTCGCGAATTTTTAGGTCAGTGCTTCGAATCCGGGGGGCCCTTTTCAGGGGGATTCTTTTTTATCCACACCTGGAAGCCCTTCCAAAAGGCGGGATTAAGTGCCTGTACATCAAATTTTTGGAGTCGCACAGCACGGTTTTTATTGCTTGCCCTTCCAAAAACCTGTTTAGGAACCCTTAGCGATTACTCCCGATCTCAAAAAACTACATCCCCAAGGCCTGCATTTTCCAAAAAATTTTCCCAATGCTCGAAAATGAAGTTACAAAAAGGGGCGGGAAGTTCCCCCCCCCGAGGGAAAGATTCTTCCCAAACGATCGAATTTTCCATGCTATTTTGGTTTGCCTTTGAAAATAGGGTTTTTTCCTTTTTTGGGTTAGCACCAAAGGGGATACGCCCCAAGGTTGGGAAATGATGACCCTGATGTTAGAGTTTCCCCTGAGGATTTTTCACTGTTTTCCCTAAACCCGTGGCAGGCGCGTTTTATAATCGGCGGTAGCCCAAATAATTTCCCTTCCCCCCTGAACACGATCTCTAAGGGCATGATTTTGAAAACCCGTCCCCGAACGGGTTGCTGGGCCCCATGGTTTCCCGAATGGAGTTCCCTAATCAAAACGTGATTTTGGGGGCTGCGCAAGGGATGGTTTCGCCCGCAAAAATGTCAAAAAAAGAAACTGCAGGCCTTTAGGGAGGTTGGGGGCCCCCTTTCCCCTTTTCCCCCCGCTTTTATATGGAAGTAAATCCCCCCTTTTATGACGGGATAGAAACGCTTTTTTATCGGGTTTTGGGTACTGCCGATGGGGGTTTGGGGGGGGCAAACACGACTTTGGGTTGGTTTGGGCGATGATACCGTTGACGGAGGGGATTTTTCCCCCAACCCCTCCGCGATTTCTTAGCCTGTCGATGTTATCGAATGCTAATACAGTCGGGACCGGGAAAGGGGGTACAAAGTGACCCGGGAAATGGGACTGTATCTTTTTTCCAACCCTTTCTAAATTTGGGCTAGGAAAAGCGCTTTTTCTCGATTTTTTCCAGAAACGTGAAAGGGAAAATCCGTGCCCCCCAGGCGATTTAAAATTTTTTGACCCTCTGTATTACCGGTGAGCGTTTTTATGACCCACCCGGGAAATTTGGACATGCTTCGATTTTTTCTGATGGTACCCCGGGGGTACAGCATTGATGTTCTTGAGCCATGACCATACCAGTGTGTCGGCACGCGCAGACTACCCCCACTTCCCCCCAATCCCAAAATATGCAGAAAAAAAGAAAAGAATCTGGTATCTTCACCCTAAAATTTTAAGTGAGTTTTGTGGCCCGAAAAGGGGGCCCAAAAGTTCATGTAATGAGCATCTTTGAAATTGGGGGGTTGCAGGAAGTAGCTGCACGCACAATTTACTTTTATCGTTTCCCTTCGTTCAAATGCTTTTACTTCTGCTTTTTAGGTTTTCGCCAACCCGCCCGCAATCCTCGCCCTTTTTCGATTATCGGGCCCTCAAGTATACCCCGGTTGGGTTTCCCTTTAAGAAAGGGTGAGCGATTCTCCCAAAAACCCCCTTTGTAATGGCGCGCAAAATTCTTTTTAAAGGAGTCACGAACATCAAAAGGAAAAAGTACTGAAAACCCGGGGTATCTGTTTCAACTCAAAATATTGGGAAAAATCCTTTTGGGTTTAAAAACAAGTCAGTGCAATGAAATTTAATATTTCATCGTATCATTTCATTTTTCTCGGATTTAATCTTTAATTTCAATTTCTCTTGAGGTTTTTTTGGGGCCCTTTTATAGTTTCTAAGCAGGGGGAAATGGGGTAGGAGCCTCAGCTGCAAAAACCCTATTCGGGTGTAGTGAATGCCCAAAAATTTTCCCTCATTGCGAGCCCGTCGCAAGGGATCTCTTATTGTTTATCTGCTCGGGAAATTCAACAGCCAAAAACCCAAATGTTTACGGGTACGACTGCCCTTTTTTGAATTTTTAAGAAAGCTGGCAAAAAAAAGCATTTATCAACGGGAAAACCGGGAAGTTTAAATTTTTCCCGTTTCTTCCCCGGGTTTATCGCCGCGCACCCCCATCGCCAGTATCAATGAAGAACTTTTAAACTGCATTGGTTTAAAGTAGCTAGGTGTTTTTTGGGGAGTGAAATCTGATTACAAGCCCTATGGTATAATATTGGAATTTTTAGGAAATTCAAATGCGCCTTTTGGACTAGCTTTAGAATTTGGGTTTAAAAAATTTTTTAACTTTGGCTGCGTCACCCCAAGTCTTTTCCCAAAAAATGTTGCCGGGTGCCTTGCTTGTTCGAGAGTTTTGGGGCCCCTTTTTGCTGCCCCAGGATGGGACGTCCGGGGGCCCCAGGCAATCTTCGCCCGTTTCGCCTCGACACCGGCCATCTCAGCCCGAAAAACAAAAGGCCCTGACGTTAGATTACTCCGTATCCGAAAACTCGCCAGCTTAAAAAGACATATCATCCAAGTCAAGGGGAAAAATGGGTTTGATGGCGCCACAATTTCAAAATTATAATAGAGTTGTATGTTTGGGGCCATTTTTAAATGTTTACTTTTAAATTCTTAAGCCACCCCCCCCTCCTTTAGAAATTAATCAGGTCACCCCAAAAAAATCTCAGACTGAGATATAGGGAATTTTAGAATATAGAATAGAAAAGATGACGGGCACTTTCGGCAGGGGGGTTTTGTGGGTTTATTATCGGCGGGAAATTCCCAAAGACATAGTTTCGGTTTTGGAAAAGGGGAGCCTTTTTTATATATTTTTTGTGTACACTTGTGGTGGATGATATTTTTTTTTTTTTAGTTATTTTTTTAGGGGCAGAATAAAATAAAAGGTTTTTTGGGAAAAAATGGGTAATTTGGGGAAAAACATACCAGTGTTTTTTCACCAAAAAAAAATACAAGTCTAATAATAAAATATTGAAAAATATATGATTTTTTTTCGATAATTGATTTTTATAATAATTAATCTATAACCAAATGCTTCATTTATTATTTTTATTTAGACGGTACACATTGGACGTATATTTAGTCGTCAACCGCACATCGATAGCTAGTATAGAAGTCCAGATACACATGCAACAATGTACCCCACCAAATGGGCATTTTCGCGCTGGGTGGTTTCAAAGATGGCGTCCATCCGGGCACTAAGCTACCGTTCTCAGATGTCCATCATGCATTTTCTGATACCTGAGATATTGCCCTAATGGAAAATCATAATGAGAATTACTCCCCCCGCCGGAGCATTCACTTCAAAATATGGCCGGTTGGCTCAAGGACTATTAGGCTTTCTGAGCATAAAGGTGTTTCTGCACGTACTGGTCGACCCATTTCTTCACCTTCGCAATCTGCAATCCACTCACACTCACATGATTTAGATCACCCTTTTTCTATGAATGACTTTAGTATCCTATCCAAGGCACACTACCCTAGTGACACTAACTTATTAGAATCCATACACATCAAGCATCTGTCCCCTGATCTTAATAACCAAGTCACTTCACACCAACTACATATACTCAAATGACTATCACTTTTTCCCGATTGCCCCGACTCTCGTTTCGATCGCCCCACACAAGCCGAAATGTTACCCACGAAACTATTGTTCATTCAGTCCTCTACCAACTCAGACAGAATACACACCAAGGTCCGTTAAGTACAAATTATATTTTATTTATTAGTTAGTAATTTTAGATAATATAGGAATACTTTATTGTTTCTTAAGAATTTTTTTTTTTTAGATGTTCGCTTTTTAGCATTGTAATATATCAAATTTTTAACTATTTTTAGCCTGATGATGCTAAGTGCCTTTGGCGAAACGTTGCGCATAAACATCCCCAAGTATGACGAGTGTCTTTGTCACCCTGAAATATCAAGATATATATATATATATATATATATATATATATATATTATATATATATATATATATATATATATATATATATATATATATGTATATATATATATATATATATATATTATATATATATATATATATATATATATATATATATATATATATATATATATAAATAACTAGGTTTGAGTATTATTATTTATTTATTTTTTCGCACACTTCTCGGCCATCACAGAGGCATAGACAGTATCTTGATGCATATATGAAGTCTGTGTGTTCAGCCATCTCGGAGGAGTTCAACTGGACAGACTACGCACAGACACACACATAGCTCTTCAAACGGGCTCTCCCCTATGCGGTTTCTGATCATACCTCAGGAATGACCCTACGGGCCGGGCCATTCCTGGATGAATTTTGAAACTGTGGCCCGAGGACAATCATGGGGGGTCAAGGTTTTCGAAGCGTAAATATTTGGCCCTTTTGGGTTTTCCCCCTGGTGAAGGAATTTGTTAGAGGTTTTTTTTTTTTTTCGTTCTTTGTCTTTAGCTTTGTGAATCACTGAGGGGGAATTACCGTGCGTAGCAAACACAAATATTTTCCATTTTATAGTTTCCTTTATCTGGTCTGCTTGATTGGATCTTTTACCCAGGAAGGGCCCCCCGTGGGGGTCTTCCTAGGTATGATCAAAAACCCGCAGGGGAAGCCCGATTTGAAGAGCTATGTGTGGTCTGTGCGCGTCTTCCGGTTGAATCCTCCGAGGGCTGAACATACAGACCTCTATATGATCAATATACTGCTAGCCCTTGATGGCCGAAAAGTGTGGGGAAAAAAAAAAAAAAAAAAAAAATTAAAAATAAAAAAAAAAAGTCCCCCAATAAGGGGGGAAGGGGGCTTTCTTCGTGTCCCCGGGGAAAAGCATCCCATTGGGAGCGACGCAAGAGTGCAGCACGGAAAAGGGGGGTGGACGCCTTCGCTGCCTCATGGGTCCATTAAGGTGGCCAACTCGACTTTTAGGACAGGCGGAAAAACCGTCATTTTGGGGGCCATCGGGTGGGCCCCCATGGTCGACTCCATCTACACTTGAACTCAAGTCTCAGGGGGTCAAGCTTGTGCCCGGAGCTAAAATGGCCTCTTGTATGGGGGTAAGGAACCCGTATTATATGAGTAGCGACAACTCGTTTTTTGGGGGCCATCTTGGCGCCAAGGCCCCCTCGTTTTACCCAAGACCCGGGGAGGGTTTTTTCAAGGCATTTACCCCGCAGTATATCATGTTATACATGTATAAAAGGATAGACCTGTTTATCTTCGCGGAAAAATTGCTTGTTCTATAAGATTATCAAAATAAAACATTGTAACAACACATTAAATCATAAAGGTCATTATGCGACTCTGTAAGAAAGAAATATGATGAAACGTAACATTACCCTTTTAAAAACTCGTCGGTCATGTATAAACTGTGTGGGACAGTCATAAGATGGCAGATATCAATACAAGCAGAATTTAAATGACGCCTTTCCATTGACAAGATTTCGTTTTCTGATACATAAAATAATACCATGCACACATTAGGGTTAACTAAATAAATGGCTCTCTACCCGCTCTCTCGCTCCGACCCGCTCTCTCTTCTCTCTCCTCTCTCTCTCTCTCCTCTCTCTTTTTCTTTTCTATCTCTCTCTCTTCTCTCTCTCTCTCTCTCTCCTCTTATCTCTCTCTCTCCTGGCTCTCTCTCCCCATGGCTCTTCCTCTCTCTCTCTCCCCACGTGTGACCTCCATCCCTCCCTTCTCGTCCTCTCTCTCTCTCTTCTCTCTCTACTCTCTCTCTCGTCTCCCTCTCTCCATCTCTTATCTCTCTCCCTCTCTCTCTATCTCTCTACTCTTCCTTGTGATGAAAAAAAAGAGAGGACGAGAGAGATAGAGGAGAGGATTAGATATATAAGTGAAAAAGAGCTGCGAGCTGAGTTTGGTGGTTGTGAGAGATTGAGAGTGTAGAGGATTGTTTGCCCCTGTGAGAGGTTTCGTGGAGGTAGAGGTGAGCGATCCCTAGAAATATCGTACGTGATGTATTGGCTGCTTGTGGTCATGGAGAATGTTTCGGTAGAGTTAGTTTAGTTCTGCGTTAGGATCGAACCCAAAAAAAAAAAAAAAAAAAAAAAAAAAAAAAACAAAAAAAAAAAACAAAAAAAAAAACAAAAAATAAAAAAAAAACCTTTAATTCTCTCCTCTACCCTCTCCTCCCCTCCCCACCTCCCTCCATCCTTCTATCTCTTCTCTCTCTCTCTCTCTCTCTCTCTCTCTCGCTCTTCTCTCTCTCTCTCTCTCTGCCCCCTTTTTCTTTCTCTCCTCTCTCTCCTCTCCTCCCTCTTCTCTCTCCCTCTCTCTCTCTACTCTCTTCTCAATTATATTTATATATATATATATATAAAAAAAAAAAAAAAAAAAAAAAAAAAAACAATATAAAAAAATATCTTAATTATTTAATATTATATATATAGAATATATAATTAATATATTATATATTATATATATTATTATTATACTATACTTTTATACTAATATATATATATATATATTTATTATTTTAAATATATAATATATAATATTTATTATATATATTTACATATATATATATTATATATATATTTAGAGATGAGAGACCGCGGACCTGGCGATAATTTGGAAAAAAAGTTTTTGGCCCTTACACTCTCATATTCCTCTCTATCCTCTATATCTCTATCTCTTTCTTCTCTCTCCCCTAAATGATGA
>JACEEZ010005394.1:7500-12500 GCA_016584305.1 Chionoecetes opilio | reverse complement strand
GTGGTCTGGCCGCCCGCCGTCAGCAAGCCTCCATTGTGACGCCTCGCGAGGATACTGAAGGCTCTGTGTCGCTTGTTGTCCATTCAGTCGCTAACTCAAGAGATTTACGAGAAATATATTTCATGCAACTCTAGGGGGTACATGTCATTATGTAAATTTTCTCTTGAAGAGATGATCATAAAAATACACATTGAATCGTTTAAGCCACATCGCTTAATTTTCAGATGCTAACCTTCATGTTCTATAGAGTTACAGTGGAGTAATTTCATGTATCTTCCATGCTTCCAAGGCAGCTTCCGCCGCCGCTCCGGACGCCTGCAGTGGGTGCTTGATGCAGGCCTTCGACGGGCGACTCTTATTCACCTCGCGGAACTCGGCGGGGGGCACCGACACCTCACGCGGGTACAACTGATCAGCCTCCTGGTCCCCGGGGCCCACCAAGTGGCGTGCCTGTCGGGTGCCTCCTCCAGGACCCACCGTTGTCTGGCCTTCTAAGGCGCTCGGCGCTGCCTCACGTCAGATGTGCCCCGATGTGCCCTCCAGGCTGCCGGTGATGTCCTTGGCGAGGCCTGCCACCTAACTCCTGGGGCTCTCGATGGCTGACTGGGTATTCTCTGCGGGCTTACCACATCGATGCAGCGAAGGAACCGCTTCGTCTCCACCCTGGCGGTCTCACCACGGCACACCGACTGGGATCACGCAGGACCTCCAGTGGGTATCGAGAGTGGTGGGGTGGGGCGCAGAGGTCCAGCCACCACATGTGAGCCAGGAGCTGCCGGTGCCTGCCATGCAGTAGTGTGCGGGAGGTCTGTCAGGCACCACCTCGAACACCCGCAAGGCGTCCCTCAGGGCGACCTGCCCGCACTCCTGAGGAAGGCAGCGATTGCACACCCCCCAACGGCCATCAACACGGCCGTCAGAAGTGTTTGCCAAAGTCCCAACGGAACTAACAGGCGGAACATTTCATGTATCTGATTCTTTGACTGAAAAGCTCAATGACATTTTATGTAAGAAATTGAAAGTTTGATGAACATTTTATGTAAGGGATTTACCCTCTTCAGATTAAACGGTTTTATTTTTCGGTATTTTTTTAGTGTAACCAATTACACGTCTCACAACATGCATGAATAAATTAATACCGCAATTGTTTAATGAGCTACAGGGGGCATCACGCAATCACGGCTGCTGGAGTTTTATATAAATATTTTGCACTCAGCATTCCGGATATTGGATGCTGTGAATCGTACGTTTGACTCACAATCATCATCTAATAAACCCACAAAATGACTGCTTGGAATAGGGTGAATAATGATATTATTTTTCAGATAAAGTAATAGATGGATTCCTTGGTCATGTGTTCCGTTCGCGTTTATCCTTGCTTTACCTGGAACATTAATATAAACATCAAGAGTCTGAGTAATATTTTCAGTATCAATAATATTGATTGTCCTTTTTTCCCAGATTCAGGGAGGACGAGCCGAAAATCGTAAGGTCCCTTCTCTATTTTCTTAATGGTTAGTTATTCTTCATGGTTTTTGACCATCCACCCATGCTGGTATTCTGCGCCACGATATTTTCATGCATGTACTCTAGTTACATTTGTCTTATTAACATTATAAGCCGTGAATTCGTTCGGGATTGATCTTAAAGATGATTATTGACTGATGAGAAGTTTGGGTTGTATGATTTTATGTAAAATCAGTCAATTATTCTAGCTATGTCAATCCTACGATTATGGTTTTTCCCACATCAGCTCGGTGGGTAAGTGGAAGTAATGTCACGAAAGTTTTTCATTAGAAGATCATGAATCATGGACATTGCGCTGTATGAATTCCCCAACACCACCGGATAGTCACATCGGCTTCTTCTATTTGCAACGTCATTATATTGAAAACAAAAAAACTAAAGAAAAACTTAACGGTCTGGTGTGTGTGTATCGTGCATGAACCACAGTGTCAGCGCAATGGCTCTGATCGCCAAGTGGAGATAGTTGCAGGTATAACTGTAATTCTGTTGTTTTCACGGGTCGATCCTACTTTTCGATTATTTTCGAAGAAGGTATTCCATTTTAAGTTTCGCATTCATCACATTACTCCCTACCATACACTCCCCCACAACCAGATCATCCACATACTCGCTAACCGGCCACAATTCCGTCACAACCAGATCATCCACATAATCCTACCGCCACACTCCACCACAACCACACAGCCCACATATCGCTACCACCACACTCCATACAACCACATCATCCCATATTCGTCACCCCACACTCCACACAACCACATTCATCCACATACTCGCCACCACCACACTCCACCACAACCACTCATCCACTACTTCGCCACCACCACACTCCACCACAACCACATCATCTTTCATCCCTGTTCCTGCCCCCACCCCACAGACACGCTCCTTCACACCTTGCTATGCATAACACTGCAGCGCACAGCAGTCCTCCACCTTTATCCTTTCTAAATCATCACCCGGCGAAGAACGGATGGAATGAAATAGAGGCAGTATCACATAAGCCCATTTTTTGTTTCTCTTGACACGAGGTATTCTTTGTGGATGGATGGCAGTGAATCTCTTGCGAAGGATCTCCCTTCTTCGCCTTAATAGAATCAGGCCCAGTATTATCCATCATGGTGATAAACTGACGCCAGTGGATAGGAGTGAGGAGTGGGCAGTGAAGTGACGAAAGTTGTCTCTTTTCCAGGTTTAAGTTGGATTAGAGAGGAATTTTCTTTAAGAGAGGAGAGATTTTGGATTGTTGAGGAGTAGTAGAGGATTGAGGTCAGACAGCTTCTATCCTTTTTAATGCCAATAAAGAGGAAACCAAGAGAACATTGCTATCGATGTGGAATAAAATAAAAGTATTATAAAGCGCAGCAGCAATACACAAAATTAGCCAGTAATAAAAAACAGGCAGAAACAAAATATTATAAAATATAGCAAACAAAACCAAATGGGCTGCCGTTACAGGAAGGCAACACCCCAACACGCAAACACTAATCATTCTGATCTCATCATACTGTGGGTGTATTTTTTTTCAGCGGTGTATAATTTCTGGCGTCCTCCTCGTGTGTAATGTAGGTTCTTAAACGGGGCAATAAGCTTTGTACATTGATGAATTGAAAGGTGAAAGTGCGAATCTCTATGAGTGTAATGCAATTGTTGTGGGATTATGAGAACAGTTTATACTCACCAACTCAATGATGCTCACTGACTGACCCAAACGCTAAACCCTACATATAAAAATTTGTTATTCCTGCTCCAGGCATAACTTACTGAGGATCACATCCTTTAGTCCGAAAGTTTAGTCATGTAGATTTTTTTTTGTGTCTGTGTGTGTGTTGGGAAATGAGATGGAAGAGTGAAGCGAAAGTTTGAGACACTTTGCGTCTTTAGCCGCGTTACACGGTGACGGTTAAAACTGAAGTGGGTGGCAGGAAAGGCAGAAAGGGGATGTGGAGAAGGGGAAAAGGTCTTTAAGGTGCCCCATCCACGGTACATGCTAGCGGGAAAAGAGTGATTAGCCCTGTGGTGACGGCTGGGGTACTCTAGGGAGAAAGCCTGATTTTCGTGAAATATTGACCTGTTAAGCGGCTTGTGTCCTCCCCATCGAGCAGGGGAGACGGCAAGCCGGGCCCCTTGGAGGACCCTATTATGGTTCTAAAGACTAGGGGCGCCAAACCCACGGGATGAACCAAGTGGCAGGGACCTTCTCCGCCACATGCTAAGATTTCATGCCGTCGCAACAAGAACAACAAATATCAACAACAATAACTGTCCCATTTTACTACTCTATTGCAACAACTACGTCTGCTTACTTACTACCTTATACTATACTTTTATTCTACTCTACTACTACTTCTATTACTACTACTACTACTACTACTACTACTACTACTTACTACTACTACTACTACTACTACTACTACTACACTACTGCTACTACTACTGCTGGCTGCTACTACTACTACTACTTACTAGTAATACTAATACTATTCCTTTATACTACTTACTTACTACTACTACTACTACTATACTAATACGACTACTACTTCTATGGAGGTAGGGAAGAGGAGTGCTGATGTTATGGAGGAGAAAAAAAAGAGTGGCCGATATCAGGAAGGAAAAGAAAAAATGTATCTTTTGTCAATGTCAGTATCAGTGTGTTGAGAAAGAAAGGAGCTCAGTGCTGGTATTTAAAAGTTCTTTGAGTGAATATTTGTACCCCCGCAAGCTTGGTATGACACGATTGTTGTATCTGTGTTGGGCACACAAGCCTCTGTTAAAAAAAAAAAAAAAAACTTTCAAATGCATTTTTTCATATATTTTTTTAGATATAGAGTAGGCTTGGCCAAGTCCTTTGTAATGTAAAAAAAAAATGCTCTCAACATGTTTTTTCATGGTAGTATTTTACATTTGAATATTTGGATAGAGAGGAAACTCTAACTGTTGCAAAGTGTAGGAAATGAATAGGAGATAAATTATTATACGCTATTTATTTGTTCCTTTGTGTATGACATGGGAGGGGCGGAGTTTTGTTATTTTACAAACCGTTTTTGTATAGGGATCAAGAACCCAATAAAATAATGAAAAAACTGAACAGATAACAAAAAAAATAAGGGTTGGCCACAAAACTAGTTATCTTAAAACCGAAATAAAGTGAGGCATTTTTTCCCGCGTACAGGCCGCATTATCTTACTTTTGGAGACAAGCTCAATTGTGGTGCAGGATAAAGGCTTCAGTCACTGTTGTAGATGCGTTGCAAACACCATAAGGTGAAGGTGCAAAACACTCCATCACTGGTCTGTATTACGAATGATCTGTGTTGTTCACTCACCAGCAAATGCTAAAGAAAATCTGTATCTAGTTCGTAACAGGAAGATCGATGAAATGCCTGACACCCTTTTTTTTCCTACATAGGTCCCCCACATCCAGTCGTGATTACGTTATGTAACACAATCACTAATCCTCACAATAAAATGATC
>JACEEZ010005394.1:0-5000 GCA_016584305.1 Chionoecetes opilio | reverse complement strand
AAAAAAACATTAAAACAAGAAAGGATTATCTGCACGCATTCATGCACGCACACATGGGGGAGGCGGGTAGCTGAGTGAGTCAGCGTCTACGACTGGGTTTCGGTGACACGATTCGATATCCCCGAAAGAAACCCAAAACCTTTCTGCACCGTCGAGAACTGGCATCCTAAGAAACACCCACAGCCATGCCATCAACTCATACCTTCGACTTGTGCGAGTGCATCGGATGACACAGGGGGGCGGCATGAGCATCTAATCACAGGCGTCACTATAGAATCCTGCCTTGCGAGACCACGGGCGAATGCAACCATCACAGCCCTCAAGTGTTACCCTCAAGGGCCTACCATCCGAGCCCTGGGACCCACCACTGCTACAGGCGTGTAGGCACAATGTAAAAAAAAAAAAAAAGAAAAAAAAAAAAAACATTACATACCCGCAGGTAGCATCATTACGTACACACAAACACACACACACACACACACACACACACATACACGCAGGAAGCATCACATATGTACACACACACCACCACACATACACGAGGAAGGCATCACATATGTACACACAACACACACACACACACACACGACACACACATACACGCAGTAGGAAGCATCACATAGTACACACACACACAACACCACACACACCCCCCCCCCCAACCCCCAATTTTTAAAACACGCAGGAAGCATCACATATGTACACACACACACAACACGACACACACATAGGGGTACTCCGTGGTGTAGGGGAAGCCAAGCTCGGTCACAACCCAGAAGTCCGGTTCGATTCCCCCGGGCGGAGCGGCAAACAGGAGGGTTGTTTCCTTAAAACCCTAGCCCCTGGTCCACCAGCAGTGAAGGGTACGGGTGGTTAGCCAGGGTTTGGATCCTGCTCTCCGGTGGGGTGCTGGCTTCGGCCACATAAAGCACTAAGGATGAATGATAAAAAGTTGATATGGAGGACGGGGCCACACGAGCAGTGCTCTGGACCTGTAAATACAAAACTAGATGAATACAACTAGATGAATACACACCACACACACACACACACCACAACACAATAAAAGATGAATGTGGTATAATGGTGCCTTTTTCCTATCACTATTATATTGTGATTATTCAAATGTGAATAATGGTTCTCTTGTTGTTTCTCCATCGCGTCGCCCTGCCTAGAGAGCTAAGGCCAATCATTATTTGTAAAAGTCTCAAAATGACAGTCAGAGGCTAAGGCGAAAATTATGGTCTTGTATTAAACTAATGAGATAATACACAGCATCACCCCCCCCCCCCCCCCCCCCCCCCCTCTTCCCTCGCCGTACATCCCTTGTCCCTGCCTTCACACGTTGACTCCTTTCATGCATTCCAATGAAATCCATTTAGCACGTAGAGTGTATTTACTTTTATAGTGATGGTTGTTAAGAGTTTGGTTTTTGCCATAACTCCGAAGGTAAGGTAAAGATGGGGGCATACACTATGCTGCGCGTGGCTCGGTGAAGACATCCGGTCGCATTCGCCCTTGAGACTGGTGTGAGAACCCGTTAACCAGGGAAACTAGCTATTGTGACATCTCGGTTTACCACAGTTACCTTCCCCAGATTTCCCCAGGGTAACCCATTTATCGAACCAAACCCCGAAGGAGGTTGACAAAGCTGTTTGCCCGCTGCCGCAGACTGCCCGTGGGCCAGATTGAAACAGGGCCTGCGGATTCATAGCTAGTATACGGGCACGCTAGCATTACCACACGGAGGGAAGCTCGAATGGTGATCAGGATATTTATGTCCTGTCTGACGCGGGGCACTCGTAACTTGCTTCTACGTCGCTTTAAGAGACATGAAACTAGCGCCTTACACATAAAGACTGCAGGAGCATCCATTGTGTATTCTCACTACAATAATTAAAACAACTAGTCTTTGACTAGACTGGATATTTGCGTTAAGAATCACCAAGATGTTTATTATGAAAGAGAGAACTACAGTAATTGAGTGTGATTGCTCTACTTGATAACATAAATAGCAGTAAAAACTATATCGACACCATGCATAACATACGTATGCATAACCTCTACAATATTTCTGCTGTTGTAGTGACGTGAAGGCAGTAACAATCAAGGAGTCAAACAATCGTTAACAACTGATGATCGTCCAACCTCCCTGCATTTGAGTGTTTTCTAACCATAGTGATTGTAAGGTTGTGCATAAATTATTTGGTAACTGGGAAGATGAGGAAAATGTGAAGTGGTTTAGTGGTGGCGATATAATGAGGGTGGTTTAGTGTTTGTTATGGTAGTGGCGATGGTGGAGGGGAAGTAGTAGGCGGGGTCAAGAGAGTGGAGCGATCCTACATTTTTAACCCTTTTCCTTTTTCTCTCGTTTCAAAATTTTTTCATTTTCTACATCGTTGTTTTCCTTTCTCCTTTCCTAACTCTTTTTCATCACTATGTTTTCATCCTTTCTTAATATGCCGTCTATGACTTTTGTCTTTCCACTCTCTTCTCTCTTTCCTTCCCCATTCTTTATCACTCCCTTTTACCATTATTTATTCCCTTTGGCATTCCACTCTATTTAATTATTTGTTGATACTAGTCTTTCTTTCGTTGCTTCGATGCCGGCACTCTCCATTTCTTTGCTTCACCTGACCTTGTCCTCCCTTTTCCACCGCTTAGGGTTTATAATGAAGGTCATTCTCGTCATGTTTTCTAATCGACACGCCGCCCCCGTCTCCACCCCGACACACCCTCCACGGAGGCGCGAGGTGTTGCCAAAGCACTATAGGAGAGAGGAAGGATGTGTGAGTACTTGGGTCATTTGACAATCGATGGAGAGAATGAAGTGTTGGGAGTGCATGGTATTGATCCAGTGTTGGAGAGGAGAGAGAGAGAGAAGAGAGAGAGAGAGAGAGAGAGAGAGAGAGGAGAGAGAGAGAGAGGAGAGAGAGAGAGAGAGAGAGAGAGAGAAGACGAGAGAGAGAGAGAGAGAGAGAGAGAGAGAGAGATGGAGATAGAATGAAAGAGAGAATAATAAGAGAGAGAGAGAGAGAGAGGACGAGAGAGAGAGAGAGAGAGAGAGAGAGAGCGAGAGAAGAGAGGGAGAGATCGAGAGAGAGAGAGAGAGAAGAGAGAGAGAGAGAGAGAGAAAGATACTTGATACTTGATAGTTTATTTGGCTTGGTGTAATACAATATGGTGCTCGTGGTTTAGCAGTGATGAACCGGAGTGGTTGAGGGGAGGTTATCCAAATGAAGCGAGCAATCTTCCGTAGGTGTAGTTTATTCTTAGAACAGAGATAGGCCTGGTCACCAGCGAAGGGGGGCTGGTGTTAGCGGTCAGACCGTAGGGCAGCGACTGACTAGCGGCGTCACAGCGCGCGCTGTTGTCATGTCTCAAATACAGTGTTGAAACATAGCATATATGTGTAGGAATTATAAGGAGGGATGAATATCACATATCACATATCCAGACAATAGTGTTCATATAATCAATCATACAGTCATATAAGCCACGGTCCGTTAAGCCGAAGCTCTTTTATGGACCTCATGTTATGATAATTTCGTTGTCTCTTGTGGACTAAAGTGGACTATTGATATACATTGACATACCTAATAATTTTAAGTAAGAAAAGTGATCATAACAACACCCGTAATAATAATAATAATAATAGAAATAAAAATAAACGCTAATAATGGTAATAATGAAGAAGAAAAAAAATATATATATAGTAAAAATAATAATAAGAATCAATAATGATAACTGATAAATAGTGATAATAATCAAAATAAATATAATAGCAATAATGGTAAAAAAAAGAAGACAATAATGATAATAATGATGATAATAATAATAGTGATAAAAATTATATCGATAATAACAATGATGAGAGAAAAAAAATATATATCTATAATAATAATAATGATAATATGTCATAATAGTAACAATAATATCAATACTGAATATCAAAGTAATAATTATAGATAATGAATTATAATAATGATAATGATGATAAAGATACCGATTGAAGTAATCTTGATAGTCTCAATAACAAGAACAGTGATTATATGATTGTTAAAAAAAATATAAAAAAACTCGATAATATATGGATAGATGTAGACTACAGTTAATGTTAATGCAAGACTGATAACCATTTCCAAAACAGTACCCTGCACCAAATATATATACAAGAAATCTACTCATACGCATATAAATATACACATACACACATATACATATGCATACACATAGATATACTTATATATATATACACATACACATATACACACACATACACACATGTACACTTGCATACACACACACATACACACATACATATTACTCACATACCCACCCACATCAATACACAACCCACACACATTGAAGTACACAAAAGTACATTCATTAAATATTTCCGTTTGAGTTTTATTTCTTGAATATTTCTGTCTTCACCTTGTATCTAAATCAGTTAAGTGACACTGAATTCTTGACATCCTCCTGCAGTTGGCTCCATACCTTTGCAGTTGGTTCCATACCTAGAGAGAGAGAGAGAGAGAGAGAGAGAGAGAGAGGAGAGAGAGAGAGAGAGAGAGAGAGAGAGAGAGAGAGAGAGAGAGGAGAGAGAGAGAGAGAGAGAGAGAGAGAGGAGAGAGAGAGAGAGAGAGGAGAGAGGAGAGATGAGAGAGAGAGAGGAGAGAAGAGAAGAACTCGATATTTCAGACGGATAGATGTCCCTTAAGGAGACGATTCACGTAATAGTTGGATTAGAAAACTTAAGATAAAGAGAAGATTAGAAAAATACTAACTTACATATGCCTGCGATCGCCTATCTCGACGTAAATGACATTGTTTCGATATTGATAAAAATGATAAGACAAACTATATATTTCCCTTATGCGCCTACTATGTATTGTTATGAATCGTTCCTCTGACGTGCTAATTGTGACTTCATTTAACAGAAGTGTCTCATGTTTCCTATTGTTATGAATGTCTGCTAAGCGTTCTATTACTGTTCA
>JACEEZ010005393.1:264665-269665 GCA_016584305.1 Chionoecetes opilio | reverse complement strand
CGATAGGCTGAGGAGGCTTTCGATAGGCTGAGGAGGCTTTCGATAGGCTGAGGAGGCTTTCGATAGGCTGATGTTGGTAATTCTGTGAGTGTTTCTTGGCAGGGCAATATTTCTTAGCGTGGGTGTCTGCTTTAAAATTTCATGTTGCAGGAGGAGGAGAGAGAGAGAGAGAGAGAGAGAGAGAGAGAGAGAGAGAGAGAGAGAGAGAGAGAGAGAGAGAGAGAGAGAGAGAGAGAGAGAGAGAGAGAGAGAGAGAGAGGATGAAAACAAGAATTAAGGAAAAGAGGAGGAGGAAGAGATAAATTAAATGAAAGAAAAGAAAGAAGAAAAAAAGAAGTAAAATAATAAAGAGGTTGAAGAGGAAATGAAAGAAAAAAAAAGGAAAAGAAGAGGAGGAAAGAGGAAGAAGAAAAGGAAGAGGAAAGGAGGAAAGAAAGAAGAAGAAGAGGAAGGAGGAAGAAGAAAGGAGGAAGAGGAAAAGGAGGAGATGAAGGAAGTGGAAGAAAAAAAGGAAAGAAGGAAAGAAGGAGGAGATATAAGTGGAAGATCAATAAGAAAGAAGTAAAAGAAGAGGAAGAGGAGGAGGAGGAAAAGTGGAAGAATATGAAAAGAAGGAAAAGAAGAGGAAGAGGAAGAGAGAAGTGAAAGAGAAATATGAAAACATGAATAAAGAAGAGGAGAAAGAAATAAGGAGGAAGAGGAAGAGGAAGAGGAGGAGGAAGAAGAAGAGGAAAAGAAAAAAAAACATGAATAAAGAAGAGAAAAAAAAAATAAGAAGGAAGAGGAAGAGGAAGAGGAGGAGGAAAGAGAGGAAGAAGCGGAAGAAAAAATAAGGAAGGAGGAAGAGGAAGAAAAATAAGAAGGAAGAGGAAGAGGAGAGGAAGAGGAGGAGGAAGAGAGAAGAAGCGGAAGAAAAATAAGGAGGAGGAAGAGAAAGAGGAAGAGGAAGAAAAATAAGAAGGAAGAGGAAGAGGAAGAGGAAGGAGCGGAAGAAAAATAAGAAGGAAGAGGAGGAGGAAGAGGAAGGGGAAGAGAGAGGAGGAAGAAGCGGAAGAAAAATAAGGAGGAAGAGGAAGAGGAAGAAAAATAAGAAGGAAGAGGAAGAGGAAGGAGCGGAAGAAAAATAAGGAGGAAGAGGAAGAGGAAGAATCGAAAGAAAAATAAGAAAACAAGAATAAAAAAGAGGAGAAAGAAAAATGAGAAGGAAGAGGAGGAGGAAGAGGAAGAGGAAGGAGCGGAAGAAAAATGAGAAGGAAGGAAGGAAGGAAGGAAGGAGGAAGAATCGAAAGAAAAATAAGAAAACAAGCTCAAAAAGAGGAAACAGAAAAATAAGAAGGGAAGAGGAGGAGCCATCGAGGAAGAGGAAGGCAGCGGAAGAAATAACTAAATAGTTGACGAGGGAGTCGCAGTTGAGAAAAGAAGGCGTGTGTGTTTTATGTCTATTTCTCTTCCAACAACAACACAATACCACTCCCGCCTCAATACTTTACCTGCAACACACACACACACCGCCACGATGGTCAAGTGGATAGCGCGCTGGCCTGCCATTCTGTGGTTAGCCGGTTTGAGTCCTCACTGCTCCCGGGGATTTTTTACTGACAATTCGGGTGGTTACTGTCCCACTTGAGCAAAGGGATTGGGTGTGTGTGGTGTGTGAGGTCCCTGAACTACCCAAAGATCGGTAATAATAAGTTACACACACACACACACACACGCACACACACACATATACACACACACGCACACACACACACACCACACACACACACACATATACACACATACACACACACACACACACAGCTTCAAAAAAATAATATAACTTGGGTTTCATAAAATCAGCTAGTGTTTTCATCCTTATCTGCCTTATATTACTTTTATCTTTACATACTAATAAGTTTTAATAACACTTTCTTAATAATACTTTTAATAATACTTTCTTTCTTGTCTGATACTTTCCTTAGTTAAACAATGTAACAGCAATAAAAACAATCCAATTCCGTCTATCTTACTTGTTTCTCTAGTGTTTTTGTATTTTTCTGTAGATTGGTATTTTTCTGTAGATTGGTATTTTCCTGTAGATTGGTATTTTTCTGTAGATTGGTATTTTTCTGTAGATTGGTATTTTCCTGTAGATTGGTATTTTTCTGTAGATTGGTATTTTTCTGTAGATTGGTATTTTTCTGTAGATTGGTATTTTCCTGTAGATTGGTATTTTTCTGTAGATTGGTATTTTCCTGTAGATTGGTATTTTTCTGTAGATTGGTATTTTTCTGTAGATTGGTATTTTTCTGTAGATTGGTATTTTTCTGTAGATTGGTATTTTCCTGTAGATTGGTATTTTTCTGTAGATTGGTATTTTTCTGTAGATTGGTATTTTTCTGTAGATTGGTATTTTTCTGTAGATTGGTATTTTTCTGTAGATTGGTATTTTTCTGTTAGATTGGTATTTTTCTGTAGATTGGTATTTTTCTGTAGATTGGTATTTTGTTCTGCTGTAGATTGGTATTTTTCTGTAGATTGGTATTTTGTTCTGTAGATTGGTATTTTGTTCTGTAGATTGGTATTTTGTTCTGTAGATTGGTATTTTGTTCTGTAGATTGGTATTTTGTTCTGTAGATTTGGTATTTTTCTGTTGATTGGTATTTTGTTCTGTAGATTGTAATTTTTCTGTGGATTGGTATTTTCCTGTAGATTGGTATTTTCCTGTAGATTGGTATTTTCCTGTAGATTGGTATTTTTCTGTAGATTGGTATTTTCCTGTAGATTGGTATTTTCCTGTAGATTGGTATTTTCTTGTAGCTTGGTATTTCCTGTAGATTGGTATTTTCCTGTAGATTGGTATTTTCTTGTAGCTTGGTATTTCCTGTAGATTGATATTTTCCTGTAGATTGGTATTTTCTTGTAGCTTGGTATTTTCCTGTAGATTGGTATTTTCCTGTAGATTGGTATTTTCTTGTATCTTGGTATTTTCCTGTAGATTGGTATTTTCCTGTAGATTGGTATTTTCTTGTAGCTTGGTATTTTCCTGTAGATTGGTATTTTCTTGTAGCTTGGTATTTCCTGTAGATTGGTATTTTCCTGTAGATTGGTATTTTCTTGTAGCTTGGTATTTTCTTGTAGCTTGGTATTTTCTTGTAGATTGGTATTTTCCTGTAGATTGGTATTTTCTGGTAGCTTGGTATTTTCCTGTAGTTTCCAGTATGTTTCTGTAGATTGGTATTTTGTCCTGTAGTTTCCAGTATTTTTCTGTAGATTGGTATTTTCCTGTAGTTTCCAGTATTTTCTGTAGATTGGTATTTTGTCCTGTAGTTTCCAGTATGTTTCTGTAGATTGGTATTTTGTTCTGTAGTTTCCAGTATGTTTCTGTAGATTGGTATTTTGTTCTGTAGTTTCCAGTATGTTTCTGTAGATTGGTATTTTTCTGTAGTTTCCAGTATGTTTCTTGTAGATTGGTATTTTGTTCTGTAGTTTCCAGTATGTCTCTGTAGATTGGTATTTTGTTCTGTAGTTTCCAGTATGTCTCTGTAGATTGATATTTTGTTCTGTAGTTTCCAGTATGTCTCTGTAGATTGGTATTTTTCTGTAGTTTCCAGTATGTTTCCTGTAGATTGGATTTTCTGTAGTTCCAGTAGTTTTCTGTAGATTGATATTTTGTTCTGTAGTTTCCAGTATGTCTCTGTAGATTGATATTTTGTTCTGTAGTTTCCAGTATGTCTCTGTAGATTGGTATTTTCCTGTAGTTTCCAGTATGTTTCTGTAGATTGGTATTTTGTTCTGTAGTTTCCAGTATGTTTCTGTAGATTGATATTTTGTCCTGTAGTTTCCAGTATGTTTCTGTAGCTTGGTATTTTGTTCTGTAGTTTCCTATGTTTCTGTAGATTGGTATTTTGTTCTGTAGTTTCCAGTATGTTTCTGTAGATTGGTATTTTCCTGTAGTTTCCAGTATGTTTCTGTAGATTGGTATTTTGTTCTGTAGTTTCCAGTATGTTTCTGTAGATTGGTATTTTGTTCTGTAGTTTCCAGTATGTTTCTGTAGATTGGTATTTTGTTCTGTAGTTTCCTGTATGTTTCTGTAGATTGGTATTTTGTTCTGTAGTTTCCGTATTGTTCTGTAGTTGTATTTTCCTGTAGTTTCCAGTATTGTTTCTGTAGATTGGTATTTTCCTGTAGTTTTCCATATGTTTCTGTAGATTGGTATTTTGTTCTGTAGTTCCTTCTGTAATTGTTTTTTCTGGTTTCCAGTATTTTTGTGTATTTTGTTCTGTAGTTTCCAGTATGTTTCTGTAGATTGGTATTTTGTCCAGTATGTTCCTGTACTTGTATTGTCTGTAGTTTTTTCTGTATTTTCCTGTAGATGTTTTCCCTGTAGTTGGTATTTTCTTCTGTTATTCCTATGTTTTCTGTAGATTGGTATTTTGCCCTGTAGTTTCATCATGTTTTTCTGTAGATTGGTATTTTGTTTGTAGTTTCCATAGTTGTCTGTATTTGTTGATTTCATCTGTTTCTGTAGTTGTATTTTGTCCTGTAGTTGGTATTTGTTTCTGTAGATTGGTATTTTCCTGTAGTTGGTATTTTTCTGTAGATTGGTATTTTGTCTGTGATTGGTCATGTTTCTGTAGATTGTTTGTTCTGTAGTTTCCGTATTTTTTTAGTGTTTTTCCTGTAGTTTCCTCATGTTTTGTAGATTGGTATTTGTTCTGTATTTCCAGTATGCTTCTGTAGATTGGTATTTTGTTCTGTAGTTTCCGTAGTTTCTGTAGATTGGTATTTTGTTCTGTAGTTTCCTGTATGTCTCCTGTAGATTGGTATTTTGTTCTGTAGTTTCCGTATGTTCTGTAGATTGGTATTTTGTCTTAGTTTCCTGTATTTTCGTAGTTGGTATTTTGTTTTAGTTTTCATATTTTTGTGTTCTGGTATTTTTCTGTAATTTGTATTGTCCTGTAGTTTAGTATTTTGCTGTAGATTTCGTATTTTTCTGTAGTTTCGGTATTTTTCTG
>JACEEZ010005393.1:249665-257165 GCA_016584305.1 Chionoecetes opilio | reverse complement strand
AATAGATAGACAGACAAATTGATTGATAGATAGACAGACAAATTGATAGATAGATAGATACAGACAAATAGATAGATAGATGGATAGACAGACAAATAGATAGATAGACAAATGTAGATAGATAGATAGACAGACAAATAGACAGATAGATAGGTAGATAGATAGATTAACATATACAAGATAAAAAAAAATATAATAATAAAAAAATACGAAAATAGGAACAAAAATAAACAAGAGAAAACAAAAAAAATATAAAATATAATAAACAAAAAAAAATAGAATAGAAATAGACATCAGATAGATACATAGATAGACAAATGAAGATAAAAAGATAGATAGATAGATATAGATAGATAGATAGGTATAGATAAATAGATAGATTGATAGATAAATAGATATTGATAGATAAATAGATAGATAGATAGAGATAAATAGATAGATAGATAGATAGACAGATTGATAGATAAATAGATAGATTGATAGATAAATAGATAGATTGATAGATAAATAGATAGATAGATAGATAGAGATAAACAGATAGATAGATAGATTGATAGATAAATAGATATTGATAGATAAATAGATAGATAGATAGATAGAGATAAATAGATAGATAGATAGATAGACAGATTGATAGATAAATAGATAGATTGATAGATAAATAGATAGATTGATAGATAAATAGATAGATAGATAGATAGAGATAAACAGATAGATAGATAGATTGATAGATAAATAGATAGATAGATAGATAGAGATAAATAGATAGATAGATAGATAGATAGATTGATAGATAAATAGATTGATAGATAAATAGATAGATATATAGATTGATAGATAGATAGATATATAGATGATAGATATAGATAGATATAGATAGATAGATAGATAGATTGATAGATAAATAGATATAATAAGGGAAAAAATATACATGAACATTAAGAAAAATCTAAAATATACGATAGATAAAAAAAAACTAGACAGATAACATAAAAAAATACGGAAAAAATTTACTTCATGACTTGCAAGATTTTCAGACAAATTCGATTTTTTTTTCGCCTAACCCCTTCACGCCCAGATCTTTCCTTGGCTATATAAAATCGTCCGTTCTCAGCCATAAAATTACGAAGTGACTAAATAAACCAAATTAGCTAGTGGACAAGGATACTAAACAGGTCATAGCTATTAATAATGCTTATATTAACACAAAAAATCGTCTAATGGTACCCAAATTACAATGGAAATACGCTCTGTGTCTCAAGGGGTAAATATGCGCTGCTTTTCCTAATGGCGATAGTTTTTTCCTGTGCAAACCTCAATTTTTTTTTTTTTTAATTCGAAAAAGTTATTTCTATAAATAACGACACTTTTTAGACGTCTTGACGGAAAAAACACTCCATTTGTAAAAGCATCATATAATAACCTAACCTAACCATTAACCCCTTGAGGCCAAGAACGTAATTTCCATTGTAATTTGGGTACCATTAGACGATTTTTAGTGAATATAAGCAATGTTTTATAGCTATGACCTGTTTAGTATCCTTGTCCACTAACTCATTTGGTATATTCAGTTACTTTTCGTAATTTTATGGCTAACAACAGACAATTTTATATAGCCAAGGAAAGATCTGGGCGTGAAGGGGTCAAACTAACCTAACCCTCAAACTAACCTAGCCTAGCCAAGCCTATGAAATCTGTTTTGTTTGCACAGCAGTTCATTGTTACTTTCACACTCGTTCTGACCTATTGAAACAGTACCGTCAACAACACTATAAGTCGCCACTGCACTAATGTCGGCCTTAATAATATATTACGAATTTTAGTATCACTACAGCCTTGTATGTGCCACTGAAGACAGGTAGTGTGATGTACATAATATAAACTACTGTGTATCATCTTCAGTGGCACATACAAGGCTGTAGTGATGCTATAATTCGTAATATATTGTGCCTGGCGACATTAGTGCAGTGGCGAGTGACAGGTGACTATAGTGTTATTGACGGTAGAAAGGTCAAAAATACTTCAATCCAGACACAGCCATGTTCTAAATATTAGCCAAAAATACACACAATAATAATAATAATAATAATAATAATAATAATAATAAATATAATAATAATGATAAAAATAAAAATAATAATAATAGTGACAATAATAACAATAATAATAATAATGACAACAAACAACAACAACAACAATAACAATAACAATAACAATAACAATAATAACAAGTGACTTACTGTTTATAAAAGGTCGAAACAGCAATTTTTACCCACAGGAAGGCAAAAAGGCGTTATAACCCCTGCCTAATGGGTAAGGGGGGGGAGGGGGCCTTAAGGGGGTAAGGGGAAGAGGTAAACAGCTGCCTATTATCCCGGGTGACGCCACAACACACGTACACACGCACACACGTACACCAGGGGTCCGGAGAGAGCGCGGCACGTCCTTCCCCCTCCACGGTTAGCACGGCACTGAGCTCGCTTCGACGGAAATTCTTGTTTATAGGAGAAAGGATAGAAAGGGAGAGAGAAAGGGAGGGAGAGAGAAAGGGAGGGAAGAGAAAGGGAGGGGGGGAAAAAAGGGAAAAAGGGGGAGAGGGAAAGAAAGAGGAAAGGGAGAGTGAAAAAAGAGTGGAAAAAAAAGGGATAGGGAAAAAAAGGGGGAGGAGAAAGGGGGGGGAAAGAAAGGGGAGGAGAGAAAAAAGGAGGAGGAAAGAAAGGAGGGGGAAAGAAAGAGAGAGGGAAAGAGAGAGAAAAAGGGAAAAAGAAAGGGAGAGAAAGGGAAAAAGAAAGGGGGGGGAAAAAAAGGGGGAAAAGAAAGGGAAAGGGAGAAAAAGGGGAGGGGGAAAAGAAAGGGGGGAGAAGAAGAGAAGAGAGAGAGAGAGAGAGAGAAGAGAGAGAGAGAGAGAGAGAGAGAGGAGAGAGAGAGAGAGAAAAAAGGGGAAAAGGAAAGGAGAGGGAAAGAAAGGGGAAGGGGTTAAAGGGTTTTGAATGGGGGGAAAATTGTGTTGAAAAAAGGGAAGGGGAGAGAGAGGAGGAGAGAGAGAGAGGAGAAGAGGGGGGGGAGGAGAGAGAGAGAGAGAGAGAGAGGAGAGGATTTTTACGAAAAAGAAAATATCACTTCAAACGCGGTATAAATCTCTCCCTCTTCTCTCTCTCTTCTCTTTCATGAATGAAAAATTTTGTATCTTTTGAGAGAAAACAAAAATCATTGTCATTATTTTTATTCTATTATTATTATCATTATTTCATCACTAATAAACTTAAACTATTTTCTTTTAGGGTTTTTCTTTGAGTAATCCAGATTTTTAAAACCACAACAAAAACCCAAAAAATACACCACACACACACACACACCCAAAATACATACACACACACACAGTAATGCATGAAATTTACCATAACTAGACTAAATATACCAAAAAAAAAACGACAAAAGCACTAGGGTGAACCACACAACACAACACAACACACCCAAAGGGGAAAAATACACGCAAAAAAAAACCATAATGGGGGCTTTTCTATCCCACCCTTCCTTCCTCTCTCTCTCTCTCTCTTCTCTCTCCTCCCTTTTTTCCCCCCCCTCCCTCTCTCTCCCCCTCTCCTCTCTCTCTCCTCTCTTTCCTCTCTCTCCCTTCTCTCTTTCTTCTTCTTTCTCTCTTCTCTCTCTCTCTCTCTCTCTTCTTCTCTCTCTCTCTCTTCTCTCTCTCTCCTCTCTCTTTTCCCTCTTTAAGGGCAAGGGGGAAGGGGGGAAAAAGGGGGGAGGGGAAGGAAAGGAGGAGGAGGGGGGGGGGGAGGAAAGGGGGAGGAGGAGGGGGGGGGAGGAGGAGGAGGAGGCTTACTTTAAAGCTCATGAAAAGATCAACTTAAATTTTGTTGAGTTGGAAAAAAAAATGGAGAAAAAAAGCGGAAATATGAGAGAGAGAGAGAGAGAGAGAAAAGGAGAGAAAGAAAAAGGGGAGAGAGAGAGAGAGGGGAGAGGAGGGGGGAAAAGGGGAAACCTCATAAAAATTTTTTTTTTTTTTTTTTTTTTTTCTTTTTTTTCCCCCCCTCATACCCCCACCTCTCTTTCTCTCTCTCTTTTTTTCCACCAAAAAATATTTTTTTAAAAGAGGAAAAAGGGGAAGAGAGAGAGAGAGAAGAGAGAGAGAGAGAAAAGAGAGAGAGAGAGAAAAGGGGAGAGAGAGAGAAAAAGAGAGAGCTGGGAGTTTAAAAATCGGTTTAGTTTCCTCATCCTTTCTGCGCAACCAAAACATCGCAACCAATATCGATCGATCCCTTCCCTTTATCTCTCTCTCTCTCTCTCTCTCTTCTCTCTCTCCCCTTTGGGCAATTTTCTGGAAAAAAAAAAAAAATAGAGGGTGCAGAGGGGGAAGAGGAAGAGGAGGGGAGGAAGAGGAAAAAGGGGAGGAAGAAGAAGAAGAAAAGAAGAGAAGAAGAAGAAGAGGGGAGGGAAAGGGGGAGGAGAGGAGGGGGAAAGGGGGAGGAGGAGGAGGAGGGGGGGGAAGGAAGAGGAAGAAGAGGGGGAAAGGAAGAAGAGGAGGAAGAAGAAAAAAAAAGAAGAAGAAGAAGAAGAAGAGGAGGAGGAGGAGGGGGAGGAGGAGGAAGGGAGGAAGGGGGGAAGGGGGAAGGAGGAGGAGGAGGGAAGGGGGAGGAGAGAAGGAAGAAGGAAGAAGAAGAAAGAAGAGAAGAGGAGGGGGGGAGGAGGAGGAGGAAGGGGGAGGAAAGGGGGGAAAAAAGGGAAAAAAGGAAGAAGGAAGAAGAAGGGAAAAAAAAGGAGGAGGAAAAAGAAGGAAAAAAGGAAAAAGGAAAGGAGGAGGGGGGAAAGGGGGAGGAGGGAGGAAAAAAAAGGGAAAAAGAAGAAAGAAGAAGAAAAGAAGAAGAAGAAGAAGGGGGAGAAGGGGGAAAGGAAACAGAAGGAAGAGGAAGAAGGGGAAGAAAAGAAAAGAAGAAGAAGAAAGAAGAAAAGAAGAAGAAGAGGAGGGGAGGAGGGGGAGGGAGGGGAGGAGGAGGGGGGGGAGGAGGAAGGAAGAAAAAGGGGAAGAAGAAGAAGAAGAAGAAGAAGAAGAAAGAAGAAGAAGGGGGAAAGGGGGAGGAAGAGGAGGAGGAGGAAGAGGGAAAGGAAAAAAAGGGGGAAAAAAAGAAGAAAAGAAAAAAGAAGAAAAAAGAAGAAGAAAAGAGGAGGAGGAGAAGGAGGAGGAGAAGGAGGAGGAGGAAAAAGGGAAAAAAAGGAAAAAAGGAAAAAGGAAGGAGGAAAAAAAAAAAGAAGGAATAGGGAAGAAGAAAAAGGGGAAGAAGAAGAAAAGGGGAAAAGAAAAAGAAGAAGAAGGGAAAAAAAGAAGAGGAGGGAGGAGGAAAGGGGGGAGGAAAGGGAGGGGGAAGGGAAAAGGGAAGGAAGGGAAGAAGAAAAGAAGAAAGAAGAAAGAAGAAGAAGAAAAGAAAAAAAGGAAGAAAAAAAAGAGGGGAAAAGAGGGGGGAAAAAAAAGGAAAGGGGAAAAAAAAAAAAAAAAAAGAAAAAAAAAAGAAAAAAAAAAAAATAAAAAAAAAAAAAAAAAAAAAAAAAAAAAAAAAAAAAAAAAAAAAAAAAACCAGTTTATAAAAAAAAAAAAAAAATTTTTTAAAAAAAAAGATTTAAATTTTAAATAAACCAAAAAAAATATTAAAAAATTTTACCCCCCTTAACCCAAACAAACCTCCATCCCAAAAAACCTTTTTTCCACCTTAAAAAAACCATCCAAAACCCATCCTTTTTTTAAACCAAATCAACCAATTCCCAATCCCCCCAACCATTTAACCATCCTTAAACCATCCAACCTTACAAAACCCACCCCTTTTTTTATCCAAAACCCTTTTAAATAAACCTTTTAAACCTAAAAACCACCCATCTTTTCCATCAACCTTAAACCATCCTTCAACCATCCAACCTTACAAACCATCCATCAAAACCTTTAAAACCATCCTCAAACCAAACCCTTAAAAACCATCCATCTATTTTCCATAAAACCATTAACCTTTTCCTTCAACCATCCAACCTTAAAACCATCCTCTTTTATCCCCCCTTTTAACCACCCAAAACCAAAAAAACCCCATCATCAACCACCAACCTTTAACAAACCACCCCCAATTACAACCCATCCAATCCCAACCATTTAACCACCCTAAACCACCCAAACCCTTCAAACCCCATCTTTATCCATCAACCATCCAATCCAACCATTTAACCATCCATCAACCATCCAACCTTACAAACCATCCATCTATTTATCCATCAACCATCCAATCCAACCATTTAACCATCCATCAACCATCCAACCTTACAAACCATCCATCTTTTTATCCACCAACCATTTAACCTCCCAACTCCAAACCTTTACAAACCATCCATCTTTTTAAATCCCAACCAAACCTTTTAAACCATCAACCACCCAACCTTACAAACCATCCATCTTTTTTATCCCACCCAACCAAATTTAAACCCCCCATCCCCACCCAAACCCTTACAAACCATCCATCTTTTTATCCACCAACCATTTAACCCATCCTTAAACCACCCAAACCTTAAAAACCCAAATCCCCACCCAAACCATTTAACCATCCTTCCCCCCAAAAAACCACCATCATTTTCCATCAACCACCAATCCCCCCCATTTAAAAAAACCCCCAAACCAAAAAACCACCTTTTTCCCACCAAATTTTTAAAATCCTCAACCTTTTAACCTTCAAACCATCCACCATTTAAAACCTTTTAAAACCCCCTTTTTAATCCCACCAACCAACCATTTAACCATCCATCAACCATCCAACCTTACAAACCATCCATCTTTTTATCCACCAACCATTTAACCATCCTTCAACCATCCAACCTTACAAACCATCCATCTTTTTATCCACCAACCATTTAACCATCCCTTAAAAACACCCCAAAACCCCTTAAAAAACCAACCATCTTTTTATCCACCAACCAAACCACCCCAACCTTTAATTAAAAAAATTTTTTATAAAATTTAACCACCCTTCAACCCCCCTTAAAACCATCCATTTTTTTTATCCATCAACCATCCAATCCAAAACCTTAAAAAAAACCTTAAAACCATCCACAATCCATAAACCACAATCCAAAACCCAAAAACCTTTAAAAAATAAAAAACCATCCTAAAACCCCCAAACCCAAACCTTTCCACCTTAAACCAACCCAAAAACTTCCTTTTTTTATCTATAACCATTTAACCTCCAACCAACCATTTAACCCATCCATTCAACTTCCAAAACCTCCTATAAACCCCTTTTTAAATACCCATCCCACCATTCATCCATACAATTTCATTCATATTTCATCTTTCTTTTAAAAAATCCTGCAACCCCTTTATTTAACCCCCCAACCTTTCAAAAAACCCAAAACCCTACCATCCCTCCCCCCCCACCCCCCCGGGCCCCAGGCCATTTTCACCATCCCCCTTTCAACCCGGCAGATTTATTCCAAAGTGGCAACAACCTGCCCCCC
>JACEEZ010005393.1:232500-245000 GCA_016584305.1 Chionoecetes opilio | reverse complement strand
TATATATATATTATATATATATATATATATACGTATATATATATATATATATATATATATATATATATATATATATATATATACATATATATATATATATACATATATATATATATATATACATATATAATTATATATATATAGATATATTATTATATATATACTATATATATATAAATATAGTATATATATATTATTATATAAAATTTAATAAATATATAATATATTTATATATATATTTATAATTATTTTTATTATTATAATATTTTTATAATCTATATACTATAAATAGTTATATTTACTATATATTATTTAAATTTTTGTTTTATCTATATATTTATATATTTTTTTTTTTTCCCTTTTTCTTTAATTATATAAAATTTTAATTTTATATTTTGGGGTTAACGCCGTAGGTTCAATAAAAATGAAATAAGATTTTTTCAATTTAGCGGGTGTTTTCTTATAAAAAAATTTAAATTTTTAAGGGGGTTTTTGTCCTCTTCACTTTTTGGTTTTGGGCACTTCTTCTATGAAAAAAGGGCCCCTTTTATTTATATGCAAAACTACTTGCACACCATCTTTAAACTCACAAAAAAAGCCACTTAAGTTCGAGTTCGATAAATTTCACTGATGACAAAGTTGTAGACCAAAAAACTCTATTGGGAAAATGCCCTCAATATTCCCGAAAACCCTACATTAAAGTCCGCCAACCCCGGAAAAGCTCACTTCTCATAAAAAATCGCCTCTTTTTTCCCGGGAAAAAAACCTTTTCCGGGAAACGGGTTTTTTCACGTTATTATTTACCCAACGTAGGTGGTTTTTTCAGGGCGGGGATTACTTTTTTAAGGTCTAAGTCCACCCAAACTCCAAAATCGCGTAAGTTGGTCAAACACGTACGGTCGAAGTCCACTCCACACCAACCCATGGGTTCGACGTTCCCCCCACTGCGCTGCCCCTTGGGTTTTTTCTAGATTCCCCCGGACCTTATCGCTAAGGGCCACCTCTCCCCGACTTCGAAACCTGGTCTGCATCCTAAAAAGCTGAGGGGGCCGGGCGGGATGCCATGGCATCGCCAGAAACCTTGACCAGGGAAGCACCAGGGTCCCCAAATAGGTGGTTGGGGTTAAGGGGGAGGAAGGACAAACCAGGGCGTGGTGCCCGACGCTAGGAAAACTGCCCCCAAAGGTTGATCAGGGGGGGCATGGTCAGGACGAGGAGCCATCGGGAAAGGTCCCTTGGCCTTTGTCCCAAAACCCGGTGCCACCTAAGAAGCCCTGCTTAAAGGGCTCAGGCTCTCTATGATCTGCTGCGACATACGACTCCCCCGACTACTGATCGTACTGCAAGGTGACTCACTCCAACAGGGGGTGAAGGGTGGACTCACGCCCTTTTGGGGAAAGATCGGGGACCAACCCCTTTCGGGAGAAATTTGCTTGTTGCACAAAAAACGAGTTGCCCCTGGGGCCACCTTTCCCACATCGAGGGGCCTACCTCATTGACACTGTTTCACGGGGTCCTGTGCATCTGCTGTCCACGTGAATGAGATGCGACAACGCAATTCAAGGAGTGCCAGGGGGTGAAGTCTCACGAGATACTGGAGTATTCCTGGTCAACATGTCCCTAAAAGCGGTTCCTACCACGGTCGGGCTGTGAAGGGGGGCGTTCTCCCGCCCAAGCTGCGGGTCAGTGTGGAAAGGGTGTCCCACTCCAGATGGTCACCACAGCCCAGTCGCTCGTGTCTGTGGCCCAAAAAAGCATGGACTCTGGCAAAGAACTAAACACCCTAAAATCCTGTCAATACTGCCGCGGTGTACTTAAAACTCTACTACAATAAAGGGTTCACCACAGACAGGGGACGGCCCCAAGCCTCCTCACGCGCTTCAGGTGATGGGTCGCCCCCAAAAAGGCCCAAACACTGTGACCTCTACTGCGGACAGGGGCATGGTTCGCACACTCAGTGTCCTCCTCTCGCTGATGGCGAGTCAGAGTGAGGCGACCGCAGGTTCGCCGTGCCCGATTTTAAACTAGGGCTAGCAAGGAGTATGGGGACCCAGTGAAAACCCTCCATCACCCCAAGCTAAAATTTGTCAGCCCCACTTGCAGCACTGATCCGGGCAGCCGGGCCAGGTCCCGGCCGGCATTCCCTGTTCACTGTCCGGGGTCGATCCGAGATCCTGGTAAAAGCCTAGGGGGTTCCGGAGTTCTCTATCCCACTAAAGCACCAAAAGAGTCGTAAAGCGGGTGAAAGGGCTGCGCACGTGGGGGGGCAGCAGGCTAGAGAGGGGTTCATCCGGTTTTTGTCCCCACGGAGACCATCCCCTGTTTCGGGGTCTAAAAAGGACTGAGGGAAACCATTCTGGGCCAACGTAAGGCTGTAACACGGATTAGTGCCTGATAAACCACTGATCAAAAGAGCTTCCCGCTAGTCTTTTGGGAAACCCCATTGGTGCTGATGAAATACACGGACCCAACCGGACACAGCGTACTTTTTTAAGCATTATTCGATAAGGGGCAATAAAATGCGATTTTGCTAGTAAAAATTGCTAAAATGCAAAATAATATTTTAAAACCCCGCCTGAATTCCTTTTACATAGGAAATTGGCATGTAAAAGTTGAAAAAAAAGAATTTTTTTTTTACGGGTACCCAAATTAATTAAAATTATATATTTATATATATATATATTATATTATATTATTTATATTATATTTTTTATTATAAATTATATATATATATATATATATATAAAATATATATATAATATATATTATATATTTATTATAATATTTATTATATATATATAAATTTTATTTATATATTATTATTTTAATATATAATTATTATATTAATATATTATATATATAAAAATTTTTAATATATATTATAATATTATATATATAAAATAAAATAAATTTAGCTACAACCTTTAGAATTCTACTGGGGGGAAAACCATCTTTCTTCAAACAAAACATCAAAAATAATGAATATGACACAAACCTTATGGTGGGGAACCCAAACGGGGCACCTTACCATCACCTCACTACCATCACAAATGACAATAAACGGAATGTGTGTACACCACACCACTCCTACTCCCTTCCCAACGTCCCTTTAAAACCCCGTCATCAAAAAACCTCGTGACCCCAACACAAAAGTAAAACAGCTGGCGTAACACCCCTACACGCCACACTGAGGGCCTGGGGGAAAGCCAAAACACACACACACCACACACCACACCACCCAACACACAACCCACCAAAACCACACACACACACACACACACACACACACACACACCCCACCCCACCCACACCACACAAAAAAAACACCAAACCACACACACAACCACAACCACACACAACCCCAAAACACACAAACACAATGGCATTTTTATTAAACCCCAGTCCCCTGTCCACCCAGCATGAAAGGGTCCGTTGGGTTTTTCCTGGGGTTTGTGGCCCCTTCCCGGGGTGATGGTTTCGGGCCCAAAACTAGCACTAAGGAACAAAATTAAAAATGAGCTATGAGACGGGGCCCATAGGTGTACCTCAGGCCCCCCTAAAAACAACTAATGAAACACTAATGTACAACACCCAAACCAACCACAACCACCACACACACACACACCCCACACACACACAAAACCCCACACACCACACACACACAACAACACAAAACACACACACCCAACACACACCCCCCACACACACACACACACACACCAAAAAACACCACACACCCACACACCACACCACACACACACCACCACACACACTCACAAACACACACCACAACGGCCTATTAAAAACAACAAACCCGCAAACATACTCAACATTCTTACACTCTACATCATCCATTGCCCTTTAAAAACACTCTTCCATCTCAACACCACATTAAAATTCCCAATCATTAATCAAGAACCTTCCATTTATTCCTCCTTTCTTTTTCATCAACCAACCACTCAACGCATCCCTTTTCGTTCATCTTCCATCCTCCATTTGAGACAGAGAGAGAGAGAAAAAAAAAAAATACGCCAGGGGTGGACGTAACAGATCAAAGGAGCGGATTGCATTCATCAAAAAGTTTTCATGAGACAGGTTGTTATTTTTGCATTTTTCCCAAATTCAATCAGTAATGGATTTCAGCCAAATGTTATTTTCCCCCTAAAAAATGAGGGATAGGCTGAAATTATCCTGATGTGAAGGTTAAATTGGGGGGTGAGGGCGACAGTGGGTGCCCCCCAAAATAAGGGGTTTCTACTAAGCCCCCTTTTTCACATGCGACACGGGTGTGCGGTGTCCCTCTACTAGGTCCTTTTATTAAGGGGTAAAAGCCCCCCATTTTGGGACATTTTCGTACTGGGGGCCATCCTGTTCCGGGGCCTTCGTTCCCCTAACCGCGGAACTGCCGCGCAGCTATATCTTTTATTTGTATAAATTATATACTGTTATCTTCGGAAATGTTTGTTCTTAGAACTATCACTAAACACGTAAAACAACTAAATAAATGATGCCAAAAGAAACTAAAAATATGCATGAACCTAAAATTCACTCAAAATCGTCGCCCTTAAAAATTTTTTGAGCAGCTTTATATGGGGCATATCAAATTGAAAACGGATTTTTTATTGATTTCCTTGATTATTTCGTTTTCGATAAATGAATTAGCACCATGCACAAATTTTTCGTTTTAAATAAATAAAACTCTCAATGGGTTACATATATAAGCAGGGGCGCTACCCCCCACTCACTATTTTTGTGAGCAACTAGCGGGGTTCTCTCTCCGCTCTCTCTAGGGGTTTCCCGTTTTTGGGGGTTTTTTTAGCATCCCGGGTTTCTGGGACAACCGGATATTTCCCGGGGTCCCGGGATTTCCCGCTCAGGTAATTTTGTACTAACTAATGTGTGCGAAGTGCGAACCCACATATTCATTAGGTTATTGTATATTATTTGAAAGGGAATTGAATTGATCATTTTATGACACTGAAGGGGATTTTTCTTTATTAACATGCTACTGGTGCTAAAAGGGAAAAATAATTGACTATGTTTGTTTACTATGTTGCATAAGCCAAAATTTTGATTATCTAATCTCATTCCGTTTTGCCATAAAAAAAAACCAACATTAAAAATTACTTCAAGTTTGCTATTATAAAAATGTATGATGTAAGAGAGAGAGAAGAGAGAGGAGAAGAGGAAGAGAGAGAGAGAGAGAGAGAGAGAGAGAGAAGAGAGAAGGGGAGAGAGAAGAGAGAGGAGAGAAGAGAGAGAGAGAGTTACCCAAAAACTTTTTTATACTTAAAATTATATATATATATTACATAAAATTTTATTATATAATATATAAAAATATATAATAAATTTATATATATAATTATTATATATAATTTTATTTATTAATAAAATTTTAATCTATATAAAAATTTTTAAATAATTATATATAATTAAAATTTAAAATTTATTTATATATATGTAATACTCGTATATAATAAATAACTATATATATAAAATATTTATATATATATATATATTTTTTAAATATATATATATTATTATATACCATATATTTTTAAAATATAATATATATATTATATATGTGTTGCATATATAAATATAGTATAATTATTTTTTTTTATATTTATATATATATAATATATATATATTATATATAATATAATATAATTAATATATATATATATTATATATATTATATTAATAAATATTTAAAAAGAATTTTGTGGTACTCTCTCTCTCTCTCTCCCCCTCCTCTCTCTCCTCTCTCTTCTCTCTCTCTCTTCCCCTCCTCCTCTCCCCTTTTCCTCTCCCTCTTTTTCCTCTCCCCCTCCTCTCAAACCCCCCAAAAACACAACCCCCCTTTACCCCACCCTCCATCATCCCCACCTGCTAATTATATTTATTTATTTATTTTTATATTTTTTTTTATTTTTTTTTAAATTTAATATAATTTTTTAAAAATTTTTTTTTTTATAATTATTTTTTTTTATTTTTTATTAAAACTTTACCGTATATTTTTTTTTTTTTTTATAAATTTTTTAATTTTTTTTTTTCTATATTATTTTTTTTATAAAAAAAAAAAAAAAAAAAAAAAAAGGGGAAAAGGGAAAAAAAAAAAAAAAAAATTTTTGGTGGGGGGCCGAAAGACCCTGGGCCAAAAGTTTCCCCCCTCTTTGGGTTTTTTCCCCCCCCCCCCCCTTCCTCCCCTTCCCCCCCGGGGTGAATTTTCCCCCAACCCCCCAATTTTGGGTTTTCCCCACCCCCTTTTTTTTCTCCAAGCCTTTTCCCAAAACCCAAACTCGTTCCTCGTTCGTCCTTTTTAAATCCTTCCTGATCTCCCCATTTTGTTTTTTTCCCACCCTTCCCAAACGCCCCACTTTTTCCCTTTAATTTTTTTTGGTTCCCCTTTCTTTTTTCCCCTTAACCAAAATTTTGCTTGTTTTCCCCCCTTAACTTTTTTTTTTTGTGTTTTTATTTTTTTTTTGCCTTTTTCCTTGCGACTCTTTTCTTTTTCTTTTTTCTTAATTTTTCCCCCCCTCGTTTTATTCCGCAAAAATTTCTGGGTTTTTTAATTTTCCCCTTTATTCCCTTTTTTTTCCTTTTAAGTCCCCTTTCCTTCGGGCCTTCCACGGGCGGTCCTTTGCTTTTCTCTTCCCTTTGTGAAACTTTCTCACTTTCAAAAAATATGTTTCCTGGGAATTTGTCTTTTCCCCCTTTAAATTTCCCCTCCACCCCTCAATCCTCCCGTTATTTCCCTTTATTTGCTTTGGTTTGTTTTCCCCCAAAATTTTTTTTTTTTTCCGCTCTTAAAACTTTAAAAAAAAACCCTAAATTTGTTCTCTTCTAACTTCTTTCTCTTTTTGTTTTTTTTTTTATTGATTTTTTTTTATATTTTATTTTTTTTTAAAAAATTTTTTTTTTCTTTTTTTTTTTAAAAAATTTTTTTATTTATATTTTTTATTTTATTTTGCATTCCCATGGTTTTTGGCCCAAGTGAGTCAACTCCGTCGCCAGTTTCCCCTTTTTTGGTGCGAGCTTGGCGCTCGTTATTACCGTCTTTGGTAATGCTGGGGCCCCTCACACACAACACACCCGTGTGTGTGCTTTAAAATTGGGTGTTGGGTGTGTGTGGTGTGTTGTGTGTGTTGTATGTGTGTGTTGTGGTGTGTGTGTTTGTGTGTGTCTGTGTGTGTGGTTTTGTGTTGTGTTTTTGTGTGTGTGTGTGTGTGTGTGTGTGTGTGTGGTGTGTTGTGTGTTGTGTTGTGTGTGTGTTTGTGTGTGGTGTGTGTGGGTGGGGTGGGTGTGGGGGGTGTGTGTTGTGTGTGGAAATCATTCGGGTTCAGCACGGGTCACTTTTCCCCCATTCCGGGGGCTCCTTTGCTATTTGCTTCCCCCCCCCCCTCGGTAAACTGTGGGATCCCCCCTGTGTCGATGGCCCTTTCCTTTTTCCCCCCGCAGGTAAAAACCCTCTTCCTGCTGGTTCCGTGGGTGCTGCGCCTCAATGGGGCCGGGAGAAAAACCCCACGCCAAACTATATTAAACAACAAGATGCGCGGTGGAACTCAAGGGAGGCAAGAAGTAGCATTTCGAGCCCCCCCTTATCATTTTCTGGTTGAGAGTGGGGGGCCATGTATAGAAGTTTGGTGTTAGTAAAAAACATTAACTGCGATTAAAATAGAGCATAAAAGTTTATAACATCCCTATTTGATTTTAAAACAAAAACCCCCAAAGTCACATATTTGTTAAAAAATATATTATATATATATTATATTATATATATTTTAAATATTATATTATATATATATATATATAATATAAAATATATTAATATAATTTTATAATTAAAATATATATTAATAATTATTTATATTATTATATATATATATTATATATATATTATATATATAAATTTTATATATCCCTATATTATAATATATATATTAAAAGTTATATTTATTATATCCATATATATATTATATATACATATATTTTATATATATATATAATATATATATTTTATATTATATATTATACATATTTGCTACTATATAAAAATTAAAAATTATAATATATAATGGGTTAATATACGTATATATATGCTTTTATATATAAAATTTTAAATATTATATTAATATATAAAATATTTTATTATATTATATATAAAATATTATTATATATTTCTTGGGATTTCTTATTATTATATATATTATATTATTATATATTATATATATAGTATTATATATATTAAAATATATATATATATAAAATATATATTATATAATATATAATTTTATTTTATATAATATATAAAATATAAATATTATATATTTTATATTATAAATATTTAATATATTTAAATTATATATATATATATATATATATTTTTTATATATATATTTTTTAATTTAAAACCCCTTTTAATGAAAAAGTAATATAATTATTTTAAATTTAAAAATTTTTTTCTATTAAATTATTTTAAATTTTTCTCTTTTTTTTTTTATTTTTTTTTAAAAAAATATTTATATTTTATGCAAAAAAAAATTAGTTTACAATTTTTTTTTTCAAAAAAGTTTTTTGGGGTTTGTCTTTCACTTTTGGTTTTGGAACCGCTAAAAAAACTTTATTTTATTAAAAAATTTCAAAGAACCACTTTAATCCAGAAGCCCAAAGGGTTCACTTTCATAACAAAAGCGCCTCTTTTTCCCTAAAAAAACCTTTTCCGGCCCGGAAAATTTTTAAAAACGTTTTTTTCTAAAATTTTCCCAACAAACCCCAAAAACGTAGGTGTTTCGGGCTGGTACTGTTTAGGTCTAAGCCCTACACCAACCCCAAAGTCGCGTAAGTTGGTAAAACCGTGGGTCGATCCAGCTCCACACCCAAAGCACCGTTCGACGTTCCCCCCCACTGCTGCTGCTGCCTGTTCTAGATTCCTCCGGGCCCTTTGCTGAGGGCCACCTTCTCAGACATGTCGCACCGGGTCTGCGATCCTAACAAGCTGAGGGGGGCCGGCAGGATCCCAGGCAGGGGCCAGAACCTTGACCGGGGGAAGCCCGGGGTCCCAAAAATAGGTGGTTGGGGTTCGAGGGGGGAAAGGCCCAAGACCGGGGCGGGGTGCCCACAGCTATGGAAAACGCCCCCAAGGGGGGGTTTATCAGGGAGGAGCATTGTCGTGACAGGGGACCATCTGGAAGGTCCTTTGGCACTTTGTACCAAGGACCCGTGCCACCTAAGAAGCCTGCGTTCAGGTGGCTCGGGCTCCATGACTCTGGCGACATAAAAACTCCACCACTCCGATCGTACTGAAAGGGTGACTCAACTGGGGCCAACACGGGGGGGAAGGTGGTACTCACCCCCATTTGGAGAAATCTGGACGCAAGCTCTTCTGATATATGCGTGTTGCACACAACGAGTTCCCCCTGCCCACTTATCACCACATCGCGGGCCTACCTCATGTACACTGGCTTAGGGGTCCAGTGTCAGTCTGCTGTCCAGCGTAAATAAATGCGTACAACGCAGAGTTCGAGAGTGCCGGGCGGTGAAGATCTCACGGAGAACTGGGTTATCCGGTAAACATGCCCACTGAACAGCGGTCTCCACCACGTCCGGCTGTGAAGGGGGGGCGTTCTCCCGCCAACTGCAGGAGATAATTGGAAGGGGTTTCCCACCCCGATGGCCACCACCCCCCTCGCTCGTTACTGTGGCCAAAGCATGACTACTGAAAAGACTGCCCCTGGAAATCCAGTAAAGTACTGCTCAGGTGTACTTCAAACTCACTACCATCAAGGTTTCCCAAGACTAGAGGACACCCCAAGCACATCCTCACGCAGCTCAGAGTGTGAGGTGCAGCCCAGAAGGCCCCAAACAGCTTGACCTTCTACGTGCGGACAGGGCAGGTTTTCGCACCTCAAATTTTCCCCTCTCGCTGATGGCGATCAGATGGGACGCGCGGTTCGCCGGCCCAGATTTTGAAACTGAGGGGTACAAGGAGTTGGGGCACCCTGTAGACCTCCTCAACCCCAAACTGAAATTGTCACCCCCCATTGCAGACACTGATCCTGGGAGCCTGGCCCGGTGCACAGCCGGGATTCCCTTTCACTGTCCGGGATCAATCCAGGAATCCTGGGCAAGCCGTACAGGTTCCGGAGTTTTCTTCCCCCCTCAGAGGGACCGAAAGAGTCGGAAACAGGTGAAAAAAAAAAAAAAGGCTGCGGCAGCAGTGGGGGGGAGCAGGCTAGAGACGGGTTCATCCGGGCTTGGGCCCACCCCGGGGGACCTGCCCGCTTTAGGTCTAAAAAAGGACTGATGGAAAATTCTAGCCAACGTAAAGGTGTAACACTGTGAGTAGTGCCCATGACCAAAAGATCAGAAAAGCTTCCACGCTAGTCATTTGGGAAACCCCTATTGGTGCTGATGCAAAACCAGGCCAACCGGACACAGCGTACTCATTTAGCATTATTCGATAAGGGGGGCAAAATTTAAAAATGCGATTTTTCATAGTAAAATTGCTCAAAAGCAAAATAGATATTTATAAAATCGTCCAAATTCCATTTTACATAGGAAAAATTTGGGATTCAAAGTTAGAAAAAAAATTTTTTTTTTTCGGGGGACCCTAATATATATATATATATATATAAAATATATAATATATATATTATATATATATTATATATAATATATATTTATATAAAATATATATATATATATATTAAAATTATATATATATATATTATATACATTATATATATAAAATATATATTATATATATATATATATATAATATATATATATAATATATAAATTTAGCTACAAACCCTTTTGATTACTACTGAGGGTAAAACCCTCATTCTTCAAAACCAAAAAACATCAAATAATAATGACATATAGCAGAACCCTTTTGGTGAGGAAACCCAAAGGGGGACCCTTACCCTCACCATCATACCATCACGTGACAAAGAAACGAGAAAGTGGGTTACCCACCCCTCCTGACTCCCCCTTTCCTAGACATCTTGAACACCATATCAACAACACCCCAGTGACCCAACAACGTAATCGCTGAGCGTACAACCCTACACTGCCCCACTGACCCGGAGATGCACACACACACACAAAACCCACACACACACACACACCACACACACACACCACCACACACACACACCACACACCACCACACACACACACACACACACACACACACACACATACAAACACACACACACACACACACACACCCACACAACACACCACCACAACCAGATGGGCAGTCTTATTAAACCCCCTCCCCCTTTCCCCCCACATGAAAGGGGACCGGTGTTTTGCCTGGGGTTTGGGGGGCCCCCTTCCCGGGATGGTTTCGGCCAAAACTAAGCACTAAGAAACAAAATTAAAATGTAGCTATGAAACGGGCCCATACGAGTGTACCTCAGGCCCCTAAAAAACCTAGGAAAACAACTAATGTACACACACACAACCACACCACACACACACACACACACACACACACCCCCACACACACACACACACACACACACACACACCCCACACAACACACACACACCCAACACACACAACACACACAACAACACACACACACACACCCAACACACCACACACACACACACACACACCTCCAAACACACCCCACCAGACGGACAAAATAAGAAAAAAACTCATGCAATCATACTCAACATTCTTACACTCATACATGCATCCATTCAGCCCTTGAAATACACTCATTCCATCATCAACACCAGCATATATATTCACCAATCAATTAATCAATGAACCTTCCATTTATTCCATCCTTTCATCCATTCATCAACCAACCAACTCAACGCATCCACTTTTCGTTCATCATTCCATCCGTCCATTTAGAGACAGAGAGAGAGAGAAAAAAAAAAAACATACAGCCAGGGGTGTGGACAGTAAACAGATCAATGGAGCAGGATTGCATTCATCATAAACGTTTTCATGAGACAGGTTGTTATTTTTGCATTTCCCAAGTTCACATCAGTAATGGATTCACGCCAAATGTATATGTGTCCCATAAAACAATGAGGCATAGGCTGAATGTCATCCTGAGTGTGAAGGTTAAGTGGTGGGTGAGGGCGAGCAGTGCGTGACCACCCAAAGATAAGGGTTGCTACTAAAGCCCCGCTTACACGATGCGACACGGAGTGTGCGGTGTCCCTGCTACTAGGATCTCTCTATTAAGAGGGTAACGCCACCCATTGGTACTATGTTAATCGCTACTGGGCGCCATCCTGCTTCCGGGGCCTCTTCGTTCACCCTAGACCTGCGGAAGCTTGACCGCGCAGCTATATCATGTTATATATGTATAAATTATATACTGTTATCTTCGGAAATGTTTTTCTATAGAACTATCACATAAAACACAGTAAAACACACTAAATAAATGATGCCAATATGAAACTGAAGAAATATGCATGAACCTAAAATTCACTCAAACTCGTCGCCCTTACAAATTTTGTGAG
>JACEEZ010005393.1:220000-222500 GCA_016584305.1 Chionoecetes opilio | reverse complement strand
CCACCGTCCCTCCCCCGAGGTAACACTCCCCACACACACAGCTCAGGCGGCCGAACATTCACATATGCATCTACGGCCAAAAGTATGCAATTGATTCACTCTGTTGACCAGCCATGTGGGAGGCCCGCTGCCCACACGGGTCTGGGCGGCAGGCGCAGCGACCACTGTAGCGCAGCATCCACCTAGCAATCATCCATGTTGGATGTTACTTAACTGTAGGACTGTGTTATACTAAGTAGTACAGGTAAAATCTATGTCAACATTACCAACATTATGATCATTATCATTAGTCATTATTATCATTTATGTCATATCTAGTATTATTACTAAAATTATTATCATTATCAGCATTATTATTATTTTTAGCATTATTATCATTATTACTAATGTCATCATTATTTTCATTATCATTATTGTTTTTATAATTAATGTCATTATTATTATTACCATTGTCATCACTATTAATGTTATCATCATTATAATTTTCATTATCCTTGTTATCATTTCCATTGCTGTTATCTCTATCGTTATATATATCATTATAATTACTATTACAATTATTTTCGTTTTCGTCATTATTATGATTATTATAGTTACTTTAATCTTTACTAATACAATTATTATTATCATTCATGCTATCACAAGCACCAGCACTATCTATTATCATGTTTATTACTATCTAGTATATTATCGTTATCATAATTTTTCTCATGAATATCATTGCTAATGTTATCATTATCGTTATCATTTTATTGTTACCATTATCATTATTATTATTACTAAATTATTTATAATATTATTATTATTATTATTATTATTATTATTATTATTATTATTATTATCGTTATCGTTTTCATCATCATTATTCTTATGATAATTATATATATAATTATCAATTTCATCATCAATATCATTATCATTGACACTTCTACTACTACTACTACCATTTCTGCAATTACTACTACTGCTACTTCTTGTACTATTACTACAGCTACTACTACTACTGCTACTATTAATGCAACAACCACCTACTATTACTTCTACTACCACCACTACTACTTATATTACCACTACTGCTATTATCACTAGTACTACTACTACTACTATTTATACTACTGCTACTGTTACTACTACCAGTATAACTACTACTACTGCAACAACTACCTACTATTACTTCTATTATCACCACTACTAATAATAATACCACTATTAATACTACTCCTACCACTACTACTACCACTGCTACTACTACTACTACTATTACTACTACTACTACTACACTACTACTACTACAACTGCTACTACTACTACTACTACTACTACTACTACTACTACTATTATTATTTATTCTACCACTGCTACTACCACTTATTCTTATATTCATCCATGAATATATATTTTTTTTAGCTCATTTACATTTTTTTTCAGTATCTCGTAAGTTTCCAGCTTCTTCAAAGCAAACATTGATATCACAGGCATTCCTTAGCCTCATTTTGAAGTAAGACTGCGACAAGACTTAACCTTTAGTAACCACCTTTCAGTTACTGTCTGTTGTATTGTACTAAAGCTTGCTGTCAGTGTGCAGCCTCCGTCAGTGGCGTGGTAGGCTTCCCCATCACTATCGCAAACCTTATCATGTACGTACGCTCCTCTCATCACATGTTACCAACGCGAGATCAGTATTGCCAAGACCTATGTAAACAGCGTTGTTGTGTAAAGTTCCATATAAAAAACATGAAATCCACATCCACTTGTAACAATAGATTGATTGACATCAACATCACATGAGCGAGTTGCCGGCTGTACACATACTCGTACTCTGGAGTCTGATTGCTTGGCTGGCACGCCCGACACCACCTTCGCCACCTTAAAAGAAAACATTATTATGAAATCTACTATTCATTCTATTTATTTTGTTGCGTTCCTGATACTTGTTTCACCCTCATCATGAGTGTCCACTAGATCAGTCCATATCTGTGTAGGTAGAGGCGGTGGTGCACCGCGGCCGGTAAGTAGTTGGGGTAGGGTAGCGACGCTGTGTCTATAGAGCGGTAGCGCCAAAGTTGTGTCTCTGGTAGCGGTGTGAGTAGTGAGTCGTAGCTGCATGCTCGTATGTTGTCTGTGTCACATGGTTACTCTTTTTGACTTCATCACTCTCGACCATCATGTCACGCCACCGGCAGCTCAGTCACTCAAGTACTACGCGTTCATCCCCTGTGACATAATGGTCGAGGATGAACTTGAGTATTTTGTATTGTTGTATTATTGGGAAGGATTCTCGACACACAGCCACTCCCGCCTTGTACACTGTCACACTGTTATCACTGCCAGTGATGTAAGCATCCCCTCCCCTCACGCCCTGCCTGCGGTCAGCACCTCACACAGCGGTGCTGCCCTCACCAGGCTGTAAATAGTTTCTAAGAATTCTTCTTTTCTTTGTAATTATTGATAAAAATGTACTAAATATATGTATTTCACATTTTATTATTTCAAGGAATGT
>JACEEZ010005393.1:197500-217500 GCA_016584305.1 Chionoecetes opilio | reverse complement strand
CTCAAGCCCACGCCCTCGTCAGACTGCTATGGCCCGCCCACACATCTGTACCACAGCTCCAGCCTGTTCTACGCATCCTTGAGGTTCCCTTGTGCCACGTGTGCACCAGGATGAAGCCGCTGTCCGGTCCTTCGATCATCGTTGGTTCTGTGAATGGATGATGAACATCTGTCCTGTAAAGAGCGACTCCACGCCAACCCGGGAAACGAAAACGAGTGAATCGTCGTTGTTGAGGTGCGGCGGGTCGGAGCAGTAACAACACTAACAGCAGCAGCAGCAGCAGCAGAATACAGGGTCGGGGGGCCGTGCTATGTTTTCTCTTGCCACCGCCGTCTAGCGGAAGGGGCTCCTCGAAGTACTGCTTTTGCCATTTAAATTAATTCACCCGAAGAAAAGAGAGTATGCCCACCGGATGCCCACCGGCAGGATGCGCATACCTCTTTGTTCCCTTGCTCATTCGCCAGTATTATGTGATCCCGATATCGCAAGCATCAGATGCTTGGTCATATACTCCTTTCTTGTAGCATTAAGCTTATCCTCCTTTATCTTAAACTGTTCATACAAGTTCAGTCTCCAGGCAATAATATCTCCCTTGGCTGGGAGCTGGGAGCGTGGCCTGGCTACTCTCTTCATTTGCTTCACTATCTGACTCTGTGGCACGAAGCCTTCCACCTCCATGCCAGCACTCCTGCCAGGCCTCCACCCTTACTCTCTCCAAAACACTACGCTCTACAACTCACCTTTCTTTATTCATGGTTTGACTCAGCATGCAACCTTCAGCAGCCCGCCGCTCCCATCCCTCTACCCCTGGCAGCCAGCCCCGCCCCGCTCCGCTCCAGCGGTGGCCAGGGCCCAGCACAGAGTCGCGCCCCCAGTTCCCCGGCGAACTCTTTCTGTTATACTATACAAAACTTTAACTTGTCTCTACTCTAATGTTGGTGTAAATAAGCGTTTTATATTATTTTTTTGAACTTAGAATGGTTAACAGGTTGATCATTGATAAAGTAAGAAATATGTAACCATGTCTCCTAAGAGCTCAAGTTACATGATATCGGCTGATTGAAAAGAAAGAATTGTAGCAAGCTTCAGACAATTGATGTTTGCGGTACCACTTTCTATTTTATACAACAGCAGTGAATATAATCCTCAAAGACATTACCTGAAAATATAACCAGCGCACCCAACCAGAAAAAAAAATGAAATTTTACATAATGAAATGTTTGCACAATACGGTAGTTTACGATTATGTTAACAATCATAGGTTAAAGCAAGTAGAGGACTTTCAATTGACCCCCAACTCCTCTACGCTCATGTGTAAAAAAAATATCAAAATAGAAATGAGTCCTCCCTTTCACCTCAGCGAGAAAGAGCTGATGGACTTCCCTTGGTTGACTCTTTTCGCTAATAAGACGAGAGGGAGGAGTTGTGGGGACCGTAGTGGACAGTTTCCTAGCAGTTATGTCGCACCGGCTGCCTGACTCGGCCCGTAGGCCTTCGTGGTGGGCGGACAGCCGGCCACCTGGCCTCAGCACGGGGAGGCCACCGCGGCGCCCTTCGACCGTGTGCTCCCGACAGCCCCCCTCTAGGGTCCTGTCATCCCTGTTGAGGTGCATTGTACTTTTTGGTACGACCTTGGAAGGGGTTTGACTTAGAATCATCAAAAAAAAAACAAAGTTTATCTTTTTCAATGGTGTTACAGTAAGTGTGTAAGTGTATAAGCCCACGCGGCTGGCTATTTCATAATCGTCACCAATGTGATGTTTTTTATACTCTTGCGTTAATCTTCGACATCCAGACGATTGTTAATTGTGTGTATGTGTGTAGGTGCACGTGTGCCTATATACCGTGTGGTTCTCATCCTGTCAATTGTATCACTGACGGTGTGTAAGTGACGCGATATCGTCTGTTTCCTTACTTCGGTGGGCCCCGGAAGGTCTCTCGGGAGAGGAGCTCCGGTCGTTGAGGAGGGCTGGGTAATGCAATCAACGTAGGTAGAAACCTCCCTAGGTTTACCTTCCCTCGTACGTAGGTCATCACACCCACTTGGTTCACAACATTATAGATCACGTCTTATCTTCCCATCTGCACTTCACTGTATTGCAAGAGATATTTTAGTTTTGAGCCACACTCCCGTAATTTTTAGTCTTACATCTTCTCTTTAAGTCTCTGCTTCTGATTTATCGCTGTAAATACGGGTATCTTGCTTCATAAGTATGTTGTTTATTTCCTACATTATATTAAGGACGATTCTTGTTGATAGTTTTAGCAATCAAGTAATGTTGTTGTTAGGCATTTGAGCTTTTCATTTTGTACCTATCACATATACATATATAAATAAATATATAAATATATACATATACATATACATATATGAACTTGCTTTCATAACAAAGAAGGCATCAAGTAACCTAAATTGCTTTACTGGAGAGTGTTGCCGGAGTCACCATTATTTTCTTGCTTAATTAGAGCAAGATATTATTGGACACTTGTGCCAGTTTTGTAAATATTTCATACATCCAATCACCAAGACTGGAGGGTCTGGTGATACGCGGCGGGAAGCTCTGCGTCGCCAGGGCCTGCCCTGCCATCTGAAGGGACTGTCTGCCGAGCCTGGAACATTCTGGGAAAACTGCATCGAATTGGCTGACGTTACTTGTACTCTTTGATAATTTTTCCTTCCACTCCTGTACATTCCAGCGGTGGGCGTGATTTTCCATGCCGTGTGGAATATCAGTAAGTCGACACTTTGACACGCCATGGCATGTTAAAAATTCTTAGTGGTTCAAACGTCTAACTAAATTAATGTATATCCAAAGAAGTGAATCTTCACTTTGATGTAATACTTCACTTTTTTATGAAAACCTTGTACTTGATCAACAACAACATTATTATTATCAGCTGAACCTACGTGACGTGTGTGGCCTTTATGGCTTCATCAGATTCACCAGATGTTCTCTTTGCACCGCCTTTCATCATGGAATAACAAGATGGGGCTCTGTGACGTGCCCGAAAGTGCTGCCTGAATACCGGCAGGGGCGCTCGGTACGTCAGTGGGCGTGTGGGAGGCGCCGGTGATGAGACAACAGTAAAGCAATTATAGCTACTTGACAGACTGTATCATATAACGGATGGTTGCCTTACGTGCATGTCAGAGTGGTTATGGGACTGCTGAGTAGTGCGGACGCTGAAACTACTGGTATATACAAAGTCATTCAAGAACCAAAGACGTTGTGCTCAAAAGGGAGCTGTGAAGATCCGCACTCACACTACAATGAATATTATAGTATGATAATCAAGATCCTAGGTCAAATGAGGCTACATCAGTGGAGAAAACTAATAGTTACTGTTTCATCCTAGTGATATTTACAGGACCATAAGCCAGATATAACATTTTCATGCGGCACCTTGAAGCGGCAGCAGCGGCCCACTTGCTGCCTGCAGCTGCGAGGCAAATACGGCACCATAACTGTGATAGTGACATTTGACAGTCAGCTGACGTCTGGAGAGGCACAAACTCTTCTTCATATTTTCTCTTGGTAGACGCAGTGGGCCCGACTCCTTTACCAGACAACACTACCAACCACTCACTCGCAAACCAATACGGACAGATCGGTATAGCGTGCGACATTGTTCTCTCATTGTTATCATTGTACAGCATGACTCTGTGAAGGCGGGACCCCAGTTAGTTGTGTATGTAATATTTCTTCTACATTTAATTTGTCGTCATAACGATATAAAGGTAAACGATGCTTTACGAGATTCGGCCGATGGCTGTTCCCCGACCCAGTCATGGCCTTGCCGAGGTGATGCTGAGAGTCAAATAACGGGGAAGCCAGGCAGGCCACCTTGACAATCCTGTATGTAAAGGGTTAGGATATAATTGCTACTGTTACTTAGTATTAGTTATTTAATGAAAACTAGTTACACGAGCTCACGAACCTGTCATACTAACATAACCTAACAACTCAATGATCTTTGTTGTTGTTTTGGTATTATTATTCCTTTTTTTAGTTGTTGCTTTAGGAATGGGTGCTTTTCTATTGCGTAGCTTTCTTGCTAGTACAGTTCTCGCGGTGATAAGAAGTCCTCAACACTCAGTCTAGTACTTGTGTTAAGATTCCATTCTCCTGTCGCTACCGAGGAAGGCTTCGGTGGCAGATCTAAACACTGCTTCCAGCCAGATAACAGGCACGCACTTATTATTTCCCATATATTTCTAGCCTTATGACTTTTCAATTAAAAAAAACCCTGTTCTATTCTCATGTAAGACATGAGGTAAATCGTAAGTACACAAGCGCCTTGCCATCAAGCAGCACTAAATAACGGAACATTCAAGCGTACTAAGAAACTGGAGAGAGAGCGAGGGAAGGGGAGGCTGGAACGCCCCCATCCCTCTCTCCCCCTCGGGTTCCTCTTCCCTCTTGTTCATTATGGGTAAGCTAGACGTGTTCTCTTGTTATTATTATTCATTGTGAATGAACCACCTGCGCCAAGACATCCACCTATGCATAATTAGATCCGAAACAGCACCCTCATGAGAGTTACCTCAACCAAATCTGTTCCATTTCATCGTTTACAAACATTTATCAGTGTACATCAAGATGTAAGATAAGTCTTCACCTGTTAATCCTCTTAAACTACAAAAGTCTAGAAAGTGATTCTCTTGAAATATGCTTACACTCTGTAAATATATAAATATATACATTATTAGTCCTTTTCAATAAGCCAAGGTCTTGCAGTCATCTGTGGGCGCCATGATGTGTGTGTGTGTGTGTGTGTGTGTATGTGTGTGAGAATAGGAGTCTAACTTCACCCTTATGCTCAAGGACGATATAGAGGTCAGTTTAGGTTCGCTTCAGGCTTCTTGTTCTTGGAATCAGCTTTTCTCTTAGGATTAAATTGTTTACCACAAGTACAAGATTAGCCACCGTAGCTGAGCCTCAAAGACTTTCTTCGTCATATACACAGGGTGGAACCATATCTGTAGTTGATGGAGTCTGTGGGGTTGGGGTGTGTACTTCCTGGATCAGTCCTGGAGGTGGCACGGTAGAGGAAAGACAAGACAGATGTGAAAGTTGCTGGACATTAGTACCTTTAAGCATCACTGAACGCACAAGAATCCCCAAGACGATGGAAACTATAAGAAAAATCTTCAGCAGATAGATACAGCGGAGTGCAAAGTGTTTATGTATGAGAATGTATGGAGGATTTGCACAGCGAGTTCCTTGGAAGTTCGATAAGGAGAGGATGATAAGCAGAAGACGACGTATATAGACGATATACGAAAAGAATAGGAGAACGAGGAGGAGGAGGAGGAAGAGAAGACTGTGTGATACCGGTGTGTGGTTGTGATACTAGCCTGGCGCTGTTCAGATCGAGACCTTGTGTTTGTGGTAGTCGCTACATGTGTGTATCTTGCTTTATTCCAGACCATTGCTATCTGCGTTGTCAAAAGATTGGGTTAAAAACATGTGCAGAGAGGTTGCCATTGTTTAATTTTTATCTGTATTTTAGATTTTCAATAAAGATTGCCAACTTCTGATTATTTCCAGTGTTTTATTTCATGCATACTACAAATGTGTGTGTGTGTGTGTGTGTGTGTGTGGTGTGTGTGTGTGTGTGTGTGTGTGTGTGTTGTGTGTGTGTGTGTGTATGTATGTATGTATGTATGCATGTATGTATGTATGTTTGTATGTATCTATATATGTATGTATGTATGCATTTATGTATGTATGTATGTATGGATATATGTACGTATGTATGTATCTGTATTGTATATATATATATATATGTATATATATATATATATATATATATATATATATATATATATATATATATATATATATATATATATATATATATATATATATATGTGTGTGTGTGTGTATGAGATAAAGAAAATAGTAAGACCACACACACACACACACACACACGCGCACACACGCACACACACACACACACACACACACACACACACCAAATATTAAGTTCTACCATGACAAAAAAGGAAGAACAAGGTTAAAGGTAGCGAAAACAAATTTCTTGAGAACAAGGTTAAAGGTAGCGAAAACAAATTTCTTGAGAGCTCTACTTTATGAGTCTTTATTCTTAGGCACAAAAGGAAAGAAGATATCGATAGAAACATTAAATCACTTTGTTAAGGATTATGCATCAAACAAGAAATATGTGTGTGTGTGTGTGTGTGTGTGTGTGTGAGGAGAGAGAGAGAGAGAGAGAGAGAGAGAGAGAGAGAGAGAGAGAGAGAGAGAGAGAGAGAGAGAGAGAGAGAGAGAGAGAGAGAGAGAGAAAGTTATTCACTAATGGACTTGATCATGCGCTGGAGTCGCGAGCGTCAGCTGTTATTTTCCCGAAAAAAGCTTAGAACTCTCAGTGACCGTGTGTGTGTGTGTGTGTATGTGTGTGGTTTTTTTTGTGTGCGTGTGTGTGTATGTAAGTGTGTGTGTGCCTGCGTGTGTGTGTGTGCGTTTTGAGTGTGTGTGTGATCTCTTTCTGGCATGACAGGCACTTACCCTTCAAAGACAAGTCTGTGACCTGAGCCTTAAGGGTACATCCCGAGAGTCGAGGATCAACACTCCCCATCAAGAGGTCGGGTGCGATGCCATTGCATGTTTACGCTGCGAGGTGACGTGTTTTCTTGGGGGGTAAGGGTCAGGATATTAGGGGGACCAGCACCGGCCTCTTACTCTCCTCAACCCAGTGCTTCTCGTTTCTACAGCCTCCAGAAGGGAATACCAAGTATTCGTCATGTATCACGTGTGTTCGTCTCCCTCCTAAAGATACTCGTATGTACCCCAAAAGATGGTGATGGCCTTTACGGTGTGGGCGTGCGGGCGTGTGTGGCGCGGATGCAGGCCGGGAGGAGGGAGAGTAGGACGGAGTGGAGTATCGACGTCTGAGCGTCAATACGTGGTGCGTGTGTGCGGGTGCGCGCGGTGGAGGGCTGGCTGCGCGGCCTCTCAGTGTGTCACTGCCGCCTGCTCTGTGACGACCTCCGTGACCCTCAACCGCCCTGCATGACCGGTGCTGCCCAGCACACACATAGCCAGCGTATGGCGGGGGTGGGGCGCGCTGCTCCCAAGTGCTAGTGGGTGTAAGTGTCGGCTGATGACTGCCCGAGTGGGTGTAGCCAAATATAGCCTGTAGTGACGCCTGAGAGCTGTAGAACGCAGGCTGGGCCCTCAAGATGGCGGCCAGGGGCGCAACAACCGCGGCCCCAATCTGGCCCCCTCTGCTATCGCCCATCATCATCTTACTGCTCCTCACGGCCACACTACACACAGGTAAACCTAAACCCCTTCCCCGCATCCGTCACTACGCCCCTCACTCACTCCCATGCACACGTTACAGCCACTCACCCCTCTACCACACGGCTGCCTCTAAAGGCCTTGTAATCCATTTAAGAAAAAAACAAAGTAACTATGACCAGCTTCCGCCCTTGGGCCCCCCTTGTGGCCTTAGCAAGGTTTATTTATGTGGCTTCTTTTACATATTATAGCAACAAAAGCTAAACATCAATAATTTAATTACTAAATTTCACTTCAGTACTGTAGCACATTACCACAAAAGAGTGCAGTTCAAGGCGATGGTTTCATCAAGTTTCTTTGTCATATTTGGTCGCGAGACATTTTTCTTTATTTTGTATTAGTTTACCATTGTTCACGTAATGCAGCTGTGCATGGATCATCTGAGTGACCGCTGGAGGGAGCTGCACCACCCCAAGGATGTGTGTGTGTGTGTGTGTGTGTTTGTGTGTGTGTGTGTGTGTGTGTGTGTGTGTGTGTGTGTGTGTGTGTGTATGTGTATGTGTATGTGTGTGTGTGAGAGAGAGAGAGAGAGAGAGAGAGAGAGAGAGAGAGAGAGAGAACGAAAAAGAGAAAGAGAGACAGAAAGAGAGAAAAACAAAGACCCGTAGGAACGAACATACATACGCTGTATTTTAGGACATGGGAATCCGTTTATATCTATCGTATGCGAACATGATTGACGACAACGCACTTTGCAGACGACAGAATCCCTGAACTAACGCTGTACGTCATGACTGATATTGTATATTTTCAAAATTTGGAATAATTCCCAGAACGATTTTCTGGAATACACGCGTAGACTGATGTTGTTTTTAAATCTATTTTTTTAACTCGATGATTAAGACACAGGCATTTATACAGACTATAAACTATCTGCAAGACTGACTGAAAACACAGTCCGAGGTAGTTATGGGTTTGTTATGTAGCTTGAGGGTTCATTCCTATCCATTCAATATTGACACCTTCCATGATATTTCATGTATTGATATATCTGCAAATAACAAGCCTATAATTCAGATGGAATTCATTCATCCATCACATAATATACGTACTCATGAATGAGTACGTGGAAAAGTGATAAAGTGGATAAAAGCAAAAATTTGTTACTTTATATTATTTACATATGTCAAACATAACCATAGACATGACAAAGAAGGGCAAACAATGGGGCATTCCGGGGTAGAACAAGGCAAAATCGGATACTGCAGGACGTAACAGTAGGATAAGATAACCATGGCAAAGCAGAACTTGATAAGGTGGAGAGAAGGCTGTAAAAGAAGCGGGTATGTTAGGCAAAGCATAGCAGGGTAAAGGCTTAAAAAGGGTAGTCATGGTGATCCCGTGTGCCGGTCAGGAAGCAGAACCACACAGAGGATAAAGTTATGACATAGATTCCTAAAAAAAATGCGAAATATTATGGCGAAAGAGTTTTACAAGGGTTATCGAGATAAGTATACTGAAAGAGAGAGAGCGAGAGAAAGAGAGATAGTCAGTTAGTCAGTCCTTTATATTATGTGAAAGACAGTAGTAGTAGTAATAGTAGATAACAGGTGAGACACAGAACAGTGGTATAAGTAGTAGTGGTAGTAGTTTGTAGTTTATGGACTTTATTGCCAAATAACAATTATAATATATAATCATATACATGAATAAATATATACACATTTTATAGGCATTAGTCTGCTGAGCATGAGCTCCCTAGCAGACATAAAATCAGTTAACATAATGACATATGTGTACGATGACGACAATAATTTGCAAATAATGATTAACATACAAAAATATAAACTCATAGTTACACCATATTTTCAAAACAAATACCTAAACGACATATTTCAGGAGCGCAAATTTACTGCATTTTTATCATTGTTCTATAAGAACTTGACTTCGCAAATTATATAAATACTGTTTATGTTTGAATTTAAATAATTTGAGATTAGTTTATGTTTTCATATCATCTGGTAATGCGTTCTAACATTTCGGCCAAAAACAATGTATACAAAATGTGTACAGTGTTGTCCTTGGTTATGGACATAACAAGTTAACATTGTTAACTCTGGTATCTAGGCTGTGGTGAATAACTCTAAATATTTTATGTTGTGACTATTATCATTTAAATCATTACAAGCATTGAGAAGACAAATTCTTAATTAAGTAGTAGTAGTTATAATAATTTAAGGAGTCATTCAAATTTAGTAACTTTAACTCATTAAATATAAAATGTGTAGTCATGTTTCCCTCTATATGTTATGGTTCTGATCAATTTCTTCTGAGTGACAATAGTTTCCTTTACATTTGACGGTCACGTAAAACTCCAGATAGACAAACAATATATAATAAGAGGATAACACAGGGAATAATATCCACTTTTCAAAGCATCAGTTGTTAGATTGTAACGAATTTGTATAATATTCCATATGTTTTTGACAATCTTGTGCAGACTGATTGAAAAAAAAAATTCCAATTCAAATTTTTATCAATGTTAACCCCCAAAAATGCTGATCATGCAACCCTCTTAAGTTCACACTCATTCATATATACTGGACCCATGTTGTATACGACAGATCGATTTTGAAATAGCATATAATTAGTTTTTGTAATATTTTCCCTAAATTTGTTAGCTGAAACCCATTTATTAATTTTGTCTAGTTCAGTACTTAACAAAGCATTCAAGTGATCTAAGTCGTTATCCTGTAAGAGAAGATTGTGTCATCTGCATAATGAACATAATTACATTTATTACTGGTATTATAAATATCATTTACGTATATATGCCAAAAACAACAATGGGCCCAGTATTTATCCCTGAGGTACTCCCCTGTCAATATTTTTTACCAAATTACTATAAACTTCACTTGTGAGTTTCATTATGGCTATCACGGGGTACCCTCCAATTGGGCAGCTTCACACCACTGGATTACGAGCAGTGGAAGCCGATCCTCCCATTGACGAAACTGTCGTCGCTTGACGAAGTCAAAAAGGCTGTAGCAAAGTTGAGGGGTGGAAAGACAGCTGGTGCTTGAACTCATGCCCTCTATGTTTCTGCCCGTAATCATACCAAATCTTTACTTAAACTTACCAAAAACTATCTCCTGCATTCATAGAAAATGTCAAAATCTTTCTGAATCAAACTCCTCTCGTGATTTATGGCATCTAGCTAATAACATCTCTAACAATTGTTCTTCTTCATCTTTCCCTCCTATGCTTCACCCAGATGGCTCCACAGCTGTCTCATATATTTCTAAAGCTGAACTCTGTGATCAAACCTTTGCTGAAAATTACACTCTGGTTGATGAAGGGCTTGTTCCTCCTTCTCCTTCCACCCCATTCCACCTTCTAATTATATTATGCCTGTTATTAAGATCCTTCGTAATGATGTTTTCTTTGCCTGTCCTGACGAAATCCCTCCTATTGTTCCTATTGTTCTCAAACATTGTGCTTTTGTGCTTTCACCCTGCCTTGTCAAACTTTTCCGTTTTTGTCTATCTACTTCCACCTTTCCTTCTTGCTGGAAGTTTGCTCACATCCAACCTGTTCCTAAGAAGGGTGACCGTTCTAAATTTTCATACTACCGTCCTATAGCTTTGACTTCCTACCTTTCTAAACCTTTCCTTTTGAATTTATACTTAATAAGAAGATTCTTCATCATCTATCTGCTCACAATCTTCTATCTGATCGTCAGTACGTTTTCCGTAAAGGGCGATCTACTGGCGATCTTCTAGCTTTCCTAACTGAATCTTGGTCAGCCACCTTAATGGGTTTCGGTGAAACGTTTGATGTTGCCCTTGACATATCAAAAGCTTTTGATAGAGTCTGGCACAAATCTTCCAGACTACCCTCATTCGGATTCTATCCTTCTCTCTGTACCTTCATCTTAAGTTTCCTTTCAAACCATTTTATTGCAGCTAATGTAGACGGACATTGTTCCTCTCCTAAGTCTATCAATAGTGGTGTTCCCCAGGGTTCTGTCCTATCACCCACTTTCTTTCTATTATTCATTAATGATCTTCTAAATCTAACTCAAAGCCCTATCCACTACTACGCTAATGATTCTACCCTGTATTTTTCAACGTCGTTTATTAGACGTCCAACTCAACAGGAACTAAGTGATTAACGGAGAGATGCCACTGCGCGCCTAACTTCTGATCTTGCTATAATTTCTGATTGGGGCAAAGCAAACCTTGCTTTGTTCAATGCCTTAAAAACCAAATTTCTTCACCTATCTACTCGACAAAACCTACCAGATAACTATCCCCTCTTCTTCATTGACACTGAACTATCTACTTCTGCAATGAACATTATTGGACTATCCCTTACTAAAAATCTGAACTGGAAATCTTTCGAAAACACCTCATCTCTTGCTAAAACACCTACTAAGAAGTTAGGTATCCTGTGGCGTCTGCGTCCATTTTTTTATCCCTCCCAGCCGCTTGCTCTGTACAGGGGCCTTATCCGCCCATGTATGGAGTATGTCTCACATGTTTGGGGGGGATCCACACATACAGCTCTCCTAAACAGGGTTGAGTCAAAAGCATTTCGACTCATCAATTCCCCTCCTCTGACAGATTTTCTTCAATCTTTAAATCACCGCCGCAATGTTGCTTCTCTTGCTATCTTCTACCGTTATTTTCATGCTCACTGATCTTCTGAACTTGCTAACTGTATGCCTCCCTTCCTCCCCTCCTGCGGCCTCGCTGCATAAGACTTTTTATTCATTATCATCCCTATTCTGTCCATCTTCCTAATGCAAGAGTTATTCAGTATATTTACTCTTTCATCCCTTTCACTGGTAAACTCTGGAACTCTCTTCCTGTTTCTATTTTTCCACCTTCCTACGACTTAAATCTTTTCAAGAGAGGAGGGACAAAACACCTCCCGAACTAAATTGGCCCACCCCGTATTTCTTTATTCGCTTACTATCTTCTTTATAGGGACTGGCAACTAAGCGGGCTTTTTGTTACCCATTTTTTGTGCCATTGGCCAGTCCATTGTGATGAAAAAAAATTGTTGATCTCAAGTAGGCGTTTGAATCAGTGCATCGTGAGTCACTCTGGGATGTTTTGTGACTTCGCAGGATTCCTGCAAGGATTATTGGTTTGATGACTGGCCTGTATTATGGGACTGAGAGTGCTGTGAAGTGTGGGGCAGGTGTAGCCAGCTTCTTTCCTGTTAATACATGAGTGAGGCTAGTGTGCGTCCTTTGCCCCATCACTTTTCAACACCTGCCTGAACTGGGTATTGGGCAAAGTTGTAGATCAAAGTTATTGTGGAGCATCCCTCAGCAACACCAAAATCACTGATCTTGTTTTTGCTGATGATGTAGTAATCTTTGCTGAGTCGCTGGAGGTCATGTTGATGACTTTCGAGGCGCTGCACGATTAGGCACAGCTTTTGGGACTTGAGGTCTCCTTGCTAAAGACCAAGGTCCAGGTATTTGGAGGCTTACTAGATGAAACAGTACAGTCTGTTCATGCGTGCGGCGAGGACATTGATATCTTGGAAAGTTACATACATACATACCTTACATACAATAGATACCTTGGTAGCGCAGTGCATAATGACGGCGGGTCACGTCAAGAACTCTTACGGCGGATTGGCATAACCCACGGTGTTATGGACTCGCTCAGCACGAGTATTTGGCGTTGTCAGTACCTGTGCAGATGGACAAAGATCCGGATCTTCAAGTCGCATGTGATCCTTGTCTTACTCTATGGATGTGAGACATCGACACTAAATAGCGACTTGAAGAGATAAATCAATGCCTTTGGTTATAAGTGTCTTCGCAGAATCATGGGGTATCGCTGGGATGATTACGTGTCAAATCAGCTATTGCACCGTGAGACTGAATCGAGGCCTATTACCTGCATAGTCCGATAGCGCCAACTTCAGCTATATATGGGCATGTGGCACGATTCCCTGAAACCGATCTTTCCTAACGAATTGTATCTGTAAGAGACAACCCGGCGTGAAGGAGGCCAAGGGCGCCCACAAGGCTCGTGGCTGGGGCAAGTTGATGTTTCCTGTCGAGAGTTGCTTGGTATGGAAGGGAGCCTGCATTGGGACTCGCGCGAGATGACCCCCGGGAGTGGCGTCGTAGTGTGGGCGAGGAGACGCGCCCTCCAGCGTATGCCCCGAATGATTAATTGATTGATTTCTCTGTTGACTTATTATTACGAAATCCATATTAATTATCAGATAATAATTTAAGATCTGCCAAGCACCCTTTAAATATTTGAGCAATTGTTTTTTCAAACACTTTACTGATCGGTGGTAAAATGGATATGGGTCCATAAATATTTTCATCATCATCCTCACCAGATTTAAATATTGGTATCACTTTAGCAATTTTAAGTTTGTCCGGAAAACATCCTAGCTGAAAACATATTGATTATGTGGGTGAGAGGGCAAAGTAATGTGCAGTAAGTTGGAGCAGTTTTGGTGGAATTTCATCACATCCTGGTGCTGTGTTTGTTTTTATAGATTTGAAATATTGATTGATCTCTTCCCTAGTAACAGGATACAGGTAAAAAGAAATTTCCGATGGATTATTGAAAAATTGACAGTGAGAGTTTTGTAGTACACTTGCATATTGCGGTGGGATCTAGCTTTTTTTAAAGAAATGATCACTAAAAACATATAGTACAGTGAGGCCATTATTATTTTTCAGTTTTATTTCATTAGAATAGTTGATCTTTTGTCTGCCCATTAGACTATTTATTGTATTCCAAATTTATTTATTATTACCTTGTTCACTCTTAAATTTATCTTGAAAATATTTGGTTTTTGTAGCTCGAAGTAGTGTTACTATCTTGTTCCTGTAAGCTTTGCACCTTGATTCATATGACAATGGCCATTTTGATGCCAACCTTTCAAGTCTGTGTTTCTCCTGTAATAGTAGATGTAGCAGTAGTATAGTCTATACAATCTTAGAAGGCGGAAGGAGCTCCTCCCTTCAGGAGATGGAGGTTGGGCATCTTGACTCCGTCGCTGCTGATTGGCTGATAGTATCCAAGAGTTTGCCGTCTTGCCGTGACAGTGCTGGACAAGGCAGCTTTGGGGGCTCCCATGGGACGAAAATCATTCGATAGGTTTTTCAGTGACTTTTTCAGTATTATATTGTAATATTTTATACAATATAATATTATCATAATATTGTAGTAAGGAAAACGCGGTCACATGATTATTATCAAACATGAAAATATGAACACATGCATGATGTATGATTAACTCAAGACTCCTAATTTCGGTCCAAAGTCCATGTCAATCTCAATCGTCGAACGCAGTTGACCGCGTGAAGATTAGTGACCTGACCTAGCAGTTAAAACCACACCCTTCCTTCTTCTCCTTCTTCTCTTCCCTCCTGAATATGTATGTGTGTGAGTGTGTGTGTATATTCATCTAGTTGTATTCATCTAGTTGTATTTTACAGGGCCAGAGCAACGCTCGTGTGGCCCCGTCTCCATATCTACATTTTTTATCATTCATCCTTAGTGGTTAGTGTTGGCCGAAGCCACCACCCCGGGAGGGGGGTCACAAACCCCCGGCTGACACCCGGTACCCATTCACTGCTGGGTGGACAGGGGCTCGGGTTTTTTAAGGAAACAGCCCATATGTTTCCGCTCCACCCGGGGATCGAACCCGGGACTTCTCGGTTGTGAACCGTGTGTGTGTGTGCATACGTACATAATACGTGTACTGTATACGTATACGTGTGTATACGTACATAATAATTATATTCTCTATATCGGCAATACATAAGAAATAATATGGAAGGAATGCTGGGAAATGGGTGCTGGTGACTGATATGAGATGAGAGGCGGAAGATGAAGAGGGAGGGGGAAGGAAGGACAATGAATGGGCATAATGGGGTCACGCGTACAGGTGCACGTGTATTTAGCCTGAGGTCAATTTTGTGGTGGCGAGGGACCAAGGGTTGGGGTGGTGGGACAAAGGCTGGCTGGGGAGGGAAAGATCGGTATGGAGGAGGCATGTACTGTACGTACAGGTTGAGCGAGCAAGTATGTACAGGTTGGTGATTGAGTCGTAAGTTATAATGCAAGGACACAATCACCGTGAGTCAGGATTTGCAAGAGGAGGGAAGGATGCTCAATACTTGAGAGAGAGAGAGAGAGAGAGAGAGAGAGAGAGAGAGAGAGAGAGAGAGAGAGAGAGAGAGAGAGAGAGAGAGAGAGAGAGAGAGGGTAAGTGTGGGAGGTGTGGGGGGAGGTAAGGACGCGTGGTGAAGGGGTTCCCCGGGAATTACCTGATGAATGAGTCTGACCTGTGACCTGACAGAGAGAGAGAGAGAGAGAGAGAGAAGAGAGAGAGAGAGATTCAGATTCAGATTCAATACTTTTAATAACAATTAACATTTGTGAAAAAGACTTTCTGGATAACAGTCTTATCGCTGTGTACAGAGTATTGGCTGATGATAAAACAAGTACATCGATATGAGTGACAATGGTAGTTAGAGAGAGAGAAAGGATTAACAGAAATCTCCCCTCCCACCCTAAGAAATACCGCCCACCATCCAATCTCAGCCAATCTCAGTGTATAGGGGGAGGAGGGAAGGTGCGAAGGCGTAAACCTTTTCCGCCTTTCAACAGCGAATAGACTTTTTTTTTATAGCAGTAGCAGTAGTTGTTTTGTTGTTGTTGTTGTTGTTGTTGTTGTTGCTGTTGCTGTTGATACTGTTGTTGTTGCTGCTGTTGCTGCTGCTGCTGCAACAAATGTTTGCTGTAGCAAATGTCTTCCTGTACAAGTAATACATCACTTTTATTGTGTGTGTGTACGTGTGTGTGCCATTTACCCACGGTCTTGTCCACGCGAATCGGACCCGCGATCGCCAGTTTCACCATCCATGAGTGAGCTTGGAGCTCATTATTACCGATCTTAGTGTAATGCTGGGACCTCACTCACCAAACACCCTTATCCCCTTGCTCAAGGGGGACAGTAACCGCCCGAATTTGTCCATGAAAAATTACCGCGAGCGAGCGAGGATTCAAACCGACTAACCACATAATGGCAGGCTAACGCTCTATCCACTTCACCATCCTGACGGTTGTGTGTGTTTGTGTGTGTATGTGTGTGTCTGTGTGAGTGTTAATGTGTGTCTGTGTGCGTGTGTGTGTGTGTGTGTGTGTGTGCACATGTGTGTGTGTGCACATGTGTGTGTGTGTGTGTACATGTGTATGTGTAAGTAAAAGTTTATTGCTAATAATAAGACAATGTTGTAATATATTCAAATTTCATAAATATTAGCCACGGTCCGTCGAGCCGAAGCTCCATGACGGACATATATCTTTACTGTATTGTTAGAGGGCGTGGAAACTTAAGACTAGCTGAATTATTATTTGCCTAAATAAAATTATACATAGAAAAAATAACCCAAACTGAGGATAACTACATTCGATAATGACACGGGTAATAAATGGAATTACATTAGTAGCAGAATACAAATAATTGTAATAATAATAAAAATAATAATAATAATAAAAATTAAAAATAATAAAGATAAAATAAAAATAAAAATAATAATGATAATAATAGATTGAGCAGATCAACTAAATACAATATTTATACTTGTAGTATAAAACCAATTACATATTTTGTTGATAAAGTAAATATTTTTTTATTTCTCTCTTATATCTAACTAAATTGGTAGTTGTAAGGAATTTTTTTTTTTATCAAGAGGCATATCAATAAACAGTTTCGGACCAAAACTGATAACACTGTTTTTAAATAATGTTCTAAATATTGGACAAATAAGATTAATATTCTTACTCCATGTATGGGTAATATTTTCAACTAATTTAAATATTGTATTTTGTCCTTGACTTTTGAATATTAATAATAATGTAAAATATTTGTGAATAACGGAATTTTAAAATATTTGTTGCAGAGAATACTTTTGCTGTTGAATCAAACTTTTTAAAGAAGAATATACATCGAAATTTTTTATTTTGTGCTATTGATAATTTACTTAAAAAAGAGGGCCATATGCATGCCCATATAGGAACACAATATATGAGGTGTGAGTAACAAAGAGTATAATAAATGCTGATCATTGCCTCTGTAGGTAGGTTATGGCAGACTCTGTATAGGATGCCAGTTATCTTAGAAAGTTTCAAACATGTTTGATCAATGTAGTACTTCCAATTTAAGTTTTCATCAATCGTGACAGCAAAAAATTTTGCCCGATTGACTTATTCTATAATTTCGCCATCTAATAATATTGGAGGGATGGAGTTATTCACAGACCTATTTTGAAATAATTATAATATAATTTGTTTTTGAAATATTTAGTTTAAATTTATTTGATTGGATCCATGGTTTTACGTTGTTTAGCTCTGGCATTAAATGTGTGTATAGTGAATCTAAATTTTTGTTCTTGAGTAAAAGTGTTGTGTCATCAGCATAAATCAGAAAAGAACATTTTGTGCTAGCATTTACAATGTCATTAATACATATAAGAAAAAGAATCGGACCTAAAACAGAGCCTTGTGGTACACCTTTATATATGAATTCAAATGGAGAATACATCTGATTGCAAAATACACTCTGTTTTCTGTCACTGAGATAACTCTGAAATAATTTCAGTGGTACACCTCTTACTCCTAAGTGTTCTAATTTGTGAAGTAAAATTTTGTGATCTAGGGTATCAAATGCTTATGATAAATCCATGAATACACCAATAACATATAGTTTTTATTCCAAACATGTGTACACATTGCTGACAAACTGTAGTATTGCAGACGCAGTAGAATGTTGTGCTCTGAAGCCATGCTGGTGTTCAGTCAAAAGATTGTTTTTTTCAAGGTAATTGATTAGGAGAGAGGAAATTTTTTTCTTCATAAATCTTATTAAATGCGGGAAGAATGGAAATGGGGCGATAATTATTTAAGTCTTTTTTGTCACCTGACTTAAAGAAAGGAATTACTTTGGCTTTTTCTAATTGGTCTAGAAAGGTACCAGTTTTTAATGGCAGGTTAATTAAATAGGTTAGAGGAGTAGATATTAAAGAGGAAGCGTGCTTTAGTATTTTGGGAAATATGTCATCATACCCAGGCGTATCTGATTTCAGCGTGTTGAGGACTTTTTCAACGTGAGTTTTATTGGTAGAAGCCAAATACATGAAAAAACTTGGTGAATTTTTTAGATATTTTTTAAAGTTAAATTCGTCTTCATTAATCGTGGAACTATTTCTTAGAAAATATTCATTAAATGTTCATGGATATATCCGAGCAAGGTGGGTTTAATTCTATAGTGCGTTTATTGTAACTGTCTGTGCTGCCCATCAAAAAAAAAAATTGTTTTCCACTGTCTTTTTGGGTTTCCTTGGTTTTCCTGAAATTGATTTTTGTAATACAAGTTTTTTTCTGTTCGTAAAATTGATGTTAATTTATTTCTATACTGTCTGTATGTATCTCCATAAGTTAATGGCCATTTTCTAACTAGTCTTTCTAATCTGTGTTTTTCTTTTATACTGGTTTTTAGAGCTGGAGTGATAAATGGGCTAATTTCACTCTTTTTATTCAAACGAATCCTTTTAATGGTGAATTTTTTTTTTAATAATTTATAAAATTAATTACAGAATAAATCATAACCTCATTAGAAAATGTTGAGATAAATACAAAATTCCAATTGACAAGAGCAGGATCACTGGTGAAATGTTCCATTGAAACTGCAGTAATTAATCTTTTATAAATAAACTGAGGTTCTTGTTTTGTATGTTCAGGTGTAAATTGAGACAATGTGGGAAAATGATCAGAAATGTCTGTTTGAATTATATAGTTACCAATATTTTCTTCCAGTTGTGATGACCATATGTGGTCTAAGAGTGTTGCTGCAGTTCTGGTAACTCTGGTTGGTTTGGTTATTAAAGGAAAAAGCGAGAAAGAAAGCATTAGATTGATAAATTCAAAGCCATTGTTTTCATTACTTTTCAATAAATTCAGATTGAAGTCTCCAAAAATATAAATATCTTGATATTTTTTTTATCATACACTGAAGAAAGAATGTCAGTCATTACCTTTTGAAAACTATTGAAATTACCATTTGGAGGTCTATAAATGCACAAAAATAAATATTTCCTAGTTATAATTGCAGTCTCAACCAACACCTATGGATTCGATATGAGAGTCTGAAATGGTGAATTGATTTTGCACAGATGAGTCATACACTTTGGACACATAAATAGCAACACATAACACATGTGTGTGTGCACATGTGTGTGTTAACACATATGTATGTATTAATGTGTGTTTGTGTGCGTGTGTGTGTGTATGTGTGTGTGTGTGTGTGTGTGTGTGTGTGTGTGTGTGTGTCTGTGTGTGTGTTAATGTGTGTATGTGTGTGTGTGTGACTGTGTGTGTGATGTGATATTCTTTACTCTTCACTCAGTTTTCTCTTTCTCAGTTTAGTTAGCTGTTTTTTCCAAACGTAGAAAATCAGAGATACGATAATAACAATAGTAGTAGTAGTAGTAGTAGTAGTAGTAGTAGTAGTAGTAGTAGTAGTAGTAGTAGTAGTAGTAGTAAGTAGTAGTAGTAGCAGCAGTAGTAGTAGCCAGTAGTAGTAGAAGTAGAAGCAGTAGTAGTAGTAGTTGTAGTAGTAGTAGTAGTAGTAGTAGTAGTATAGTAGTAGTAGTAGTAGTAGTAGCAGTAGAAGTAG
>JACEEZ010005393.1:167500-190000 GCA_016584305.1 Chionoecetes opilio | reverse complement strand
TAGCATCTAAATAAAACCCATTTATGGGATAGTGGCTTCTTTCAGGAAAAAAACCATCACTAACAAAGAACCCAGCACACTGACAGTATCCAACACACTGACTTCATATTTGAAGAATGGCAGACATGGCCTACTCCGCTGGAATACAGAAGATTATTGCAGTGCCGAAGCTTTCTGATGGAAAGGCTGAACCAACAGCAGTAGTGATAGGAGAGGTCCTTACTGAGTGGAACTTGAGGGACCGCATCGTTGCTGTCTGCTTTAACACAACAGCAGTGAATACGGGCGGCAAGTCGGGAGGCTGTCTTCGCCTTGAGATGATGTTAGACAAGCCACTGCTCTACTTCGCATGCCGTCATCATGTTCTCGAGATCCTATTGGATAAGGTGTTTTCCTCTCTTTTCAAAAAACAGTCCAAAGGACCAGAAGTCAGTCTCTTCCTTGACTTCAGAAACATGTGGCCACAAATAGATCAAACAAAGTACTCCACTGCCATGAATGATGAAACTATCATGCTGCGGGCTCAGCCGTGGGATGAAGAAATTATACAGCTTTCTCAAGCATTTCTGCAGCAAAAGTATCCTCGTGACGATTACAAAGAGTTCCTGGAGCTTACAATAATCTTTCCTGGGTCAGTACCCCACAACCGCTCCTCCGTCCAGTTCAGTGTCCCGGGTGCGCTACATCGTGCAAGATGGATGGCAAGGGCCATTTTATTTGAAAATCAGGATATTCCTTGATCAGTTCGAATAGCTTTGTCCCAAATGCTCGTCTCTTCGTGGACCCAGACGAAATACCAATTTCCGGGAGAAACTGACAGACTTCTGCGTTTTCATTGTGAGATACTACGTTCGAGCATGGGTCTCCGCCACAATAGCAACTGCTTCTCCTTGCCTAGACCTCACTCTCATCAAGGAACTAGCATTGCACACAAACCAAGTCATTAGGGACGCCGGGACGAAAGCCTTCTCTCATCACCTTTGGTCCCTATCTGAGGTGACAGTTGGGCTCGCACTGTTCGACGAAGAAGTTTCCATTATGGAGAAGAGGGAAATGGTCCACCTTATAAGCACTGTTAAGGGTTTGGAAGAACCAAGTCCTCGTTTCCACTTGACCCCCGAAGATGTTGTGAGTAAAAACCTGTCAGAGTTCTTCACCAGTACGACGAAGAAACTGCTGCAGCCTCTGGACATTGACTCGTCATTTGTGGGCACTGATCCCGTTACCTGGGCAACAACAGAAACACATGCTCGAGGAAAGGAAAATATGACTAAGCTACTGGTGACGAGCGACGTGGCAGAGCGCAGCGTGGCCGCTATTCAGAAGTTCACAAAGAATGGCAGGATCAAGCAAGAGGATCAGCTACAGGCAATGATTCAAATCGTTGATGAACATCGAAGACGGTAAACAAGAGTAATATCCTGTTGTAACAGATCCCTTCATTGTATTATATCACTTTCCGTAGTATTAGTAAGGAATATACATGAATACGCTTTTTACACATTTGTTTTAAATAAATATAAAATTTTGCATAAATGTGTCTTTTTTCCTAATTCAAGTTTCGTTGTGCGACCCCTAAATGATACCCGATCCGTGAGATAATTTAAACATGTAACTTTTACTTCAAGTGGAACATCCACGCAAGCAAGCAGAGAAATTTGACAACTTTAATGTTTTGCCCTATACAGTATACAGTCAATCAATCAATCATTGGGGGCATACGCCGGGGGGCGCGTCGCCTCGCCCACCCTACGACGCCACTCCCGGGGGACACCACGCGCGAGTTCCCATGCAGGCTCCTTTCCCATACCAAGAAACATCAACTTGCCCCAGCCACGAGCCTTGTGGGCGCCCCCTTGGCCTCCTCCACGCCGGATTGTCTCTTACAGATACAACCCGATGGGAAGGATCGGTTTCAGGGTAGCGTGCCACATGCCCATATAGCCGAAGTTGGCGCTGACGGACTATGCAGGTAATAGGCCTCGATTCAGTCTCACGGTGCAATCGCTGATTTGACACGTAATCATCCCAGCGATACCCCATGATTCTGCGAAGACACTTATTACCAAAGGCATTGATTCGTCTCTTCAAGTCACTATTTAGTGTCCATGTCTCACAACCATAGAGTAAGACAGGGATCACAAGCGACTTGAAGATCCGGATCTTTGTCCTCCTGCACAGGTACCGACAACGCCAAATACTCCCGCTGAGCGAGTCTATAACACCGTGGGCTATGCCAATCCGCCGTAAGGCTTCTTGACGTGACCCGCGGTCATTATGGACTGCGCTACCAAGGTATGTAAAACTTTCCAAGATCTCAATGTCCTCGCCACACGCATGAACAGACTGTACTGCTTCATCTAGTAAGTCTCCAAACACCTGGACCTTGGTCTTGAGCCAGGAGACCTCAAGTCCCAAAGGCTTTGCCTCCTCGTGCAGCGCCTCGAGAGCCATCACCAGGACCTCCAGCGACTCAGCAAAGAATACTGCATCATCGGCAAAAACAAGATCAGTGATCTTGGTGTTGCCGACGGATACTCCACAATCACTTTGATCTACAACCTTGTCCAATACCCAGTCCATACAGGCGTTGAAAAGTGATGGAGCAAGGACGCACCCTTGCCTCACTCCTGTATTCACAGGAAAGAAGCTGGATACACCTGCCCCACACTTCACAGCACTCTCAGTCCCAGAATACAGACCAGTTATCAAACCAATAGTCCTTGCAGGAATCCCTCGAAGTCGCAGAAGATCCCAGAGTGACTCACGATGCACTGAGTCAAACGCCTTCTTGAGATCAACATAGGCTGCAAGCATCCCCTGTCGAAACTCACGTCGGCGTTCCACCAGGACACGAAGCGCTAGGATACGGTCCGTTGTTGACTTACCAGGCGTGAACCCAGACTGCTGAGGTCTCTGATGCTTCACCAGATGACTGCGAATTCGTGTCAGCAATAGATGGGCAAGCACCTTGCCTGGTACGCTGAGCAGTGTAATACCGCGGTAATTGTTGCAGTCCTGACGGTCCCCTTTCCCTTTCCAGATAGGGACGACCAGCCCCCTTTTCCAGTCAGGAGGAATGGTACCTGATTGCCACACGGCAGTCAGGACAGCATGCAACCCGCGGATCATGGCCTCACCCCCAGCTTTGAGGAGCTCCGCACTGATATTACAAACACCAGCTGCCTTTCCACCCTTCAACTTTGCTACAGCCTCTCTGACTTCGTCAAGAGATGGTGCGGTTTCGTCAATGGGAGGATCGGCATCCACTGCCTGTAATCCAGTGGTGTGAAGCTGCTCAGTTGGAGGGTCCACCATAAACAACTGCCCAAAGTACTCAGCCCAACGAGCCATCTGCCCATCCATGTCCGACACGAGGCGCCCATCTGCTGTTCGAATAGCACTCGCCCGAGAAGGAGACTTGGAACGGAGCTTCTTCAGGGCTCGGTAGGCGGGTCGGAGGTCATTAGCGTTCAAATGACCCTCGACATCTTCAGCGAGACTCCTGACATACCTCTCCTTGTCTCTCCTCAGGAGGGTTCTAGTCCGGCATGACAGAGCCCTGTGCTGGTCCCGGTTCCCAGCCAGCCTGGCAGCGCGACTCCTCGATTTTCTCCAGCGTCTCCGTCGAGACAAAACCACGCCTTGACCTCGGGCGCTCCCCAATACACTCCTTGGCAGCCTGTAGAGTTTCACGTTTGAAGGTATCCCACAGTTCTACAGGATCCCCGAGAGCACCGAGCACATCAAACCGATTTGAGACTGCCACCGCATACTCATGAGCACATGTCAAGTCCTTCAGTTTCTCAAGATGAAACACTGTATGGTTACCTCTTGAGATTCTTCTGGACTTGACATGAAGCTTAAGTGTAGCAACAACAAGTCTGTGATCTGTTCCAAAGAACTCAGCACTCCGGTAAACCCTGCAGTTCTGGAGGATCCTCCAACGAGTACTAACGAGGATGTGGTCGATCTCCTTAGCTACCCCTCCGGCATTACTATACCATGTCCAGCTGTGCAGCTCTGGTCTCTGATACCAAGAACCTGCAATTCTCAACCTTCTGGACCTTACAAAGTTCAGAAGCAGAGAACTGTTAGTGTTTCTGGTACCGGAGCCATGGGGACCAACACACAACTCGTAGCCATCTCCCACAGTGCCAGTAGTAGCATTGGAGTCGCCCAAGACAATGAGTGTGTCCCGAGGAGGACACTGGTCTAATACAGAGTCGAGTTTGGCGTACTAGAACATCTCCTTCTCTTCAGTTTTACGCATCTCGGTAGGAGCGTACACTGCAACAAGAGACATGACACCCAGAGTGTGTTTCATCCTCACCCGCATTATACGCTCATCAACCGGAGTAACCTCAACAACTGACGGCTGCAGTTTGTTGGAGATGCCTATAGCTACTCCCCGTACACGGTGACCATTGCTCATGCCGGACCAGTAGTAGGTGTAACCCCCACTGCTAGTCTCGCCACTGCCACGCCTCCTCGTCTCAGAGAGTCCCACTATATCCACCCTCAGCCTACTGAGCTCGCCCGATAGGAGAGGTAGTCGATGATCGTCTGAGAGGCTCAGAACGTTCCACGAGCCCACACGAAGAACCCTCCGCAGGTTGATCCCAGGAGTGATTCGACAGTGACCCACCCTAATATATATATATATATATATATATATATAATATATATATATATATATATATATATATATATATATATATATATATATATATATATATATATATATATAAATATATACCTATATATATATACCTATATATATATACCTATATATATATACCTATATATATATACCTATATATATATATATATATATATATATATATATATATATTTTTTATTTATTAAAAAAAAAAAAATTATATACATCACAGGGAACTGGCCAAGGGCACAACAAAAATGGGTAACACAAAGCCCGCTTCATTGCCAGTCCCTATAAAGAAGACAGTAAGAGAATAAAATAAAAAAGAGGTGAGCCAATTTAGTTCGGGAGGTGTCTTGTTACTCTTCTTTTGAAAAGATTTAAGTCATAGGAAAGTGGAAAAATAGAAACAGGGAGAGAGTTCCAGAGTTTACCAGTGAAAGGGATGAAAGAGTAAAGATACTGATTAACTCTTGCATTAGGAAAATGGACAGAATAGGGATGAGAATGAGTAGAAAGTCTTGTGCAGCGAGGCCGCGGGAGGGGGGGAGGCATGCAGTTAGCAAGTTCAGAAGAGCAGTGAGCATGAAAATAACGGTAGAAGAGAACAAGAGAAGCAACATTGCGGCGATGATTTAAAGATTGAAGACAGTCAATCAGAGGAGAGGAGTTGATGAGACGAAAAGCTTTTGACTCAACCCTGTTTAGGAGAGCTGTATGAGTGGATCCTCCCCAAACATGTGAGCCATACTCCATACATGGGCGGATAAGGCCCCTGTAGAGAGCAAGCAATTGGGAGAGAAAAAAAAGGACGCAGACGCCACAGGACATCTAACTTCTTAGAAGCTGTTTTAGCAAGAGATGAGATGTGAGATTTCCAGTTCAGATTTTTAGTAAAGGATAGTCCTAGAATGTTCATTGTAGAAGAAGGAGACAGTTGAGTGTCATTGAAGAAGAGGGGATAGTTATCTGGTAGGTTTTGTCGAGTAGATAGAAGAATATATATATTAATATATATTATATATATATATATATATATATATATATATATATATATATATATATATATATATATAATCCCTGTCGGTTTTATCCGACCTTACCCCGCAGACAACTGACCTAGGAACTCCTCTGAGTCTTCTCCTACCCTCGCCCGCTTGCATATTCCCGTTTTCTTGAACAGTATGTCGCGTTTACTCTTGAACACGTCAGGTTACGGTTACGTAAGGTTACGGTTAGGTTAGGTTAGGTTTCCTGGAGTATTAATGGAAACTTTGTGTGGGAATCACAAAGAGCAAACTTCGAGAAAATCCTATGGTTAGTTTTGGAGCTACAGCCAAGTGTCTTCACTGGAAAACCACATACTTGCATAGAGTTGGGGAATATGCCGCCCGCTCCACCTCAATACGTCATGCGTCAGCGAGTCGCTTTTGGACCATGCAGACGGGACTTACTCCTACTGGCTTTGGATTCATAGATGTGGCGAGTCACTGCCACGTCCACCTCACGTCCTCCAGCCACTCATTTCATCAACAAATAGTCACATTTTCAAGTAGAAAATGTTTTAGGTCAAAATATGACTTAGTTTGCAGTATCATAACATAGCGTATTAGTCCGGTGGCTGGGCTGGGGGACCTTGCAATGTTTGGCAACAATATTTTTTTCTTTTTTCGATAGATATTAGGGTCTAAATGAAATTTAGGCTGGGTGGCCACTTGTCACCGGCTTGGCTTTTTCAGAATCCAAGATGGCCGCCAAAATGACCGCCATATATAACCAAAATATAAATTAGCCTGTAACTCCTATTCTAAGTACAGTAAAAGGATGAAATTGGTGTCTAAATATGTGTTTTAGAGACCAAGGAAGTGGATTATGATGCTATTGGATCATTTGGAGGCCATATTGATGGCATAAATCCAATATGGCCGCCAAAATACCTGTAAAAATGCCAAAATCACACTAAAACTAATATAATCTGTTGTACATGCAGTTGAATTATAAAGTGTCTGTATATATATGTGCTTTGTAAAGCATATAATATGATTCTGAAGTCATTCGCCAGTTTACAATCTATATTGATTATGATAGCAAGCAAAATAAAAGAAAACAAATCTATTTAGAATCGGACAACATTTATTGTAATAATTATCATCTCTCAAACATGACATTAGCGTGACTTAAAAGTAGAAATACATGTAAAGTATATGATACTAACGATAATAATAATAATAATAATAATAATAATAATAATAATAATAATAATAATAGTAATAATAACAATAATAATAATAATAATATAAATAATAATATGTAGTATAAATACTAATAATACTAATAATAAATGCAACAATTTGGCATCTTCACGTTGCCCAAATGTTTCAACGTTATATCAATACATATTATACATGTTATACTCTAATAAATGAAGCTAAATTAATGCCCCAATGGACCAAATATATTATATCTAGGAACTATTCATCGTCCTCTTCGTCGACATCCATTGCTCGGTCGTTTGCCTCATCGCTGTCATCAGGGATATCGGCATGATCTGTTGCACTCTCAGTGATGTTGAATGGATTGGAACAGGCAGTACCACCACCGCAGGTGCAGAACATCGTGCATGGAAGTTGGCGCTCCATACAGCCACATTTCCCACCTCTACATGCTCGCTCAGATGTGCAGCCACATCTGACCAGCTTGAGAATGTGCTCCGGGGCGTAGGATACACCGTCCTCCATATTTCGAGGGATGAGACACTTGTTAGTGTCATCAGCTTCCCACCCGTGTTCCACTGCAGCGAGAGTTGATGGATCTCCACTCAGGGCACTGTACCAGTGAGCGACTTGGTGGTGTGATCTACGAACGTTCTGCTCAAACGCTTCTGTAGTTGGGGGCAAACTACACAGCTTTGGTGCTGCTGTCGATTTGCCAGTCTTCTGTGCCCATAGCTTCTGGCGGATCTTGGTCATTGAAGAGGTGGGAGTTGTAATGCCATAGCACGCACCCATGAAAGCTGTTGCTTGTTCGGTGACTTCAATGATATTTGCCAAGGATTTACCAAGCTGATCCAGAGTGTAGCCTTTTCGAGCCACAGCGATTGCTTTTGTTTTCCCAATTTCATAAGTCGCAGCAACTGAATCACAGCCAGTTAGAGCATGAAGCGCCAAGAGCTCGGGTACGATTGCTGAATGTTTACGAGCGGTTTCCTTCACGTCAATGCACGACCGACCCATGATTGGAGACTGCATCGTCAATGATGACTGGAGCTTCTCACTCAAGTAGTAGTAAGCAAGTAACGCGAACACGTCTGTGTCGTCACACACGACCCGCACGTGTGATTCTGGATCTTCTTTTGCAAGGTGGATGGCCTGTTGAGTGATGAGTATGTCAGCTTCTTCATGTGTTGATGCTAGGTCCAGACGAGGCGACTTACGACCCTTCGATACCTGCGTGGGCATGTCGTTTTCCCCCACCCACCTTTGTAGGTGGTTCTGTGTCGCATGCTGCAGGAAGTTATCATCACTCAGGATCGCATCGCAAAGCAGAGTGTTGAGCTGTTTCTTATTGGCTGAGTTCTTAAGGACTGCGTCCCGAGCCGGCAGTGGAGTTTTCCGTTCGAGCTGATGGACCCGGGTAGCGTTGGCTCGAGCCGATCTGGTGCTGCTCTTTGTAGAGTATTCAAAATAGCGATCGAAGCACAGGTGGACATCAGCTTCAAGCAACCTCGCGTTGACCCAGACCTTGAACACCGATATGAACGTGTCAACGGTTCCTTGGGATGGCCATTCTAATGTCCACTGAAGAGCGGACACATCAACCACCATAGATGTTGGGCTTGTGATTAGGCGTTGTGAAACTTCTACCTGGAGGTTCTTTTTCAGTGTAGCTTTTCCCGTTGCCACTCGCATCTGGCCATCAGCTTGAAACATCGAGGGCGGATATGCAGTTAGCTCTGTGGAGAGGACTTGTTCCAGATCGAGATCGCGCTGGCTCACCAGAAGGCCAATCACCCGAGCGTATATTTAGCCTCTTGGTCCATGACGACATTATCCTCGACTGGTAGACGTTTCTTCTTTGCGGCAAAGGTTGTGACCTGTTTTGTGAGTAAGCTGTAAAAGCCCTCTGGCCATAGTGCTTCGAACTGGATCAGCTGATTAGCTCCAATCTCCACTGCCTTGTCTACGTTAACATTCGGCTGAGCTAGTTGACCATTCGAGATGTTGAGCAGACATCCTGCATCGTGGGTAGCTGGATCCAGTGGGTCGATGCATGACTCTAGAGTAGCCTTCAGTGATTTACGATCATTGCCATCTCGACGAATGCGACTGGTAGATTCCTCCTTGTGGGTCAGCTGTACCTTTTCGTCAGCTCCAGACATCTTCTTCAGGTCACCAGTCAGGGTCATGGTCGCATCCATGCTGTACACCCACGTCGCCATCGTTTGAGGATTTTCTGTGTTGCCAATGATGCCACCTGGTCCAAGCCCCTTCCTCATCCAGTTCTTTTCTATAAACATGTCGCTCCACTGTCCGTTGTAGACACCGGCTTTGTGGTGTAGTGACTGCTCTCCTCTGCAGAACTTTTCCAGAATCTCTGGTCCCAACCAAGTCATGGAGCGTACGTAGTAGAGGCCGTACCTGCCATAGTTGTACTTGTGGGCTGCGAACATGTATGGAAGCATTGATTCTGCTACTTTGATGTGGAGTGGTCAATCGCCATCATGCGTCGCCCGACAAAACATCATCATTAGAAATGTGGGTTTTATGACGTTATACACCCACAGCTTTGTGGTACGACTCTGAGTGGCGAGTTCATCAAGTAGCTTCTCCAGATCATCCATGCTGGTCAGGTGTAGATTCTCCCTCTCAAATACTGGTCGAAGCAGCTCCTCTGTGAGCAATCTTAGTGCCCGAACATTCTGTGGATATTTCTTCCCCTGCAACATCTTCTCGACGGAGCCGAAGGATGCCATCATAATCTCCTTGAGGCCGCTGTCCGCCATGAGAGTGCCAAAGCAACTCACGAAATCCATCAGGAAATGCATCTCACCAAGAATCACCACTATGTCGGTGAGCAGATCTGGTTGATGAAATGTGATGTCAACGACGATCACTTTATATATGGCCTGATCGCAGGTGAGAACGAGAATATCCTGGTTGGATGCTCTGGTAACTTCGAATCCTCGGGTGATGGAAGTTAGGACAGTAGTCGGGTCCCCTGGCTTCATGTTGATGAGTGGAAGATATACCACCACTGTCTTGGGTGCTGGAGTCATTCCTGCCACACGGCAGTTGTTACCCTTACCTGTGTGATGTTACAGGTAACTGGGGTCAATCCAAGTAAGAATACTTACAACTGTCGGTGACACAGTAGGGGTTGATTGCCTCAGAAGTGTAGAGTTGATAGGTAGGCGTATACCGTCCTAGCCAGACACTTCAGATGGTAGTTGAATAAAAGTGGTCGAGCGGTTGTTTTATAAAGGCTTGTTAATATAAAGTACCAGAACAATAATTTACAAGATATATATACATATCTGTACACTGCGAGATTTATACATTAATAATGTCACGCTGCTCGCTAAGTAACGGCCAATGAAACTAATGTCTAATAGACAGAGCCGGGAACAGTTAATGACGTGACAAGGTACTCCACACCCCCAGGTGTGGGGTACACACAGACACACAGGGAGGTGTCGTGAGTAGGAGCGCAAGGTAACACGTCGCCTGGTGATCTCTGTGTTCTGTCTCTCTCCTCCGGCCAGTTGCTGCATATAAGGAACGGTGCCGGAACTGGCAGGTTCCGGTGGACATGTCTCTCAGGCCTGTTGCACTCTCGTAAGCGTCATCATCCTTGGGCAGAGCGCTGAGATGACACACACACAACTTGTGCGTGCAGTCCGGAACCAGGGCGAGGTGTGTCTACGTGTTGCATCAAGACACCGGGTTGACTGTCCACGTTATTCTTATGGGCCATGGCGTGATACTTCGTCAACATAACCTCATCAAAATGTGTCAGCACTCAGCATCCGCTAGGCGCCAGTACAGACACACAGACACTCGGACATCCTATCTTAGTATAGATTTTAGATTAACACATACATATAATATATAACCAGTTATATATTATACATCACTGCTAATACAGTGACGTGTATTGTACCCGTTGTACTCAGGAGTGTTAGCTTCAAAGAGCACGTCTTTGATGAAGCTGAAGTCTAAATCTCTGGCTCTGTCAATTGAGACTGTCGTGGCTTGTACAAAGTCGTCTGACATGGCAAATCGGTTTGTAGCAGTGAATGGCATAGGAGGTTTCTTCGGTCCCGTATACTCAACGACTGGTGTCTCCCACGGGATAGGGTGCTTCATTTCTTCTTTTGATAGGCGTGGGATCGCTGTATCCAAACCATCAAGGCGGTCAAGATCGGTTTTCCACTGAGCTGCCAGCATTGCCATGTAATGACATTCAAGGCGGCAGTTCTGGGAACTGATCACAGCATCAAAGTTATCGATGATGATTTGCACAAGTCCGCCCAGTGCGGCATCTCTGAGTCCGGCTAACTGTTGTGCTTTTGACGACTGCGCACCTGCTGACCTTCTGAATCGTCGAACTTCATCGTAGGAACAAGAAACGTTATATTTGTACAGTTCTGTGATGATCATCTTATGGTCACCAAGTAGTACTCCTATAGCTATCTGTAATGGTGTTGGTTGAGATGTTACCACTGAGCTCACGATATTACCCACCATGATGGATTGTAGTGAATTGTGAAAAGTAGACTTGATCGCTGATACCAACGTCTTCACTTCAACGGCTTCACCAACGTCTCACTAATACACTCTGAGGCTAATTCGCGATCAATGTGCTTATTGTAGGATTTGAAATCGTGCTTAGCTGCCTTGGTCTCCTTCATGATCTGCTTGCCAACTTTCCGGATACATTCATCCATGTCGCCATTCTGGTCATCATCCACAAGCCTGAGATTTGTGGCAACATGTTTCCTGAACACTAGTAACGTTGCCACTCCAGGGGAATGTAATGCCATCATATTTTCAGCGAAATGTTGGATGACGTTCTCAACAAGGACACGTCTGGACATGACAGATCCACCCTTGTCTGCGTATACTGCTTCAACATCAAGCGAATTCCAAACTTTCGAGCGATCACAACTGAGTGCATGGACTGTTTCAGCGAAAGCTTGGTCATCAGCAGAATCTTTGCTATCGATCATGGTGGTTCTATGAGCATCACGATGGAAATTGGCATTGCAACTGCGGTGATACTTTGCATCTGCCGCGTGCAGATCGGATGGTGCTCCAATGATGCGGTTACGGACTATTCTACCCAGTTCATCTCCACGTTTCTCACAAAGGTCAAGTAGGTACTGCTTGTACGTCTCACCATCACCCATCTTGTCTGTGGTTACTCCCGACGCAGGGACTCTGTACTGTTGTGGCACCTTGGGATCATACTCATTCGGTAATATGCAAGGAGTAATGTCATGGCAGAACAAACAGTGCTTCTGAAAGTCAAAGACATCACCACCGATACTGGAACGCAATCGCTTAGGCCCAGCGTTGGAGTCTTCATTTGTCTCTTCCTTTGGCATACGCTTGCCCAATTTATTGAGAGTGGAAGGAGATACATACTTAGATACGCAATTTTTGTGACATCTAACAGTAGATGATCCATCAGATAGTTCTTTTCGTAGTCTGATATCATCTTGGCGAAGGTTACTAGCTGCCAATATTGTGTCGATTCGTAAAGACTGTATCAACTTCCCAACCCCACAGATGTAAACAGTCTTGAAGAAGCATTCCTCGGCATCCTTGTGGCCTCCTGTTTCAGCCATATCATCGCTCACGTCAGATCCTGCAACCGAAACGTAGATCGTTCAGTTTTTGGTGCGATTTTGTGTGATTTTGGCATTTTTACATGTATTTTTGGCGGCCATATTGGATTTATGCCATCAAGATGACCGCCAAACGATCCAATAACATCATAATTCACTTCCTTGGTCTCTAAAACATATATTTAGACACCAATTTCATCCATTTACTGTACTTAGAACAGGAGTTACAGACTAATTTATATGTTGATTATATATGGCGGTCATCTTGGCGGCCATCTTGGATTCTGAAAAAGCCAAGCCGGTGACAAGTGGCCACCTACCCTAAATTTTATCTAGACACTAATACCTATCAAAATAAGCCAAAAAACTATTGTTGCCAAACATTGCAAGGTTCACTGGAAATATGCTGTTCTGCCACCGGACTATATATACAGCCCTTGGCTGTAACATATGTCGGGGATCATGCTGCCCTATATTTTTGATCCACCACATCTTGAATATTCTGAATTACTCTCATCATCATGCATGTATTTGAATGTGGCAAAGAGAGTCAGCACAAACAAGGACGGCAAGAACCCTCAACCGCGTAGGAAGCCATCTCTCACTGCCAACTCTGACAGAGCCTCGTATTCTTATTAGCGAGCCTCGCATGCTTCTGGACCGCTGCACCAATCCCTACAATTACCTACACGATGCCGTTTACTTGTGTATGTGTGTTTGTGTGTGGGTGGGTGGGTGTGGGTGTCTGTGTGTTGGTGTGGATGTGGCTGTGGGTGGATGGGTGTTAGGTTGGTGACACACAATTTGGGGAGGTGGTGGCCGAGTGGTTAGCGTCTAGGAGTTGTGAGATCGAGATCGCGAGTTAGAATCCCGCCAGATGCAATTCTTTCGGCAATCTCTAACGCGGTGGCCGGATTATTAGAACCTGGTAGTTGGTAGTAGTGAGCACAAGGCCCCGAGCTCAAGTCCCGCCAGGTGCAACTGTTTCTTTCATCGTCGAGTGGCCGAAGGTACCCACATGCTGCCCATCAACCTTACCTTCGACTATGAGTGCGGCGGAGGACACCATAGGGCAGCATGAGCCTTAAATAATCACAGATGTTACTTTAGAAACCCATCCTGCGCCACCACGGGCGAGGGCTAACCATCAAAGCCCTCTAGAATATCCGGGGCTATCCACCAGAGCCCTCAAGGAAGGACGATAAAAAAAACTAAGGAAGGAAGATAAGCTATACAGTCGCTATAGTCTCCAACATAGAGGAAAAAAACACAAACACACAGAGAGAGAAAGATGGAGGACAATAACAGGGTGGAAGAAATTGGATCACGTATTTCAGACCCATCGACGATGAGTGACGAGGAAAGAGGGCAGGCAGGCAGGCAGGTGGGGGTACAACGCCAGGAGGCCCACTTCCTGCCTCACCGTGCGGCACCCTCGTCACCGCCGGGCTCTCTTGACGACGTGCTTCCCGCGCCCTGTATATTAACTTTTGTTTTGTCACATTCAGAAAAAAGAAATATTCATCTTCTCCACAAACTCCCCTAAGTATAACTCATTAAAATGCATGTTGTATTTCCCCGCGTCTCTCCTCAGTGCTGTGCTCAGTTTCAGGGTAAGGCGTGTGAATAATTTTGCATACCTCTCCAATAATTCAACAATATCTCAGCTCTTTAGTGTTCGGGTCGGAAAGAGAGAAGAGAAAGAATTTAGATTATGTAATCATAGGAATGTGTTTTAGAGACTCAGGTTGGGTTCGGCCGCATGTATGAACCAGGCTTTATATACTATAGTAAATGTCGATGCCACAACCTTGTTTGTTAGTCACCCTTATAAATACGTGCATATCAAAAAGAAGTATAGAAACAACAAAATTCTATGAAATCCCCAATGGTCTCAGCCATACTAAAATATGAATTAAGACTTCCCTTTGTTAAGGCAAGGTGGATCTGCTTGTATGGCAAATTACTTAAATATACTAAAGCAGCTTACTGGAACAGCGAAGATATTTTGTACTTGTGGTGAGAGAAGAAATTTTATCACCAATATTTTATTAAGATTTGATTATCAGAAAAGCGTTCAATGCAAGGTAAAGGTAGACTTATAAACGTAAAATTTATACTACATTCCTGAGAATACAAGATTGTATCACGAAGCCAGGCGACGGATGAAAACATATTCTATCAATCGAATGAAGCGTCAATACAAGGTTAACATTGCTGCAATAATTATTAATATTGTAAAGTTGTTCTTTAAAAGTCATTGATATTGAAAAATCAGATCAGAAGCAGAATCCACCCAATGATGAATGATACAGATTACTTAGTGACAGATGACTATTCTTGATCTTGAAAAAGATCTTGGAGTGAGGGTAAGCCCAGACCTCCGACCTAGGAAACAATGTATTGAGGCCAGAAATAGAGCTAATAGAGTATTAGGATTCATTACCAGAAGTGTTAAAAGTAGAAGTGCGGAAGTTATTCTAAAGCTTTATCTGGCTCTAGTCAGGCCTCACCTAGACTATGCAGTTCAGTTTTGGTCTCCATATTACAGGATGGATATAGTGTTGTTAGAAAAAGTGCAGAGAAGGATGACCAAAATGATACAAGGGATGCGTAACTTTAGTTATGAGAGGAGATTGAAGTTATTAAAATTACACTCACTCGAGAGACGCAGAGTAAGGGGCGATCTGATAGAAGTTTTTAAGTGGATAAAGGGATTTAATAAAGGAGAGGTAGGAAAAGTTCTTACGGCTTTTAACCAGGGTAGAACAAGAAGTAACGGATTCAAGCTGGAAAAGCGTAGATTTAGAAAGGAAATAGGGAAAAACTGGTTCACAAATAGGGTGGTGAATGAGTGGAATGGTCTCAGTAGACAGGTAGTTAGTGCGGAGTCATTAGGGAGCTTTAAAGGGGAGCTGGATAGGTTCATGGATGGGGATGAAAGGTGGATGTAGGTAGTGTTAGGTGACAGGAACTACCACGTGTAGGCCTCGCGGCCTCTTGTAGCTTCCTTATTTTCTTATGTTCTTATGTTCTTATGACCACAACATTATGTGATTGATAAACAAATGTTTCTGCTCAACCAACACTAGTGAGGCATCGGCCAGCAGTCAAGTGGTTGATGTCAACATAGCCGACTACGTGAAAAACAAACACTACAGCGTCAATGAGAGGCTGGTTAACGACGATCACACACTAATCAATTTTGAAGTAACCTTATGACATTTCAAAATCAGTTAGCATGTTGAGAAAAAAAATTAAAAACCTGGACGAGACAACATCCATCCAAATTTTTTCGAATAAATAACGAATTCACAAGCTCCCTCACGTATATATTGAACAAACTCAAGCAGCAAGGATTGGGCTGCAAACTGAAAAGCAGCGAATTAATTTTGAAGAATGGAAACAAATCTTATTATTGCTTACTCATAATCTGCTTGTTTGTCTTATTATTTGTTTATGAGTTTCGTATGTATTTTAATTTTTTGCCTGAAAAGCTCTGCTTATTATAAAGGCTGGCCTTCTATGTTGTAAACAAACATTATTGTATTTCTGCGGCTATTTTTAAATGTTACCCGTATCAGCGCATTAGCTTAACCTCCATATATGGCAAATTGCTCGAATATAATCAGAGCCAATATCATTAGTAACCTGGAATACCTTCTTTTGATTAAGAAACTCCCAACATGCACTTTGAGTAATCTAACTTATGATGATCTCTTCGTAGCTCACGACGCAACTTGGTCTTTGGACATATCGATTGGCTCCATAATATGGACATACCAAATCTATAGTTTTCAAAAGACGTATGATAAAGTGTATACTAGCTTACGGTAATATACAAAATGAAGAAGCTCGGGATAGGAGGCAATATGCGCACGTGTCTTGAAGCAGCAGGAGACAAAGGATTGATATGAACAGATCTGCCCCAGAGTGGATATCAGTTACCAGCAAGGACCTACAGAACTGTCATTGGACCAGTGCTAGATATCATATAATAAAAAAAAACGATATAGACGTCGGAATATACAATAGTATTTCAAAATTTGCAGCCGACTTAAAACTTAGTAACTGTGTCATCTCCGACCAAGACCGACAACGTCTCCAAGATAATTAATATAAAATCTTAACAAGGTTAGAAAAATAAGAGACACCATTGAACACAAACATGACATGACATTGAACTAATGTCATCATGGAGTATGAACACAAATAACGATAATGAAATATGCGATGTTACACTTAAAATTTCAGATTATGTTAAAAAAATAAGTGTTACTCGCACACATTAAATCTTAAAATCCCTCAACAATCCATCAAAATTTTACGCACAGGAATTTTCGATTTAAAAATAAGGACATTGCACTACCCTTATACAATACAATGGTTAGACCTCACTTGGAACCTGCAATACCCATTCCATGCTAAAAATATTGCGAAATTAGAATCCGTTCAGTGAGACACTACAAATCAGACCCCTTCCTTGCGTTGTCCTACAAGAATAGAATGCCACAGCTTAACTCATCCTCTCTTGACAAAATACATTTACGAGGGTAACTGATATAATGTAAAAAAAATACTCGACGAGTTAATGAACATCGATGCCAGTGAATTATTTCAGAAGGACTCCTCTCTAACAATGAGTAACAGTCCTTACCTGAGATGCACGAAGATGCGGTTGTATTGTGGTTAATTCTTCATTACCAATAACGTTATAGGATCAGACTTTCGTCTCCTATGCTTCTGTGAAACGCAACACATTATTTTTAATTACAGCAAGCTAGATAAGCAGAGATAATCATCTCTATAAACTTAAAATCTTCTGAGACTGTGTTGTTGATATTCAATGTGATTCTGTTTTCCACACCACTTAATAATATGGAAAAAAGGGTTTTTGCAGTCTGTGTTTGTATGTAATACCTGTTAATCGGGAAAATAATAATCACGACAGTGGAAAGGGATTTACCCAATATCCAGCAAAACACAGATAGTATACCCAATGGAAGAAAGTAAATCATGCGATTACGAATGAAGCTCTGCCTTGATTCCACATAAGCCAAACAGCTCACTCGCGATTGTATGTTATGCCTAACTGAGCGAACGTGGATAACAAAAGTAACAGTCACGGGGCGAAAAGAAAAAGGAGGTCAAGTTAAGATTGAGAGGAACGGGCTTGAAGAGGACAGATATAAAAGGTTTCACTCAGTAAGTTAAAGGCCCTGAAAGGAAATAAGTTAGGGTTAGTTAAGTTACGGTCTGTTGGATGAATTAAGGATGGACTTGGCTGAAGTGAGGTGACCAGGTGCTTAATTTAACGCTAAGCCCTGGATTGGAAAAATAAGTCTGAAAATAATCCGATTATCCCTCAGTTCGGGTTTTTCAGAGGTTATTTCAGCATCCTTAGCGTTTTCCATCCTTTTCTCTTCTTCCTCTTCCTCCCTCCCTACTACTCTGAATGAAGAGAATTCGGATCACATGAAGATCCGCCACCCCAGTTACACTTGGGGTGGCCGATCTTCATGTGGGTGAGTGAGAGTGGGGTGGCCGATCTTCATGTGGGTGAGTAGGGTGGCTGATTTTCAAGTGGGTAAGAGTGGTTTAATAACCCAGTTAGGGTAGGTTACGTAACCATGGTTACGGTATGTCCAGGTAAGGTTAGTGAAGTAGCAGAGGGCTATGTGGGGGCGCAATCTCCCACATCTGCGTTCCCCCAGTTAGGTCAGGAGAGTATTGGTCAATATGGAGTTTTGTATTTAACTGCAATTTCACCGAATAAAGGGGATCTCAATATTTTTGGGAAAACAACAGTTTAGTACAATACTCCCTATTGACCAATACTTTCCTGACATAACTGGGGGGACTGTGCTACCCCGGATCCCCCGCTAGTTCACTAATCTAACCTGGGCATTGACTACGTAACCTAACCTCGCTGTGATAACCCCTTTGGGTTATTTTTCATTACCGGTGGCTGTTGTAGGGGTTAGAAATACTTCAAATTGTCAGATCTGCAAGTTGAGGACGGCTGTAACTACGTGATATGTAATGTATTAAGCTGTAGTAAAACCTAATTGTGTTTAAACCATTGTTTAGCACAATACTATACTTTATGATAAACAAAATTGAGAAAGTCAACCTACAAGTGGATTTTCAAAAAGGGTAAATTTGGGGTGGTAGATCTTCATGTGGGTAAACCTGGGGTGGCGGATTTTCAAGTGGGTAAGACTGAGGCAGCGGATCCTCAGGTGGGTAAGACTGAGGTAGCGGATCTTCATGTGGATAAGACTGGGATGGCGGGTCTTCTGGTGGTAAAGTTGGGGTGGCGGGTCAAAGACTACTGTATACAGTAGTCTTTGGGCGGGTCTTCTGGTGGTAAAGTTGGGGTGGCGGGTCTTCTGATGGTAAAGTTGGGATGGCGGGTCTTCTGGTGGTAAAGTTGGGGTGGCGGGTCTTCTGGTGGTAAAGTTGGGATGGCGGGTCTTCTGGTGGTAAAGTTGGTGTGGCGGGTCTTCTGGAGGTAAAGTTGGGGTGGCGGGTCTTCTGGTGGTAAAGTTGGGGTGGCGGGTCTTCTGGTGGTAAAGTTGGGGTGGCGGATCTTCATGTGATCCGAAAATTCCTGCATGCAAGAATTGACGTAAATTTTATCGCTGACTTACATAGAACTCACGTTTTTTTGCCGAGTGACGAGAAGCGAGCTAAGAATGGTGCGAGTGTATTTGCGAGAGACTGATTCTGTGTTATTTGTCGCCCATTCTCGGTGACGCTCACTACTTTCTTCACGCGCAAGAAAAATATAAACCTACATTCACCCTGTGTGCGGCCCGGGGAGAGAAGGTTATGAAGACGGACGACACAACATTTCTGGGAGCATGATGCAAGACGGGGCCACAGCTGTGTGTGTGTGTGTGTGTGTGTGTGTGTGTGTGTGTGTGTGTGTGTATGTGCGTGTGTGTGTGTGTGTGTGTGTGTGTGTGTGTGTGTGTGTGTGTGTGTGTGTGTGTGGTGTGTGTGTGTGTATGTGTGTGTGTTCTCAATGTTTTCTCAACAGATATAAATACATACATAGATAAATAGTACTTGTAGGAATAATACTAACAAAAATATATTAAAAAAACAGTGGAGTACGATGTGGAGGTGGAACTAAGGGTTTGGCGCATCTCTCCCTCGTCGGTCATCGTTCCCAACCACTATCAGCCACATTAGGACGACAAAAAACTACATATCCGAAGAGCAACTTGATCTTTGGCTCCCTTTAAGCACACCCTTCCCCATTCACTCCCTCAGACGCTCTCGACATCCTCTTCACTCCCTTAGACAGTCTCGATTCCCTCTTCACTCCCTCATACACTCGACTCCCTCTTCACTCCCTCATACACTCGACTCCCTTTTCACTCCCTCATACACTCGACTCCCTCTTCACTCTCTTAGCCACGCTTGACTCCCTCTTCACTCCCTCAGACACTCGACTCCCTCTTCACTCCCTCAGCCACGCTTGACTCCCTCTTCACTCCCTCAGACACTCTAAACTCCCTCTTCACTCCCTCATACACTCGACTCCCTCTTCACTCCCTCAGACACTCGACTTCCTCTTCACTCCCTCATACAATCTCGACTCCCTCTTCACTCCCTCATACACTCTCGACTCCCTCTTCACTCCCTCAGACACTCTCGACTCCCTCTTCATTCCCTCAGACACTCAATTCCCTCTTCACTCCCTCATACACTCTAAACTCCCTCTTCACTCTCGACATCCTCTTCACTCCCTTAGACACTCTCGACTCCCTCTTCACTCCCTTAGACACTCGACTACCTCTTCACTCCCTCGACTCCCTCTTCACTCCCTCAGACACTCTCGACATCCTCTTCACTCCCTTAGACACTCTCGACTCCCTCTTCACTCCCTCATACACTCGACTCCCTCTTCACGCCCTCATACACTCGCGACTCCCTCTTCACGCCCTCATACACTCAATTCCCTCTTCACTCCCTTAAGACACTCTCGACTCCCTCTTCACGCCCTCATACACTCTCGACTCCCTCTTCACTCCCTTAGACACTCTCGACTCCCTCTTCACTCCCTCAGACACTCTCGACTCCCTCTTCACTCCCTTAAGACACTCTCGACTCCCTCTTCACGCCCTCATACACTCTCGACTCCCTCTTCACTCCCTTAGACACTCTCGACTCCCTCTTCACTCCCTTAGACACTCTCGACTCCCTCTTCACGCCCTCATACACTCTCGACTCCCTCTTCACTCCCTTAGACACTCTCGACTCCCTCTTCACTCCCTTAGACACTCTCGACTCCCTCTTCACGCCCTCATACACTCTCGACTCCCTCTTCACTCCCTTAAGACACTCTCGACTCCCTCTTCACGCCCTCATACACTCTCGACTCCCTCTTCACTCCCTTAGACACTCTCGACTCCCTCTTCACTCCCTTAGACACTCTCGACTCCCTCTTCACGCCCTCATACACTCTCGACTCCCTCTTCACGCCCTCATACACTCTCAATTCCCTCTTCACTCCCTCAGACACTCTCGACTCCCTCTTCACTCCCTTAGCCACGCTTGACTCCCTTTTCACTCCCTCATACACTCAACTCCCTCTTCACTCCCTCAGACACTCTCGACTCCCTCTTCACTCCCTTAGCCACGCTTGACTCCCTTTTCACTCCCTCATACACTCCAACTCCCTCTTCACTCACTCAGACACTCTCGACTCCCTCTTCACTCCCTTAGCCACGCTTGACTCCCTTTTCACTCCCTCATACACTCAACTCCCTCTTCACTCACTCAGACACTCTCGACTCCCTCTTCACTCCCTTAGCCACGCTTGACTCCCTTTTCACTCCCTCATACACTCTCAACTCCCTCTTCACTCACTCAGACACTCTCGACTCCCTCTTCACTCCCTTAGACACTCTCGACTCCCTGTTCACTCCCTCAGACACTCTCGACTCTCTCTACACTTTTTATGTTTGTTCTTTCGTTTTATTTACATTCATCATATAAGTAAATACGATGATCACTAAACTCCAAGTGTTTTTCATCGAATTTCATCTGTTTACGTTTTAATCGTAATTTATCTCATTCCTGTAATTATCTCATATTTCCGCTTTCCTTGTTATTTTCTCTTATATTTTGCCTTATGCTTTTTTTTCCTCCTTAATTAATCGCGATCTACTATTCCTTACTTGTTTCCTCTTCTTATCTTTATTTATTCTAAGGTTTTCACTTTTATCATTACTTTTCCTTCTTTTAAATTTCACATCCGCTTTTCCCATCAAGTCGCATCCGTGGTGTAGTGGCTAGCGTGCCTAGCTAAGGATCTGCGGGCCCTGGTTCGAATCCAGGCTAGAGCAAGTCGGCGGCCAACCCAAGTAGCTGTTCATCTTTCCTTTCGGGGTTGATAAATGGGTACCTAGTGAATCCTGGGGAAGGTAACTGTGGTAACCCAGATGTCACACTAGCCCTGTGTCCCGGGGTAACGAGTTCTCACCTACCACAGGCTCAAAGGCTAATGCGACTGAGATGAGCACCGAGGCCACGCGCAGCATAAAGTATACCCCCATATTTACCTTTACCTTTCCCATTAAGGTGATGAAATTGTCAGCCGTCTTTTTCTGGTAACGTTCATGCATTTTGTTCACACACACACACACACACACACACACACACAACAACACACACACACACACAACACACACACACACACACACACAAACACACACACACACACACACACCACACACAACACACACACACACACCACACACACAACACACCACACACACACACACACACACACACAACACACACACCACACACACCACCACACACACACACACACCACACACACACACACACAACACACACAACACCCACACACACACACACACACACACACACACACACACACACACACACACACACACACACACACACACACACACACACACACACACACACACACACACACACACACACA
>JACEEZ010005393.1:102500-165000 GCA_016584305.1 Chionoecetes opilio | reverse complement strand
TTACTGGATGAGCCAGAGAATGGGCTATATTCAAGAACGTTTTGCGATCCGTTGCAGTGCGCGGCGACATACAAGAATCACCGTGTACACACAACGGGTTGCGTTGTCCAAGCACTACGCTCTGCCCTTATTTCCATCATATTTCCAGACCATTACTATTACAGGTGAGTTTTCAACATAACCGAGAGTAACATACATATATTGTGAATGCACACATGTCATATTTAAAATCAAAGTAGGTGCAGGTGGTCTTATATGGATGTGATAACTGTTGAGGAGGCCGTGGCGACATGTCACCCATTGTCTGGTGGCGCGACGCGCCCAAAGTACTTACATCACTCAGTCCCATTTTTGTATACATCAATGCCTCAGGCAAGTGGCGAACACTAACTAAGCTATTATTTTAATGGCAGAAATGATAAGTTAGGCTGGAAAAAGGAATTAATTTAATATATATGGATATTCAAAACATTGATGCCGCCTTGGACTCGCTTGTGTTGGTACGTCTGTACATCTCTCCACGCGCCGGGCAGTTGACGACGATTCTTGTATATCCCACGCGTGAGGTTAGCACTGTTTACAAAATCCAACCGCCGGGACTCGACGAGAATTCTTGAATATAGCCCTATAAGAACATAAGACAATAAGGAAGCTACAAGAGGCCGTGAGACCTACACGTGGTAGTTCATGTTACTTAATACTACTTACTTCCACCTTTCATCCCCATCCATGAAATTGTCTGGCCTCCTTTTAAAACTCCCTATTGACTCCGCACTAATTACCTGACGACTGAGTCCATTCCAATCATTTACCACCCTATTTGTGAACCAGTTTTTCCCTATTTCCTTTTTAAATCTATGCTTTTCCAGTTTGAATCCGTTACTTCCTGCTTTACCCTTCTTACTAGCCGTAAGAATGTTCCCTACATCTTCTTTATTGTATCCCTTTAACCACTTAAAAACTTCTATCAGATCGCCACTTACTCTACGGATCTTGAATGAGTGTAAATTTAATAGCTGCAATCTGACCTCTTAAATTATCATAACTAATGTTACGCATCCCCTGTATCATTTTGGTCATCCTTCTCTGTACTGATTCTAACAAGGCTATATCCATCCTGTAATACGTTGATCAAAACTAAACCGCATAGTCTAGGTGAGGTTAACTATAATAAAGCCAAATAAAGCTATAGAATAAACTCAACACTTCTAGTTTTAACACTCCTGGTAATGAATCCTAAAACCCTATTAGCTCGATTTCTAGTCTTTATACATTGTTTCCTAGGACGGAGGTCTGAGTTTACCCTCACTCCCAAATCTTTCTCACTTTCTTATCTTTTCAACGATCCATTGTTTATAGTGTACCTATTACCAGGGTTTTTACTACCAACATTAATTACGCTACGCTTGTCAATATTAAATTCAATCTGCAACCTGACTACCCACTCGTTTAACTTATCTAAGTCTCCCTGCAATATGTTTATATCAGACTGTGGTCTAATAATCCTACCTACCTTAGTGTCATCAGCAAACTTGCTGATATCACTGATAATCCCACTATCTTAGTCGTTGATGTAAATAAAAAATAGTAATGGTCCCAAAACAGACTCCTGTGAAACCCCACTTGTTACCCGCCCCCATTCAGATTTAGAACCATTAATTGTCACCCTTTGCTGCCTATCACTTAGCCAAGATATAATGCAACGAATAACCTTCCCATCTATTCCATGTGCCTTAACCTTATTTAAGAGTCTCTCATATGGTACCTTGTCGAATGCCTTACTGAAGTCCAGGTATACAATATCATAATCACTGTGGGAATTTATGTCACATACATATTTAATATGAGGTTCTTACCTAATCAATCAAACCCATGTTCTATCTCCCGACACATTATCCCAGCTAATCAACTAACTAGGATACTTATCGGTGGATAGTGGGTTGAAATGCGGATCAGGGTTTGATTAATACTGCATGTCCGGTAATCCGATGTGGTCGCCGCGTGATGAGACCGCCCGTGATTGACAAGAGGCGGAGGGCTGGAGACTTAAGTGTTTCGATACGGGCGTCAGAAGGTCTTCATAACCAGGTTATCCATGACGCACGGCTATTATCAGTGTGTTGTATTTTAACACAGTCCTATTGGTTTTACACTATATGTACAATTAACTATGTACAAAATCTCTTCATATTAATCAGAGAAAAGATGTTAGCCCCATGAGGGCTGGAATGATACTGATTCTCCCTGTGGGCGGTCGGCAGCGATCGCCACCCTACCTATAGCCACGTACAGAAATCTTAGTGGCTAGTATCTAATGGGCGGCGGCCAATGACCGCGCTTCAAACCAGTGCTAATTATATAAGGTGCAAATGGTTAATAGCACTGAGAATATTAATTTATCCTATCCCAGTACTAATAATTTACTTAAATTACCTTAATATTACCCATTACCATTATAATTATATATACATCCCTATACGCACTCCCCTATGACGAGCGGAAAATACCTCACTCACAAGGGGGGGAGGAAACAAAACCACCACTCTACCAATTATGAGAGGGTGGTTGATGGATAATTTCCACAATCACCATCATTATCTGCCGCATCATAAACTTTCCTATAAAAAACTCAATAAATTGGTGAGACGTGACTTACCCTTGGTGAACACATGTTGAGAGTCATTTACCAAACTATGTTTTTCTAAATGCTCTTTAATGTTTTTTGCAAGAATATATTCCAATAATTTACCTACCATTGAAGTCAGACTAACAGGTCGATAATTTGACATTAATCCTCTATCACCCTTCTTAAACATGGGGACTACATCACCTTTCCTCCACATTAACGGCACCTCCTCTAGATCAACCGATTTGAAAAAAATGTGCACTAACGACTCACTAACAACTTCTTTGCATTCGTTTAATGCCCTGGGATAAACATTATATGGACCTGGTGACTTAAATTTCTTCATTCTATCTATACCCTCTTCCACTATTTCCCTAGTTATCACAATATCTTTGAGTTTCTTATCATCCTTTCCTCTAAACATCTGTTCACTATTAGGTACCATATGCATGCCCTCCTGAGTAAAAACACTTAAGAAATAATAATTTAAAATATTACACATATCCTCACTTATAATCTCCCCTTGATCTATTTTTAACGGACCCACCAATTACCTACTTGTTGTCTTATAGACCTGAAAAATCCCTTAGGGTCGGTCTTTGCCTGTCCAGCAACCTGAATCTCATAGTTTTTCTTTGCTGTTCTTGTTAACTTCTTGACTGTCCTAACCATCACATTATACTGATCACTGCTCACCTGCCCTGCTTTAACTTTCTTATACATGTCCCATTTTAGTCCTATATTGTGTTTTAAACTCGCAATCATCCCTTTAGGATCGTTTTTCCTTGATCGTATTGCCCTATAAGGAATATTATTTTCTGACCTGTAATTAACTTGTTCACAAAGAATGTTTACCCCTAATCAGCACTTACCAAACAGCTCTAGTGACTCTACACCCTCCTCTCCGACCTCAGACTTCACCTCACCCTCCATCCGACCCCAGTTAATCCCTTCCAGGTGCCTTTTTAATCCTGTATAATTAGCCCTTCTGAACTCAAGTACCCAATGCAAATTAATACTTCGAGAACCTTCCTTCCATTTTAAGCAAAACCTAATTTCACAATGATCGCTATTACCTGACTGATCTCCAACTTCAACAACCGTAACTAAATCTTCCCTGTTTGATAGTACTAAATTTAGGATATTATCTCCCCTTGTGGGTTCCTTGATTGCTTGCTTTAGAAAGTTATCCTGAACTAGTTTTAACAATTTAGCTGCGTCATTATTACTTATAATTAAATCCCAATCAATGTTCCTAAAATAAAAATTTCCTACCACGCATAATCTATTATATCTACAAGCCTTGCTTATGTCTTGCCATATACGAATGGAATCCTCTTTACATAAATTTGGAGGCCTGTACACTATACCCAAGACCATCTTATCAGTTCCTTCCCTAATTTCCACCCATATAGACTCTACACTATCTGTTTTTATAACATTTCAAACAAAACACTGCAATGTAAGAGATCATGAAAAGAGATAATGAATAAGGAAAGTGAGGCTTCAAATTTTATGAGAAAAGGAACAGAGAAAAGCAGAAAAAGAACAAGAAGATTAAATCAATGAGAGGAGGAAAATACAACTATAGAACAACAATAAGTAGTACAAGAAGTACAGAAAGAAGAAGAGAGAGCAAAAGTAAGAAAGAAAGAAAGAGAGACAGAAAAAGAAGGAGAAGCAGAAGAAGGAGGTGGAAGAAGTAATGGAAGAGGAAAAGATGAAGTAAAGAAGAGGCAGAAAGAGGCTTCTGGGCGGGGTATGGACAATAACGGCGAGTAAAAGTGAAGGCAGTGAAGAGAGAGACACGAAGGGAGGCAAAGTGTGTGTGTGTGTGTGTGTGTGTGTCATTATTTCGCTAATGGTCTTGTCCACGCGAGTCGGACTCGTGGTCGCCAGCTTCACCATCCCGAAGCGAGCTTAGAGCTCATTATGACCGATCTTTGGGTAATGTTGAGACCTCACACACCACACACCCCATCCCCTTGCTCAAAGAGGACAGTAACCACCCGAATTTGTTGGTGAAAAATCCCTGGGAATAGTGAGGATTCGAACCGGCTAACCACAGAATGGCGCACCAACCCTCTTATTCACTTGACCATCGTGATGTGTATGTATGTGTGTGTGTGTTAAATCTTTCCTGAGTAAGAAGAAAGGTTTCGAGACACGTAACCCAGCCCTCTGCCGGCATTACTCTTGGTGGTAGGTTGATCACGACTCAGAGCCACCTAAAAGACTATCTGTGTTCCGCAGACTAATACACACCACTCGTTGATGATGATGCCTCTATCACTAATATATATATATATATATATATATATTTGTTTATTTATTTTGACGCCCCAAGAACAAAGGCCATATGACGTCGTATGTTACAATAAAACTTTGGTAAAATACTAACGTGCAAATCTAAAATGCTAAAACGATCAACAAAATAAAACAAAATAAAGGATATAAAATATTTATATTAGATAAAGACAGTCTTTCTCATTCATTACATGCATTACCTCATGTCCAGAGGAGAGGCATGTCCCCATAAGCTTCAGCGAAGGACTGAAGGTTTGGTCTTGTCCTCAGCATCGGCACAAGTATTGGTCCCTTGCGTCCCATTATCTGTGACTCTCGACCAGACAGTCGTCATAGAAAGTCTGCACACCCCGTGACATAAGATAATCTGAGTGAGGCGAGTGTAAGGCATCTTCGTCGTGTTGCAAGTGTCTGTCTGAGACATCCTCACACTTGGGCCTACCTATATATACAGGGACCATCAGCCCTGGACGTCACCTCCCCACCTTGACAGAGACCACTTAAGTCTCCCACCTACTCTGTTTTGACGCCCACTGAAGACAAAATGAGGCTGCCTGTGTGACTACTTTCTACCACTATAGTTTCTATATGTTAGAGGTAAAAGAATAGGAAAGTTAAAGGGAACTATGTTGGGATTTCTTAAGGTATGTACTATGTAGTATTTAGGAGCAGGTCGAGTTGTGGCAACATTATCCAACAGGCCCGCGAATATTATTGATGACGTTAGAGGAGGTGTTCACCGAGAGAGAGAGAGAGAGAGAGAGAGAGAGAGAGAGAGAGAGAGAGAGAGAGAGAGAGAGAGAGAGAGAGAGAGAGAGAGAGAGAGAGAGAGAGAGAGAGAGAGAGAGAGAGAGAGAGAGAGAGAGAGAGAGAGAGAGAGAGAGAGAGAGAGAGAGATATGTCCTTCAAGAATCTGCTAGTATTCCCTCTACTTCCCGATAGCTATCCTCCCTTTCCCTTCTCCTCCACCTCATCCCTTACGATCTCCGGTCATCTCCTGCGTCACGTCACAATAGTCTCCGTGTTCTCAAGGTTGTCACTTAATAAAGCCATCCCATGCTATCGGCTTTCCCAGCATCCGTCCTCCACCAGCCATTACTACGGCATTTACCATCGCTCCTCACCAGTAAACGTACACCACCTCACGCCACTCATGCCTTCACCACCATTCCTGTTCAGCACACTGCCAACACTGCTGCGCGGCTGCCATCCTCCTCTTCACCTTTAATATCACGGCACAAACCCTCCCGCTACTACGGACACCCTGTACCTTGCCTTCACGCCCCCTCTTCCTCCCCTCATCACCGTCACCTCACTCATATCCGCGGCCACCGTCACTCACCCCCTCCGCCAACACCTGCACTCATCACACCTCCTGTCCGATACATCCCGGTTCTATCTTTCGACGGATCCAATAGCACCCATCCACCCAGGCAGAACACGTGTGAATGAACAAACAACCCATCCACCGTGTTGCCACTCTAGTCATCATCATCATTACCTCGTCACCACGGCATCCCACGTCAACACGCTCGTCCTCTTTCAGCCCTCACACAGGAAGAGGCGACAGACGGATGAAGGATAATTGAAGACTGAAAGACATAGGAAGTAAAAGCTATAAAAAAAAAAAATCACACAATTAAGCAGCGCGGCGCACAAGGCTCACTCCAGCATGGCTCGTCAGACTGGCCCGGCCATACCATATTGATTATTGAATCTCACACTTGTCGGTGGTATAAGGTCGGCTTGCCGTTCACCTCACGCTGCTATGCCGCCCTTACGCCACGCTCGCTTCCTCCTCTCCCTCTCCCTCTCCCCTGCGGCTGCTACTTGCCCGGATTCACTTTAATACTTTGGTAAGCAACACAGGCGGATTTTTTGCGCTAAACCTCCTCGTCGGTAAGATGCGGCATGATATTTGCAAATCCTGGAATGCCAGCACCACCATGACACACCGGCCGCTGCATGTGTCCGGCAGGGGGTGGGGGATTGTAAAGTACTCTTAGATGCCCTTCGCTTCGCCTGTCCCTTCCTGGCACCTCAACACCTCCATGCTTCTCCTTCATCTTCGTATTCTTCACAACTCCATAAGATTTTAAAAAGACCATAATTGCCTACCTAGCATAATATAGCGTTCAGACGGCTCAGTTTATGATCCTGGTGCATCCCTCATCCTCTTGGCCGCCACCAGCCGCTGCATACTGACGCCTCATCACACGAGCAGAGAAGTGAATCAACTATTGTGCTAATGATTGAAATGAAAACAATACATAAAAAAGGCTATAAAAATATCTAAATATGAACAAATGTATCCAGTTGATATGCCCTTTATTCTGGATGACACTTCCCTCACCCTCACGGTGTATTTGGAAATAAAACATCACGGACATCCCTTGGTTTGGCACCTCTATCTACACTGTGGAGGGAGTTCAAGTAATAGCTTGAAAAACGCATCTGATCACACTGCGTCTGCTTCCTTGTGTAAATACTCACTCTTCAAATTTATCTTATCTCAAGTGAATAATTCAATGAATAATTCAAATTATTTGAAAGTCTGCATGAGAGTTATCTCAGGAAATAAGATTCACGAAGACCTTCCCTCCAGAAAATTACTCTTTTACGAATTTTTATGGTGAGCGCGGGAGAAAACCGGGTCATGAGGAATATCAGTTCAGCGCTTCAAAGTCCTCCCTCCGTCAAAGGCAGTCACCTCCGCCCCCCCACGCCCCCCAGTCAGCTCTCCCTCCCCACCAGGTCCGTGACAGGCACTCGGGGCCGGCGACGGCGTCCTTCCACCCGACACTCCACCACCAGGCCTCGTGTTCCTCATGCCTCTTGACGGCACGCCCGGCTTTCCTCGCCCGTGCTATCACGCTTGCAGAAATTTTCATGGAAAAGAATATCACAAATAATTTCAAAGATCTCGCTTCAAGCTGCTGAAAAGGAAATTTTCTTTTTTTCCGATATTTTACATAAATTCTGGAGAAGTCCATCCACCATCAGTCAAGAATATTCATGCTTATAGTATCACCACCGTAGCTGTTCAATTTAGTAAATCGTAATGATATCAACGATCATGCTCCATGACATACTTATGAGGAATCTAATAATCAAGACTTGCCTTTGACCTGGCGGCGGTAGTCTTACCCAAACGCTCACACAGGCGTCTGAACAAAACGAAAAGTTGTTGCAATTTTGATGTTTGGAAACATCCGCTCACTTAATATTCCTGTACTTGTGCGACGAACTGAATGGCAAACATCAGACCACAGGTATGTAGCAGAGGGTAGAAAATAGCGTTGCCAGACAGGCAGCATCGAAAGCATCAACGTAGAAACATGACAGTCGGTTGCAAATATATTGTCTGCCTGTTAACTACATGCACTTATCATATGCATGCTTGGAGACAAAAAGACCTGTGTTACATAATTATTTCTTATGTAATACAGTATTGACATAATGCTACCCAATAGGGGAATAATGAGTCGACAACGTACCATACCTGTACCCACTGTGTCCAAAGCATACAGAAATGTGGGAGACCAAAACACATGATTTTTGTTGATTTTGTTAATGCAAAATGCAAGCTTATGTCTTTTTTGTATTAAACAAATGGATTTACAATTAATAAATGTCAGTAACTCTAGATAAATCTAAATAATGAAAACTGCATGCCATAAATTATGTATAAACTGTATAAAACAGTAAGTATGGGAGCGATGTGGCAGCCTTTCTATTGTACTCACGAGGCTTCCCTGTGCCACTATAACGCAAATTCTTCCTTCTTAATTAAAGATTCTTTTCAATACCGAGAATATTATTTGTCTCTCTACGGAAAGTCTGATCCATCAAAGTGAATATGTTAAAGAGTGCGTGTTAAGGCAAGGCGGCGAGTGTATGGTCGGGCCTGTGAGGTGTTCAGTTCCCTTCCCAGTGTTCAGGCGTGCACCAACCACATCCAAAGTGTTATGTGTCCTATCACGATCACTCCTCATTCCGTGCCCTTACCTATCTTCCCTCCGAACCCCCTCTCCTCCTGAACTCCTCTCACTCTACTCATTTTCGTCGCCGCGTTACATCACGTCCACTTATCTCGCCCACCTGAGACTTATAATACGTAACACCGATGCACATGTACACACACACACGTTGACTCACATCTTCACTCCCTCCTATACACCTTCCACTACAGTGAACTAACCCGCCAAGCACCACGGCCTTCCTCCCACCAGCTGGTGTTTCCTTAGAACCTTCAATCGTGCTCCTAAAACAAGTTGGTTTGAAGTGGGCTATGAATGAATGCTGCCTTCCATCTTCCATCCCTCTCCAGCCCCACCCCCATAACTTATTATCGCCTAATTCACTTGTTTCCATCGCTGATTCGGTGTTTACTCGGTAGTAAAGAAGTGCGTTGTGAGTAACTAGATAATACTAGAATGGGATTGGGAAATAAGAGACATCCTAGCTCAGCAATATGGTTCATTTTCATCTCTGAGGATATAGTGCCCGTAAGCTTGTTCAGAGCGCTCTGATGATGGTTGGTCCTCGTCCGTGGTGGTGCAGACAGGATTTTTATATCAACGTCTGTGATTGATAGAGGCTCATGCCACCCCCGGTGTCCTCCGATGCACTTTCCGTCGAATGTATAGCTGATGGGCAGCATATGGGTAGTCTCCGGCCACTCGACGATTGCATAAAGTGTTGTTCTCGGCGGGATTCGAACTCATGACCTCTCAACTCAACACTTGAAAGCTCAACACTTTCAGGACCATATGGCCACCGCCTTCCCATACCTGACGGAGACTCAGTGTATTTCCTGTGTTATATTGTCGAGGTGAAAGCTGGAAACAATGGCTTTGAGGTGAAGGCAGCATCTAAATATGTAATACCATCCGCATAATTATGATCCAGAACATAGCAGCACAAAACTATTAACGATGAAAAACACCACAAAATATTAAACTTTGCACTGACTGATAAATGTATGTGCTCCCTAACCTCAGCACGGCCAGTTAACGCGTGCTACTTCCTACGTTTCGTTCACTGTCGTGTAAGAACTTATATGTATTTTCAATGCGCAAAACGGGATTGCAAGAGATATTTTCACTCCCCGACTAAACAAAATAAAAGAACATTCATGATGAAACGCATCAAGGCAGTGGCAAGGCCAAGAGAGAGGCGGATAGCCAAAGACCAGTATCAATTTCACGGGGCGTGGCTTTCTGTTCCGAGGTGTGACGTCACCATAAAAGAAAACGAAAGAGAGAAGATGGGTAAATTTTATGGGGAACTCTCACCATATCCTCTTCCATGGGTGGATTGGCCATAGGGCACACCAGGCTATGTCCTGGTGGGCCGGAAGATCTGGGGCCGGTCTGAGTCCCGGCGGGGCCGGCCCTCTGTAGCACAGTATGGTACGGTAGTTACAGAAGTCTATGCCCGGAGCCCGTGTAGCTATTGAATCTGAAGGAGCATGACCCCAGGGGCGGATTGGCCACAAGGAACACCGGGCTGTGTCGTGGTGGGTCAATGGGTCTGAGGGCCGCCTGGCGCCGGGGCCAGGGGGCCAGACTCGAGTACGCTTGACGAACAAGTGGCTATCGGAATTATAGTCTGGTTATATTCTTGGTACGAAATCATAGGTACAACATTTTATGAAGCAATTTATAAGAGAGAGAGAGAGAGAGAGAGAGAGAGAGAGAGAGAGAGAGAGAGAGAGAGAGAGAGAGAGAGAGAGAGAGAGAGAGAGAGAGAGAGAGAGAGAGAGAGAGAAGAGAGAGAGAGAGAGAGAGAGAGAGAGAGAGAGAAAAATTATCTGTTTCTAGCATGGAGGTATAATGATATAACTCCAATGAATTCTAGCGCATTTATAGGAGATCGTTGACGTTGAGACAGCTAGCTTGGCCCTGCACTAAGCAAGCAACTGGGAAGGAGAAAAATATGGATGCAGACGCCGGAGGACACCTAACTTCTTAGAAGCTGTTTTAGCAAGAGATGAGATGTGAGATTTCCGGTTCAAATTTTTAGTAAAGGATAGTCCAATAATGTTCATTGTAGAAGAAGAAGATAGATGGGTGTCATTGAAGAAGAAGGGACAGTTGTCTGGTAGGTTTTGTCGAGTAGATAGGTGAAGAAGTTGGGTTTTTGAGTCATTGAACAAAAGAAGCTAGGTTTGCTTTGCCCCAATCATAAATTATAGAAAGGTCAGAAGTTAGGCGCTCTGTGGTATCTCTCTGTGAGTCACTTAGTTCCTGTTGAGGATGACGCCAAATGAACGAAGGAGTGAATAGGGCTTTGAGTTAGGCTTAGAAAATCATTAATGAATAATAGAAAGAGTGGGTGCACTGGGTGATAGAACAGAACCCTGAGGAATACTCATATTAATAGAGTGAGGAGAAGAACTATGACCATCTACAGTTGCTGTATATAACGGTTTGAAAGGAAACTTAAGATGAAGGTGCAGATAGAAGGATAGAAACCGAATACGGGTACTTTAGAAATAAGGATTCGTGCCAGACTCTATCAAAAGCTTTTGATATGTTAAGGGCAACAGCAAAAGTTTCACCAAAACCCCTATAGTCGGTCAGCCCCGGTCCGAAATTTTGCTCACCGGTATCAAATTAGGGCGAGAATGCTAAGAGTGTTTTTTGAGAAGGTATAAATGCCTAGAGTTAGAAAACATGTGATAGCATTGTGGGGGTGGCAGCTTTATATGAGTTATCTCCCTTTTTCCAAAATGGCCGCCAAAATACACCCAATAATTATGAAATTTTTAAATTTCGTTTTATGGGCCTATCATGTAGAGCTTTTCCTGGTGATTCCAACGGTATGCTTATTTGTTCCCTAGCTTCGATATTTGTCCCCCAAATCGGCTTTTCCTCTAGGGGAAGAACCACTTTTCCCCTGGCCTAGGGCAATTTTCTAAACGTGGTAAATCGGGAAGATGATCAAGTATAAAATGTATTTAGAATCCGCTTTTAAATACATATACCAATTCAATCGGATAATATTTATATACATATGTATGTACATATGTATATATGTATATATGTATATATGTACATAACTACGCTAATTACCTAAAACATTGAACACACCTTTTATGAAATTAATCATCAACATCGTCGTCTTCGTCCGTGCTCTCCTCATCATCTGATGAACGATTCTCGCAGTCTGACAGTTTGCACATATCAGTGCACTTAAGTCCATTTGCCAGACAGACACACTTTGGCAGTGTACACATCCTTGAACATTTGCAGGCCAGTAGGGCCAAGATAGCCTCAGGTGCTGGCCGACCATCCATCCAATCCACTACCATTAATTCCTCAGCTACATCCATGTCAATTTTCCACCCTCTGCCAATGGGACTTGGTACACCTGGGTCTGCTCAAGACATCTTCTCCATATTCCAGCCTGGTAGTTTGCCCTTTGTGCATGTTTGACTAAGCAGTCCCTGCAGGGTGGAAGCTGATGACTCTCTATCTCACCTTTCTTAACACAGAACAAGTGGTACCTGAGATTATTGACCTTAGTGAATGCTGCTTTGGGGACATAGAGGAGACATGTGAAACACTCTAGTTTGTCCATCAGTTCTGAGGAGAGGTCCCATTCCTGGCCCAACTGTGTAAATGTGTTTCTGATTTCCCTGTTGTTGGTCACGAATTTTAGAGCACTTGCCTTCCCTTTACCTGCGAAAGCACTGGTAGTGTCACATCCAGTGTATGCATGTATACCAATAAGAGCTCTGCAGACATCTATGCCGATAGTGGCAGCGACTTTCCCGATGTCAACTAATCTAGTTCTGGTTCTAGTTCCACATTTCTGGAATAACGGGGCCCCTATCTTGTCATGGAATGCCAAACACATGATAAAGACATCTGTATCCTCTGCGCATATCACAACAGCCTGGTAGCCCTGTCTAGCAGCATGGACAGCATGGAAAAGTAGGCGCCCATCTGCTTCTTCCTGCTGGCACTGGAGATCTGGTACCTCTTCACTGCCCCGTGATGTAATTTTGTAGCATTTGTCATCTACAGTTGTATACAGAATCTTCTCATGTAGTTTCTCCCTGTACACTGGCTTCCTCCATTCACTGACAATGAAGCTAATCAGACTGGTTTTGTTAGTTATTCCTGTCAGGAAACTTCTCCATTGCCTCACGATCTGTGCGCTTGTGATACCCTGCAGCTGCTGTCCGGTCTCTTCACCCCGTGCCGATCTCTCACTGTTCTTGATAGAATTCTTTCGATACGTGTCGAACACAACATCTATTCGGGTACTTTTACTTCCTTCACGCAATGCCATAGACAGTATTGTAGTGGCAATGTCTCCAAACGTAGCTTGATCAACCTGTACTCTTTGAACTAAGTTCATTCCATCGATCACAGAAGCCGGATTTTGTAGGAGTTGGTCTGCTACTGTCACATTCTTCTGCAAAGTTGTGGCTAAGGAAGCTTTGTTTGTTTTCCTGAGTAATCCGTCTGGGGTAGAGAGAGCCCAGGGTAGTGGTCCCAGGGGGTGAGAGAGGATGTCCTCCATCTTGAGATTGCGCCCTTGTGCCATCACTATGATGCGACCAAACAGAGACCGGTCAGCTTTCAAGATTATGTCCTTCCCACTTTTTTTCAATACTTTATTCTTACACATATTAGTGAATGTCTTCAGCTTGTTAGTTTTCATCGGATCGTGAAATAGTTTTGGTGGTGGGTCGTTCTCCAGTCTCTCATTGCGGAAAGTGGCATAACTCTTCTCTCCAATAGCACATGCTTTAATCAGGTCAGAGGCAATGTCTCTGTGTGCCGATTTAGCAGTAGAAATGCTTATGAGGTCTTGCTTCTCTGAGAATGGGTTGGCCCAGGCTTGAATGAGGCTGACGACTGCCGACACTGTTTCCTCATCTTTATTTATTCTTGGCTGCTGGAGATCAGCATGATTGAGTTTTGATTGGTTACCATGCACCATGTCTCAAAAAATGTCAATTTTTTTTAATTATATGTATGTATATTTATATAATTATATAATATACAGTTTGGAAAAGGGGGATAACTCCCATAAAGCTGCCACTGCCACAATGCTATCACATGTTTTCTAACTCTAGGCATTTATACCTTCCCAAAAAACACTATTAGCATTCTCGCCCTAATTTGATACCGACCAACCCCCCAGGCTGATCGCCTACTAAGGAAGATGACCAATAATCAGTTAGGAAAGTTATAGAAGATCGCCAGCAAATCGGCCTTTACGGAAATCGTACTGACGATCAGATTGAAGACTGTGAGCAGATAGATGCTTAAGAATCTTCTTATTAAGTATAGATTCGAAAACTTTAGAAAAGCAGGAAGTCAAAGCTATAGGATGGTAGTTAGAAGTATTAGAACGGTCACCCTTCTTAGGGACAGGTTAAATGTAAGCAAATTTCCAGCAAGAAGGAAATGTGGAAGTAGATAGACAAAGATGGAAAAGTTTGACCAGGCAGGGTGAAAGCACAGAAACACAGTTTATGAGAACAATAGGAGGGATTCCGTCAGAACCGTAAGCCTTCCGATGATCTAGGTCAGAAAGGGCAAAGAAAACATCATAACGAAGGATCTTAATAACAGGCATATAACATAGTCAGAGGATGGAGGAGAAGGAGGAATTCATCAACTAGAGTGGAATTTTTAGCAAACGTTTGAGCACAAAGTTCAGCTTCAATGAAATATATGAGACAGCGGTGGAGCCATTCGGGAGAAGCATAGGAGCGAAAGATGAAGAAGAAAAATATTGTTAGATATGGTTTTACTAGCTAGATGCTAGTCACGAAAGGAGTCACGAAGTCACGAAAAGTGTTTGATTCAGAAAATTTTGACAATTTATATGAATGAAGGAGTTTTGGGTAAGTTGAAAGATATAATTGGCATGATTACGGGCAGAAATATAGAGGGCATGAGTTTCAGGAGATGGATGGTTACAGCACCATCTGTCAGCCGCCTCTCTATTTTGTACAACATGAGAACAAACAGTTAAACCAAAGTTGACGGGCTTTAGGATTAGAGAAAGTGTGTGGAATGTATGCCTCCATGTCAGAGACATTGACCTCAGTTATGCGCTATGCACTAAGAGATGGGTCTCTGACATGAAGGCAATAATCATTACATGGAAAATCAGACTCTTAGGTCCTCCCACTTAGCTGAGTTGAAATGCCAGAAGCACCTTCGCTTAGATGGGTCCTGGGGAAGCACCGTAGGGATAGGACAGGTTACAAAGATAAGATTGTGATCGGAGGAACCCAACGGAGAGAATAGTTTCACACAAAGCAGAAGGGTTAGTAGTTAGGAAAAGGTCAAGATTGTTGGTCGTGTCTCCAAGGCTGTCAGGAATACGGGTAGGGTGCTGCATCAGGTGCTGTAGGTCTTGAAGGATAGAACAACTGTAAGCTTGTTCACCTAGTTGGTCAGTGAAAGAAGATGATATCCAAAGCTGGTGGTGAACATTGAAATCGCCAAGTAATGACTAATGAATGATAAGACTCATGTAAATTTCAAAATTAGTGATTATATTGACGGGAAGTATGAGAAATGTGTATGTATATAGTCAAGTAGATTGTGTGGCGAGATGATCAGCAGCTGTGTTGATGTCCAGTCTAATTTGCTAGTTAGAATTGAAATGTTTTGTAAAATAGTTCTTGAATGACTGGGTTTATTGTGTGAATATAGACTTACTGCCTCAATAGCTGTATAGACTGTGAAAACGCACTTTCATACAAGAACTATGGAAACAAATATACAAGTATGGTATATATGATATATTTTTTGGTTTGATAGCGTTTATGTAACATTTTTCTTTTTACCTAGTTGAGATGGAATCAATGTAATACATTTTTATTCAGGAGTACTACTTTTTTTTTCATTACTGGTTTGCAAGATAGGGCCGATAGGTGTCTGTCCCGGGCTGGTTTAGGGTACCCAATCCGCCCCTGTCCTCTTCTCACACAATAATCCTTGTGTGTCGCCCTGTGCCCTCTTAAGTTATATGTGTGTATCAGTGTATGCACTGAGTTTATATTTGCACTAATCAACAAAACATACGCTACGCATTTTTTCAAAGATGGAGACACTCCAACCACACATGGAGTGCACAAACATACCATCACGATAGAAAGCGGAGTCGAATCGGGATAAACACATGCAGACAGCCAGGGGCAAACTGACCCGCAAACACTTTGATGACCGCGAGTGACCCCGAAAAGACAATTCACAGGCTAAGTCACCCTTCAGGTGGGAGGTGGTGGAACGGAACGGACAAAGTTTTTTCCTTTGTCCTTGATCAGTGGTTTTGCACTTCCCTCCGTCACGTGGCGAAAGGTGTTGAGGTTTTAAGTCATCTGTGTGATATTATTAATAGTATCACTTACTGAAGATGGACTGGATGCGGCCTTTATGACTGAACACACCTACGTGTACATCACCGGCCGCCCTGACTCGCCTCACACGCTAATATTTGAAGATTTATCAACGACTACACAACGAAAACTGTTCGCTTATTTGAAGGAAAAAATCCATTCCCGACTGTCCCATCCCAGACTGATTCCCAGACATTCCCGACTGATTCCCATCCGAAGCGAGGGAAGAGAAGTGAAACGTAACCTAAGTCATCCTACATGGGGAGAGTGAGTGAATCCATCGATGCTGGTGACTCCTGGGAGAATTGTGCAACACTGACACCATCACTACTTGTACTAGTAAGGAAAGGCTCCCAAAATGTTCTTCCTTTTCCAGTTGTATGTTCATGACAGACCCGCAGCGACAAGACGTTACGTAATATGACTGGTGTATTAAATGTTGAAGAATTCATGTGAGAGTTGAGGATCTAATATGAATGCATTTCTAGACAAGAATGCTGGCCGGCCAAACATCGTTTTCTCGTTACTGTAAGAAGTGGGAGTCAAGTCATCGCTGCCGCCCTGGGCCTGTAATCCCTCCTCTCACCTAACATTGTTGCTGCGTGTCTCATCTCCAGTTTTTCCCTCACAGACTATTAAGCAGCGCTAACACTGCTAACACTGCGCTAACATCTGCTTCCCTTTAGAAATTAATTTGATTATTCTATCATCACGTTTTCGTCTGACGACTTACGAAGTGATCAGATGGCACGTGATATTTGCTACAAAAATGATGTGGAGATTAATGCAAAGTAGATCTAGGAGTTAACTTGATGGCATGAAAAAACAGGAATATACTGGCCATAATTATGATAAGGTGGATTTTGTAGAGAAGTGAGTGCAGCGGCTGGTTAGTCTGTTGCCTCTTGCATTTATTTATACAGTTGCTGATGTGCCAAACAAGCAGTAAAAAAATAGCCTAACATTTGTTTTACGTCGTAAAGGAAAAGAAAAAAAACACATGTTTGCCATAATAGTTTTGGTACTTGGAGGAGACATAAGCATGCACATTTCAAGGCTCCCAAAATTGAACAGGGAAGTGCGGAAAGTGGAAAATAAAAAGACAGGTTGCTCACCCCTAAACACTCGCTGCCCCGCCAACCTAGACACCCTACACCCTGATCGAGCCCTCCCCTTGACCTGCTTGCTAATTCCCACCCAGGTAAAGAGAGGGAGGGGGCAGCGCATGAGGTCCACTTGGGCACGTTAGCTACCCTCCCCTCCCCTCCCTTCCTTCCTGCCAGCCTTGAGGAGGAATCGATCTCCACTTGGTCACGGAGGCGAAACAAGACCACATTCCACAGTCACTCAGTACATAAGACATATCCCGCACCAAGAGCATCGCAGCACAATGTGACGATCGACGGAGCACTGAACGTTGGTGTCACTGGTGTCGATAAAATGCGTCGACCCCAACCAGTCTGACCTCTTGGCGTTCCCTACGTTATGTCCTCAGAACATTTTGCCCTTCACATTGCTACACAAAACACTCGTTAGAATGAAAGAGATTAATCAATTGCACATAAGTAACAGTTTGATAATTATCATCATATAAATAATGACCAATAAATGTATTATCAATAGTAATATGATGGCGGCTATTGGAGTTATATAGTGGAAAGACGCGAGTGGTCTTCTAATGCTGTCCCGACATTAAACTCAAGGTGGTGGCATATTTGTTTTGCATCATTATCTAATCTTCCACTTATATGGGAGAGAAGTTGGCCGAACACTTTCATAAGATGATGGTCCAGGAAGCTAATATAATAAGACATCGCTGTGCTGATAAAGTGGCAAATATGAGTCATATATTTCATACAGAAGGCAAAGGTGAGGAAAGGAGTTCAGAATATAGGTTTATACTGCATAAGGGAAATAAAAGTGGATTACACTTTCTCTTGTACAATATTTCTGATACATAATATGTTACTTATTTACAACAGTAATAATAACAGTAATAATGATAATAATATGCTAATTGTAATAAACATTACAATACTAATAATAACAGTAATAATAGTAACAATAGCGATAATGGTATTAATGATAATGAAGGGTTTATTAATAATAATAATAATAATAATAATTTTATTCTCGCCCGGAGGCATATTCCCGTGATTTGGAAGAATATGTGGTATACGGATGTCAACAGCCAATCACGCTCGTCACAACTCGTGACGTCACATAAAGGGGTGGAGCTCACGTACGTGATCGCTGGGTTAAAATTTGTTTTGTTTACATATTATTTACGCCCATTATTTATACCATTATGCCCATATTTATACCATTACGCCCATATTCATACCATTTAAGCTCTTTATATTGCTATATTATGTTCTATAATATGCTTCTATGCTATGTTCTATGCTATATTATGACTTCAGCTTCGCGAAAGGAAATTGATAAGGCGAAACAGGTGTTTGAAAGAAGGACCCTTCATAACTTCCCTTACACCCTTCAAATACCTCCCTTTACCCCTTCAATACCTCCGCTTTCACCCCTCATAACCTCATACTTTGTTTCACTCCTTCAATACCTCTTCTCACACCCCTCATACTTTGTTTCACCCCCTCAATACCTCCTCTCTCACCCCTCATACTTTGTTTTACCCCTTCAATATCTCCCCTCTCACCCCTCATACTTTGTTTCACCCCATCAATACCTCCCCTCTCACCCCCTTAAACTTTCTCACCCCTCATAACCTCATACTTTGTTTCACCCCCTTAAACTTTCTTTCACCCCTCATAACCTCATACTTTGTTTCACCCCTTCAATACATCCCCTCTCACCCCCTTAAACTTTCTTTTACCCCTCATAACCTCATACTTTATTTCACCCCTTCAATACATCCCCTCTCACCCCCTTAAACTTTCTCTCACCCCTCATCTCATAATTGGTTTCACACCTGCAATACCTCCCCTCTGCGACACACAGCAAGTTGCAAGCAAGCAAGCAGCATTTGCGCCAAATCTCTGCAAATCGCGCCAAATCTCTTATTCTTCTCGGTGTTGTTTAGGGCGAGGATATGTGTTACACCTATCCACATATTAATAAGTTATGAGCTATATGGAATACTTTTGGCAAATACTACATTAACACAACATAGATACAAAGATTATAACCCTGCGTTCGCTTGAGCTCCACCCCTTTATGTGACGTCACGAGTTGTGACGAGCGTGATTGGCTGTTGACACCCCTATACCACGTACTCTACCAAATCACGGGAATATGCCGCCTAGGCATACAGACAAAACAAAGCAACAAGAACAAGCCATGGAGTTAACTTAAGTACTAGAGCAAAAACAAACAAAAGAACATAATATAGGCACATTAGGGGACATACTATCAAAGTACATAGAATAAACATACATGGACACCTGTGCTACCCCACATTTTGCACAAACAGCAGACCCAGCCACCGCTGTTGTATAGGTAAAGCCAGGGACGAGCTGCACCACCTGGGCAGCCCAGAAGCCTCTTAATGATGTCATTGTGACAGACCTTAAGGCGGTTCAGAGTGGCCACCCTGAACCGCGACCACAGCGAGTTGCAGTATATAGAGTAGCAGTGACTCCTGAATAACTCCATCTTCCCCTTTCTGCTACAGTAGGAAAATTTCCTCTGTAGAGTATTTCCCACGACAAGAAGCTTGGTGGTCTGCTTGATGATATCATCATCATCAGTCATGTCGTGTGATATAACATGGCCTAAATATGCGAATCTATCCACAAAAGGGAGGGCAGACCCACCGAGCCATGCTGTTTTGAGGTAATTCACCTGAGTGCGTGCCGGTGATACTACCATGCATTCTGGCTTAGTGGTGTTGTAGACAATGTCATGCTTGGCAGCATACACCTGACACACATTGATAAGGTCCTGCAACGCATTCGCAGTGGGTGCGAGCAGTACCATATCATCAGCATAGCTCAGTGAGTTGATGCACCCATCATGTATGTGGCAGCCGATACCTGTATCACGAAGGTTGGCACTGAGATCATCCGTGTACACATTGTACAGGTAGGGAGATAAAATCCCCCCTCGCCGAATACCATTGCCAGTACTAAAGGACGGCGAGAAAAAATTACCCCACTTACCAGTACATTAAGTAAGTAAGTATTAAGACTTGGTGCAGCTTTAAGCTACGAAATATTCATTTCAAATATATGATATTTGAGGTGCAACGAGTGGATGACCTTATATACGGGTACATGGTAATAGCAATGGTAATGGTAATGGTATAAATGATATAATTAGTTGGGATAACAGTAGCAGTAGTAGTAGTAGTAGTAGTAGTAGTAGTAGTAGTAGTAGTAGTAGTAGTAGTAGTAGTAATAGTAGTAGTAGTAGCAGTAGTAGTAGTAGTAGTAGTAGTAGTAGTAGTAGTAGTAGTAGTAGTAGTAGTAGTAGTAGTAGTAGTAGTAGTAACAATGATAATAATAATATTGATAATCATGATAATAATAATGATAATCATAAGCATAACCTTTTCTCTATAAAATTTTCTCTTCTCGCAAACAAGTGGGATGGCACACAACAAAAAACAGATTTCTGCTTTTTGTTTACCTGGGAAATATAACTGCAGGGGGAAGCATCCCATTATCCACCCTCGCCCCTTTTAGTTGCCTCCCAAAACACGCAGGGAATACGGAGACATGCACTCTACGCCCCGTGTTTCAGGGCTGGCTAGATGGTTGATAATATGGTTATAATAGGCAGGTGTGTATACATACACACTGTTATTCAATACAGGTTGTTGTACCGATCCATCCGTGCATGAAATGGCCCAAGCAAGGCCAAGGGAATTAAGTCTCTATTCCCTTTGGCCTTGGGCACAAGGATATCTCACAAGGCACCATGGGGGCGTCATTAATCCGTCCTTACTGAGTCCGTGTCAGTAATTATAAGTTTATGTATAGGATTGTATTGAGTGTGTGCTTCATGGGCAATAAAGCAGGTCTGAAACAGCTCATAGTGGGCCTTTCCCGTCACAGCCAAACACACCACCATAGGAACCCTATACTGAGCTCAACGAGAAAGAACACGGATTGTAGAGTAGCTGGTCTGAAACTAAATAGGCCTTAACTCTTGGAATTCTTCTAGTGTACATTTTATGGCATCACATAGTAATCTCACATGTTGTTTTTTTATCTCTATCACTTTCGTGTGTAATCATTGGTCGCATTCCAATTCACGCAAAAAAAATTATACATGCAGCTTCCATGTCAAACCATTCACCTAAATCTTTCTTTCCCAGGTGAGTCGCCGGCCCGCCATGTGAGGTTCAGCACATGTACCGGAGGTGTGTCAGGTGTTCCGTCCACACAGGTATTGTTGGTGCAGTTGTCATGGGTTTTCTATCCTGTACAGATGAATTGCAGTGTTTATGCTACTGGCACACCTTCATGTTCACTATATTGATTGCTCTCGGACCTCCTTCAAGAAATATATGGTTCATGCTGCCGGGTCTTAATATGATGGCTCAGATTGGTTTAAAGGCTAATAAAGCCAGATATACCCAGCCAAATCATCTCTTTTTAATGATCCCTTGGGATATTTGCGAATAACTAACCCATAAAGTTAACTCTGGATGAATTTATAAATTGTTTAGTTTCTAAGATAGTGAGTGAGACACCAGTCATGGGATTAGACACGTCACACATACTAGCAGCAGACAAGGTGAAGCGCTATATATCCACCAGTGAGAAAAATTTAGCGATAAACAATTCACAGTTATTGCACATTCCTTCTTTTAGCACTTGTCTTTTTTATACTATTAATTCCATTCGACGTCTTGGGCTTCAGCTCCTTAACAAATGTCGTCTCGCCATACATTTAAGTCGATGCAGTCAGGCTCTCTCACTCGCCGACCAACAGCTAGAGGTGCATCAACTTAACCACTGGTGTACATAAGAACATAAGAAAATAAGGAAGCTACAAGAGGCCGCGAGGCCTACACGTGGTAGTTCCTGTGTACAAGGATAGAGAGGGCACAATATTAACCACATACGACACACACACACATCATTACAGTCACTCTCTACGTATGTCCAAGCTGTCCCTGGTGCTTCCCTAAACTAAGGCTGTTCGGCGGCATCCATGGTCGGCAGCTGTGTACTTCAAGGAGCCCCGCAGAACACTCTCTAATTTAAAGTTGAGAACTGGAGGCGAGGTCAGAGCGTTGACATTTTAGCGGCGCAGCTTTGGCTGGCAGGGGCGGTGTTTCAGCGGCCTGTGTCTCTTGGCTTCACTAACATTCCTGCCAAAAGAGACATCGCTCTTAACGACACACATACACTCTCATATAACCAAAAAAAGCGATGCTCCATCGTTTTAAGGACGTGTATCACCATGAATATATATTGACATATGTGCAAGTGTTACTGGGATTGTTTGTGTATAGGCTACGGGTTGCCATACGCGATCACTTTTTTTTTTTTTTTTTTTTTTTTTTTTTTTTACATATCAAAGGACTGGCCAAGGAAAAAAAATAAGTAACAAAAAACCCGCTTAAGCTGCCAGTCCCTATAAAGAAGACAGTAAGAGATTGCAGAAAGAGGGGTGGGCCAATTTAGCTGGGGAGGTGTCTTTAACCTCCTCTCTTGAAAAAAATTAAGTCGTAGGTAGATGGAAAAATATAAACATTAAGAAAATTCCAGAGTCTACCAGTGAAAGGGATGAAAGAGAGCAGATATTTGTTAACTCTTGCATTAGTAAGATAGACAGAATAAGGATGAAAATGAGTAGAAAGTTTTGTGCGGCGAGGACACAGGAGGGGTAGAGGCATGCAGTTGGCAAGTTAAGAAAAGCAGTGAGCATGAAAACAACGGTAGAAGATAGCAAGAGAAGCAACATTGTGGCAGTAAATTAAAGATTGAAGACAGTCAGTTAGAAAAGGGGAGTTGATGGGACGAAAAACTTTTGACTCTACCCTTTTTAGGAAAGTTGTATGAGTGGATGCCCCCCAAACATGAGATACATATTCCATACATGGGCGGATAAGGCCCCTCTACAGAGTAAGCAACTAGGAAGGGAAAAAATGGACGCAGATGCGACAGGACACCTAACTTCTTAGAAGCTGATTTAGCAAGAGATGAGATGTAAAATTTTCAGTTTAAATTTTTAGTAAGGGATTGTCCTAGAATGTTCATTGTAGAAGAGGGAGACAGTTGTGTGTCATTGAAGAAGACAGGATAGTTGTTTTTTGATAATTGAAGGCTATGTCGAGTAGATAGGTGAAGAAATTGGATCTTTTAGGCATTGAACAAAACAAGGTTTGCTTTGCCTCTTTCAGAAATTATAGAAAGATCAGAAGTTAGGCACTCTGTGACATCCATCCGTGAATCACTTAATTCCTGTTGAGTTGGACGTCTAATGAATCACGTTGAATAATGCAGGGTAGAATCATCAGCATAGGAGTGGATAGGGCATTGAGTTAGACTTAGAAGATCATTAATGAATAATATAATAGAGTGGGTGATAAGACAGATCCCGGAGGACCACCACTATTAATAGACTTGGGAGAAGAACAATGACCATTTACAGTAGCTGCAATTAAACGGTTTGAAAGGAAAATTGATATAAAGGTGCAGAGAGAACGATTGAAACCGAAAAAGGGTAGTTTGGATTTTTTTTTGTTTTTTTGCAAGACTTATCAAAAGCTTTTGATATATCAAGGGTAACTGCATATGTTTCACCGAAACCCCCAAATGTGGATGACCAAGATTCAGTTAGGAGAGCTATAAGATTGTCAGTAGATCGCCCTTTATGGAAACCTGACTTATGATCAGATATAAGATTGTGAGCAGATAGATGTTTAATTATCTTCTTATTAAGGATAGATTCAACAGCTTCAGAAAGGCAGGAAGTCAAAACTATAGGACGGTAGTTTGAAGGATTTGAACGGTCACCATACTTAGGAATAGCCAAAATGTGGTCAATTTTTCAGCAAGAAGGAAAGGTTGAAGTTAATAGACAGAGACAGAAAAGTTTGACTAGGCAAAGTGCAAGCACATAAAATAATCACAGTTTTTTTCAAACAATAGGAGGGACTCCGTCAGGACCGCAAGCCTTCCGAGGATCAAGGCCAGAGAGGGCATAGAAAACATAATTACGAAGGATCTAAATATAATGCATAATAGTATAGTCAGAGAGTGGAGGTGTAGGAGCAACAAGCTCTTCATCAACCAAGGTGGTATTTTGAGCAAAGGTTTGAGCAAAGAGTTCAGCTTTATGAATAGATGAAACAGCTGTGGAACCATCTGTGTGAAACATAGGAGGAAAAGATGCAGAAGTAGAATTGTTAGAGATGTTATTAGCTAGATACCAGAAGTCATGAAAGGAATCTAATTCAGAAAGATTTTGACATTTTTTATTGACGAAGGAGTTTTTGGTAAGTAAAACAATAGATTTGGCATGATTACGGAAAGAAATAGAAAGGGCATGAGTTTCAGGAGATAGATGTTTACGGTACCGTATGTGAGCCGTCTCTCTATCTTGGATAGCACGAGAACAAGCTAAGTTAAACCAAGGTTTATAATTTTAGGATTATAAAAAGTGTGTGGAATGTATGCATCTATGCCAGAGACAAAGACATTCAGTTATACGTCCTGCACAAAAAGATGGGTCTCTGACATGGAAGCAATAATAATTCAATGGAAAATCAGAGTAGTACCGCCTTAGATCCTGCCACTTAGCTGAGTTGTGATGCCAGAAGCACCTCCGCTTAGGTGGGTCCCGAGGCGGCACCGGAGCGATATGACAGGTTACGGAAATAAGATTGTGATCGGAGGAGCCCAACAGAGATAAAGTTTCACAGAGTAAGCAGAAGGGTTAGAGGTTAGGAAAAGGTCAAGAATGCTGGATGTGTCTGTAAGGCGGTCAGGAATGCAGTTTTTTTTATTATTTTTTTAATACATTTGTGCCTATAGCGCCTCTAAACAGTGGTGATCCAGGGCTCGGATGGTAGACTCTAGAGGTTCCCTTGAGGGCTGTGATGGTTGGCCCTCGCCCGTGATGGCGCAGGCAGGATTTTTATAGTGACGCCTGTGGTTAGAGGCTCATGCCGCCTCCCTGTGTCCTCCGATGCACTCGCAATCGAAGGTAGTGTTAATGGGCAGGGCATGTGGGTGTGACTCGACAGTTCAGAAAGGTTTTGGTTTTCGTCGGGGATCGAACTCGGGTCACCGAGAACGCCAGTAAGAGACGCTAACCACTCCTCCGCTACCGCCTCCCCGTATTTCCAGGTAAGGAATACGGGTACCTATTGCAGTATTGTCCATTGTATCGGTCAATACTGCGGTGGTGTCAGAACCAGGGTTTGTAAGGTCATATTTTGTATGGATCATAGTGATTCTTCTAGAGTGGGAACATTAGGTTATTATTGGTATGTGTAGGTGTGTGTGTGTGTGTGTGTGTGTGTGTGTTGTATGTGTGTATGTATGTATGTGTGTGTGTGTGTGTGCGTATGTGTGTGCGTGTGTGTGTGTGTGTGTGTGTGTGTGTGTGTGTGTGTGTGTGTGTGTGTGTGTGTGTGTGTGTGTGTGTTATTCACCCATGGTCTTGTCCACACGAGTCGGACTCACGATCGCCAGTTTCACTCTTCCGATGCGAGCTTGGAGCTCATTATTAGCGATCTTTGGGTGATTCTGGGGCTACATTCAGAGAGGCTAACGTCCAATCTTCACGACCTAGCGACATCCATCAGCTGTTCTGGCATTCTGCGGGCACATTGATGACGTACTTAAAGACGTTAAGCTGTCAAAACATAGCGACCACGGTAGGGGTGGCGTAGAGCACGCAATATACATAAAAATACTCATAAATTGAGTATATATGATGTTTTCTGACTCAAGAACTGAACAGGGCAAGTATACAAATGAAATTAGGCCATATAACAATGCCATGCGCTCATGATGTGTTTGTTATGGGGTGATGGGCCGAGTGGTGAACGGTGGCACCTCACCCAGCAGACCACCTCTCCCCACCACGCCGGCGGGTAGCTGCCACTAACCGCCACGCACACGGCTATATATATATATATATATATATATATAAATACTCATAAATTGAGTATATGTGATGTTTTCTGACTCAAGAACTGAACAGGGCAAGTATACAAATGAAATTAGGCCATATTACAATCCCATGCGCTCGTGATGAGTTTGTTATGGGGTGATGGGCCGAGTGGTGAACGGTGGCATCTCACCCCGACTCACCACACCATACACCACCACGCACGGCTCCGCGACAGACAAGGTACATATATTCCTTCTCCTTCCTTTTCCTTTCCTTCCTTTCTCCTTCTCCTTCTCCTCCTCCTCTTCCTCCTCCTAACCTTTTCTTATAGCAGTTGGTAGTAGTTGTAGTAGTAGCAGCAGTAATAGTATTAGTAGTAGCAGCAGTAATAAAATATAAGCCGTGTTTTTGTCGTCCAAGCATCGTCTTGGTACAAGACGATGTACGAATGGTCTTGTACGAAGACCGTTTTTTCTCGCAATTGAAAACGGATTGGTTTCTGCGACAACACAACAAGCTTGGTAGGGGCCGAAATAATAATCAGTCCAAAACATTGCAAACAATATCACAAAGCAGTATAACACACATTTCAGCAAGTGTTATTGGAGTGGTCTTCGTACCAAGACGATGCTTGGACGACAAAAACACGGCTTATATTTTATTACTGCTGCTACTACTACTACTATTACTGCTGCTACTACTACAACTACTACCAACTGCTATAAGAAAAGGTTAGGAGGAGGAAGAGGAGGAGGAGAAGGAGAAGGAGAAGGAGAAGGAGAAGCTAGGAGGTGGAGGAGGAGGAGGAGGAAGAAGGGTGGAGCATTTTGGTGTGGATGATAAATTTGTTTATAAACACAGCTGAGAGCGTGGAAGCCTTGTGATTGGCTGAAACTTTTTGAGAAATACTATGTGATTCGCTGGCGAGGCTGTGACGTCATTGTACTCGCTCAGCCAATCAGCTATCGAAGCCCATAGCGACACCGTAGCGCCACTCCCATATCTCGTACCAGAATCCCCGCGAGCTCCGGGTCGTACAAATAGAGGAAGTTACTTAAGCTAAACACCGTGCCCTTTAACTCTCTCTGAATGTCTGCCCTGGGACTTCACACAAGACACACGCCTTTTCCCTTGCTCAAGGGAGACAGTAACTGCCCGAATTTGTCAGGGAAAAATCCCGGGGGGCAGTGAGGATTCGAACTGGCTACCACAGAATGGCAGGCCAGCGCGCTATCCACTTGACCATCGTGGCGGTCACTTGACCATCGTGGCGGTGTGTGTGTGTGTGTGTGTGTGTGTGTGTGTGTGTGTGTGTGTGTGTGTGTGTGTGTGTGTGTGTGTGTGTGTGTGACATCCGTAACAACCAAAAATATGGTAAAAAATCATCATATATACAAAGCGAGGCAGGACAAAGGGATTGGAGGTACACGTACGTATTTCGTCTATGAATGTTCACCGATAACTGCGGTCAAGGTTGACTGGTGGGAAAGCAGCCTCCCTTAGCGTGTCCCACTAACCCTGGACGGTGCACGAGCGCTGGCGCAGGAATAATTTTCAAACTCACCACGGCCACTTGGGAATTTGCGGACATATTTGCGTTTGCAGAAATACTTCTGCAAACGCAAATCCGCAACATTTTACCCTTCCGCAAATATGCAAACGAATTCGGACTTCTTCATTTGCAGAAGGTGCGGTTTGCGGAAGTGTTTGTGGAAGTGCCCATCTCTGGTGTGTGTGTCTAGACCCTCTTCACATTACTGAATGTATCCAGCAGCTCTTTATTGGGCATACTGATTGCTCGCCTTTGGGCATATAAGGTGGGGCATAGTGCAATCATTTGACAGTGGCTGAAACAGACTCATGGATATTGACTTTCTGCCAATTTGTCACTAATAATGCCTTTACAAGAACAACATCGTTCCACTTACTTTACAGCATCGTCTCTCATGTTGTGCGTATACACCGACCACTTTCACATTGTCTGGAAAAATAATAGTTTCTAGCATGTTCCTACATAAATAATTCTTATGAGAGATATATTACATTTTAGAGAAGGATGCATGCTAACTGAAGTATATCGAAAAGAAATACTATACGTATTCGATTATGCGCTGGATTCATGATCACCAGCTGTTACCCTCCCGGAAAGAGCTTAGAGTTCATAGAGACAGATCTATAAGTAAGGCTGAGACCTCACACACCACACAAACACCATCCCCTTGATAAAGGGGGACAATAACATCCCTGCTATGTCAGAGAAAAATCACGTGCTAAGTCCAGGACTACATCCACTACGCTACGGACAGTGTGTGTGTGAGTGTGTGTGTGTGTGTGTGTGTGTGTGTGTGTGTGTGTGTGTGTGTGTGTGTGTGTGTGTGTAGTTTGTGTGTGTGTGTGTGTGTGTGTGTGTGTGTGTGTGTGTGTGTGTGTGTAGTCAGTTTGTGTGTGTGTGTGTGTGTGTGTGTGTGTTTGTGTGTGTGTGTGTGTAATTCACCTAAGCTCTTATCCACGCGAGCCGGACTCGCGATAACCAGTTTCACCCTCCCGCAACGAACTAGGAGCTATTAGTGACCGATCTTTGGGTAATGCTGGGACCTCACACACCACACATCCCCATCCCCTTGCTCAAGGGCGACAGTCACCGCCCGAATTTGTCAGTGAAAAATCCCCGGGAGTGAGTAAGGATTCAAACCGCCTAACCACACAATGGCGTGCCAATTTTCTATCCATTAGACCATCATGGCCGTGCGTGTGTTAGTGTGTTTTAGCGGGTTTTCGCGACCGTTCTAGCCCGGTCTGGACTGGACTAGTCCGGGGCGGAGACTGTTTTCGCGAGGCGGGCTGGACCTTTTTAGATCAGTCCAGATCGGTACAGCCCAGAGAGCAGGACCATCTTGGACCAGTGTGGGGAGAACTGGAGCATGCGCACTACAGTCAGCGGGGCAGACGACCAGAGCTTCTCGTGCCGCTGATAAGACATGAAACACTATGATGGCAGACCATAAGAGTAAAGTAATTTCACGAAAAATTACAATATTCGCCATTTGTTGAAACAACATCTTGGGAAATTAATGTACCGTCAACAACACTATAGTCGCCACTGCACTAATGTCACCAGGCGCCATATATTACGAATTTTAGCATCACTACAGACTTGTATGTGTCACTGAAGACATGTAGCAATAGTGTTATGTAGATAATGTAAGCTACGTACTGTGCACGTGATGTGATCTCTAGTGATGCTAAAACTCGTAATATATGCCCCCCTGCGACATTAGTGCAGTGGCGACTATAGATAGTGTTATTAAAGGTAAATGAAATGAAATTTCATCATTCATTTTTTCATAGTCATCCCTGCTACTTGACTTCCCAATGAGTAAAAACGCGCGCTTTTTATTATTTTTTGCATTTCTGCCCGGAGGACCGCCCACTCGATCCTCCAGCCAATAGGAACGACGAATGGGACGGGGCCAGTCTCGATGCATTTTCCCGAACATCAGACCAGTCTGCATCGGTCTGGACTAGACTGGACCAGGGTGGTGAACGTCGCGAAAACGCGCTATTTGTGTGTTGTGTGTGTATGTGGGGGGAAGGATGGAAGGGGTCTGTTTGTGGGTGTGCGCATAGGTGGGTGCGATAACGAAAAAATTTATCACGATAACCGATAAATCGATACCGATAACCTTATCGGCGATAACCGATAATCGATAACTGGCGATAAATATATCGCCAGATAAGGCGATAAACGATAAATCGATAAATCCAAAATTCCGATACTAGCGATAACGATATTGATATTTTAAATAAAAAATCTTAAATGCTATCAGTAAACTGTTAGAAAACCCTTCATTTACCTTTTGCACACTAATATCTTCTAAATTCAATGTTTATCCTGTCTCTTCACTAATGAAAAGTACTGTTTTTATGTAAAATAATTACATTTGAAAGTTTAAACTACTAAAAATGTCTTTTGCACAGCCACAGTCTAGACCAGGTTCTGCAGCATGTTCCCCTTCATAAACATGAGCATGTTGAAGTTTTCATCAGACAGGGAGCTCCTCTTGGCCCTGTTGATGTCCTTACCAAGGGAGAACAAGCGCTTCACCGCGGCGCTGGACGGCATCGCCGTGTTGTACCTCAAGAAAAGGTCAATGAGCACCTTCTCACTGTTGAAGGCTGGGTCTGCCAGACTGTCTGTCCATTTGGCCTGCAGCCACACCTTCACAATGTGAGCAGCCTTGAACTTGGTTGACCTGTGATGACCCCCAGTGTCATCCTCCTCATCACAGATGCTGGAGTAGTAGTCCTCCGTCTCCATGTTCTTGCTGCTGCTGCTGTTGCTAGCGGTCTCCAGGTCAGCACGCCGCAAGAACTCCTCCACCTTCCTCTCCATCAGGGACTTGACCTCTGACCTCTTGACTATTGTTTCTTCAGAAGCCCCCATCCACTTGAGGCGAAACTTGGGGTGGAAGGCAGTGGCCAGAAGACACTCCTCATCCTCAAAGGTGCCGGCGAACCTCCTGTCCATGGCAGCGAGGAGGGTGTTGACCAGGGGCTCGCAGAACTGGAGGTTGCCGCTGGTCATCAAGCTGACCAGCTTCTTCTTGGTCACAATGAGGGTGGGGATCAGGCAGCCCAGGTAGCATTGTTTCTTCCCCTGGATCTGGTCCAGTGCGTTGGCAACAGGTGCCATGACCTGAAAATTGAAATAGACAAATAGTATTTATTATTTAATTAACTAGTTTTAAAATAGAAGCATAAGCTAGAAAGTAAAAAGCAATAAAATATCGCGATAACGCCCAACTTATATTTAGTTTATTTACCTTCGCATATTCTGACATGATGTCAATGTCTGTCTGGACAAACACTGTCAGATTCCTCTGCTGGTTCATGCACCTGTGCAGCTGGTCTTTCTTCTCCTCCAGCACTTTGTTGAGGACCACCAGGCTGTCATAGAGGCTGTTCCACCTTGTTTTGGTTGGAACAGTGAGCCGCCTACTTCACCCACTTGCCAAGGAATGGCCAGGGTGACTGAGGCTCAGCCTCAGTGAGCTCAGAGTCAATAGACTCCGCTGAGTCTCCTTGGCTTGATGCGGGCACAGTCTCTTGCGACGCCATCACTAATTCAATACTATAATACTATAAAATAGTAAAGCACTACTAAATTACAATAAGAATAGGATCCGTTTAGAATAGGGGCATAAATGTTCAAAACGTTAATAAACGGATATTAAAGAATAGTACCGAATAGCACATACATTCATATACACGTGCACAAAAAATTAGAATGGAAGAAGCACGGGAACATGGGGAAAGAAATCATCAAAGAACGCGTAAAACCGGGAGCGCGCAGGAACAACACCTCCCCGTCCGACAGCTGGTGAAAGACTGAAGCTGAGCGAACGTTTTGAGAAGACGTCAAGACGGTTAGCTGGGTTTAGACCGTTGTTCAATTCCCATTTCGGACCTACCTATTTCTGCCTCCAAGGCACGCGCGGCTCGCCCCTGTGCTAAACTGCAACCGAAAAATAAAATTATCGATTATAGCTAGTTTGGAACCAAAAGTATCGGCGATACCGATGAATCGATAACGCGGGAAAAAATTATCGGATAGCCGATAACCCGATATCGTTATCGCGATAAATTTTCGCGATAATTTATCGCGATAACGCCCACCTATGGGTGTGCGTGTGTGTGTGTGTTTGTGTGTCTGTGAGTGTGTGTATGTGTATGTGTGTGCGTGTGTGCGTGTGTGTCTGTGTTTGTATGTGTTTGTATGTGTGTGTGTGTGTGTGTGTGTGTGTGTGTGTGTGTGTGTGTGTGTGTGTGTGTGTGTGTGTGTGCGTGTGTTAACATATTTGGTGAATGCCACAAAAATCTGAGTTTTGAGACAGAAATATATATTTTTTACAATAGTACATTTCATTAACATGTCAGAATGCTATCAGGGCACCGAAAATAAATTTTTACAACATGGGATCATATGACATGTTTTAATTGTTTGACTATTGTCGCACCGACAAAATGTGGTTGGTACATATATTTATAATGATTTTTGTGTGTGGTTTGTGAAACATTGAACATTTTCATATTTCCAACGTTTGCATGACAGTTATTTTTTTAAATGAGGATATCAGGTATTGCGGCAGAAAGCCAAATGTAGGAATGAGGGTGGTCGAAATGTTTGGCCTATACATAAAGTAGTCTATGGCAGGAAGAACTTAAAGCAAGGCTAAAACCCATCAAAAAGGATATGTATATATCAAGTATAGACGTCCAGCCTCTGGCCCCTTTGCTTTTGGCTCAGTTCTTGCGGCTGGAACGTGGCAGCGAGCCACGTTCCAGCCAATTAACTCATTACGTGAATTACTCATTAAGGGCTTGTTCTATGCAAAAAGTCTGTTTTACAGACCCCCATTGATTTTGACAGCACTACTTGCATGTCAAATTTCAGCTCAATCCGACAATATTTAGTAGTTATTAACTTTTTGGCGGAAACTTGGTTCCACGGGTCTTATGGTAAGCGGCAGCGAGCGAAGCGAGCTGCCAATAATATTATCTATCCTAATTTCAACTCACTTTTACTGAAGCTGAGAAAACGGCGATCGAAAAATATAAAAAATCGTCATCTTTTTTCTTTCGTCAGCAGAAACTCACTAACTACAAAAGGTCTAAAATGAATAAGACCCAAAAATGTTGCTATAATCGCGAAGACTTCAAAACACTGTCTTAAAATATCATGCGAAGGATGGAAGGCTACAAAATGTGCTGAAAACTGAGCTAGCCGACCGAACGAACGATTGAAATCTACGCAGTGGATTTTCCAGCTTTCAAAACTAGCATATATATATATATATATATATATATATATATATATATATATATATATATATATATATATATATATATATATATATATATATATATATATATATATATATATATATATATATATATATATATATATATATATAGAAAAAATAACAGAAACTGGTTGCAAAAATATTTACTCAATAATATTTAAGATTTAGGGATGGAGAAATGACAGAAACAAGAATTGGGATGGAAGAAATGTATATAGCCCATTCCTGCATTTCACCACTGACTGAAGCATGACAACAACTGTATTTTAGTGGAATGCAGGAATGGGTATTATATTTTTTTTTCCATCCTAATACTTGTTTGTGTCTTTTTTTCATACCTACATCTTAGAATACTCTTTTGTTACTAGTATAAATATAAATATATATATATATATATATATATATATATATATATATTTATATACTATATATATATATATATATATATATATATATATATATATATATATATATATATATATACGGTGGGCGCAAAAAAAAAAAAAGTGACATTTTTTGCGCCAAAAAAATGTTAGATGGGAAATAGTAAATTATTTTATTTTTTCAAAAACGGGGTTAAATTTTTTAACGGTTTTAGTACTTTTGCCGTTACTTGGTTAGAAAACGGTTTTGTGGCACTCACCCATTCGTGTGACCCAGACTTGACGTGAGGGGGGCCGCTCCCCCCTCCAGCCCGCCTTTTTCTACGGTCACAGTCTTTTTTCCCCCCTTCCACCCCGCCCCCGTTTTGTCAGGTGGCTTGAAGCACATGACGGGACAAGGCCAGGCCCTCAAAAAAAACGAAAGGGCGTCTGTCATCAAAATTTGCTGGGGAATTCCATGATGATTCATGATTCCTGTTTCCATGATTCCATATAGGGAGGATAAGCCAGGTCATAAGTAAAGGGAAAAAATAGACCAAATTTTAATGTAAATTTTCCCTTTTTTGATTGTTTCCCATTTTTTATGAAAAAAACACTTTATATGTTTTTTAAATTTATCCCCTTTATCTCTTTTTATGATGAAACATTGCAATTAACTTTTTTTTGTGTGCCCACTGTATAATACATATATATATATATATATATATATATAATATATATATATATATAATAATAATATTATTAAAATATAAATATATATTATATATAAAAAATTATATATATATATAAAATATATAATAATTTTAAAATATAAAATTAAGTATAGAAAGACAGACATACAGACAGAGGATAAAACGTGAAAAGGGAAGGGGAAGGGTATTCAGGGTTTAAGGAGAGGGTAAGTGAAAGAAAGGGTGGAGTAACCCAGAGGGAGCGAGTGAGGGAATGTAAAAGAGAAGGATGTAAATGGATGGCTTTTTCATTCATAAACAACGAAAAAAAAAAAGAATTTGAAGTATTAGTAAGACAAGCAAAAAAAAAATTGTGGGAGAGGGAGAGGAGGAGAGAGAGAGAGAGAGAAGAGAGGAGAGAGAGAGAGGAGAGAGGAGAAAAGAGAGAGAGAAGGGGAGAGAGAGAGAAAGGGGAGAAAAGGGGAGAAGAGAGGGGAAAAAAAAAAAAAAAAAAAAAAAAAAGAGAAAGAGAAAGGAGGGGTTAAGCCTGCAGTGTTTCCCAAACCCTTTTACACTTGGAGAACCCCGTAATAATTTTTTCATATTCCAAGGAACCCTACATATATATTATAGATATAATAAATAATTTTAATATATATATAATATTATATAAAATTATATATATATATTTATATATATATATATATATTAATATATATAATATATAATATATATTATATTATTAAATAAAATTATATATATATAAATTTTTTTTAAGAAAAGTTCTTGAGCAATATAATTCATATAAAATCAAAATTTACATCAATGTCATGAGAGTTCCACAAATAAGTCAATAATTTTTGATTCCCTTTTCAGGGGGGACATTGGGCTTTTTCTTTTTGCGATGTGGAATTTCTTGGCCGAATTTTGACAGACCACAGAGTTTTCCCTCGACAACAGAAGACGTTTTTCTGATTGTTTTTAAACGACGTCAGGCATGAGAAAGCTTGTTCACAGACGTAAAAGGGGGAAACGGAGAAAAAACATCCAAGCTTTTACTGAGATACGGGTACTCTTGCTTTGCTGAAATCCAAATTTGAAAAGTGAACTTCATTAAATTCATTTGCAAGGTTCATCGCACTGTAGTTCACTCAGTTTTTCCTCTTCTTGAGACTAAGTAGGTTTTCTTATGGTGAGAATCAGTGAAGGGGGTTTCTCACCCACTAGTATCTGATGACAAGGGGGGAAGTACTTAAATTTTTTTGACAGTGACCCCAAATGATTGTAAGAAGGGGAATGACTTTTTTCATTTTCATTTGATTTTGAATTGAAGTGGGAGGGGAAAAAATTTTCGATTTTCCTCTTGAAAGGGCTTTTTCCAAACAGCGAGTTTTTTCTTAAAGCAAGAAGTTTGTTGTGGAAGTCAAATGTTTTCCTTCGCCCCCTGCAGCGGGGTTTTCAAGTTATTTAAATGTGATAAATATCGGGAAATATGCTAGTTTCATTGCCAGTTTTAGTTAAGACATCACAAAACTGATTTATTTTTTTTTTTAAGAAAGCGCGGTTCCGTCGCAGCTCGAATCCCCTTTTGTCAAAATTTTCCCTCTCGAAAGCCATCGAGCCTCTGTGCTGGAGAAGGTCACGTGATCTTTTGCATTTTTTCACACACCCTTTGCAAATATGCAGACTTGGGGGGGCCGGCTTTAAAAATTTGGGACCATGTTCCATTTTATATCAAGGGCGTTTTTTTAAACATCCCCAATAGTTTTTGAAACAGAACTTCTGGGGGGGAAGAAAGCAGTGAGTTGTTATGATTGGGGTTTTTTTTTTTTCACGCGTGATAAAAAGCCTTGTACGAGCGTCATTGAGGGAGCACCATCAGGCGATTCCAACGCATCCCCCCACAAGATTCCAGGGAAGAAAAAGATGTTGAAAATGTCGGGCCTTTGGTAGTTTCGGGGAGTTTTTTACATAAAATTATTTTTCCATTATTTCACCTTTATTTTTAAAACGTGCAAAGCCAAGTGAGCTTTACCAGTTTTATCAGTTTTCTCATCACTTGGAGAGCAAAGTTGGATTTTTCAGTTTTTAGAAAAAAATAACCCGAAATAAAGTCAGGTCATCCACAAGCCTAAATTTTTATCAAAAAAAGGAACCTGCTTAATTCCTTTTAGCTTCTTCACCTAGCATTGTTCTCACAATTATTTTGCAAGCAGGCTATTAGGGTTTGCAATAGTGTGACTTTTCATTTTTTTGGGAACTAGCTCGCCACTAAAAGTTTTTCTTGGGGGTTATCACTGATGGGCCTTTTTTCGAAAAATTTCTTTTTTTCTGCTGTGAATCCAAGAGTCTTCGAAAAAAACCACGGTTTTATTGACAAGTGGCTGTGATTGTAGTTAAATGTCGCTTTAACTTTGGTGGGGCCCTAGCTGTGTTAGCGACTTTTCCCCCCAAAAAATGCGCCGGAAGTGGACATTTTTTTCCCCTCCATGTAAAGCCAAAAAGGCCCGATAACTCATTGTAAAAGGTTTTTTTTTAAAAATCATCACTTTTTTCCCTTTTCTCGTCTTGGGTGTGGATTTTTGGGTTTTGTCACTGTCACCCTTTCCCCGATAGCATTTTTTTCAAATATTTGAACGCTTCAGTCTTAAAATCCGTACAAAAATAAAATTAACTGTGAGATTAATTAAAACAAAGTTTCATCGGTTGCGCTGCCAAAACGACTGAAAAGTGGTAACGGCTGGGCTGGGGGTCGTGACATATGTACTCGTACGGGGTTTCGCCCCCCTACCCAACACCCTTGTCGCCAAAATTGCGGAGGGGAATGAAGGGGGGTATCCGCACCGGCAATAACACTAATTTTTTCTTTTAATTCTATCAATATTTTCTTCATTACTATAAATTTTATGCGACAGTAGAGTATGTTGGTTTGGAAAGTGTTTTTGAGGTTTTTGGTAGGAATAGAATTATGAATTTAAAATCATTCTTTTTTAATAGCAATATTATTTTTCGGTTTTCGCGGAAAAATGGTGTGGCGGCGGGAAATCCAGGGTTCCGCGGAAAAACCCCCGGGTTGGGGAAACACTGGGCCGTTTGGCTGTTCTGCAGGGGTTACGAAAATTTAGAAAAAATAAATACAGGAAAAAAGGGCCCTTTTAGGCCTTTAGACGGAAAAGATGAAAAAGGGGTCCCTTCTGAAGATCATGGGGGGGGGGCAAGCTCTTTCAGGAGGGGAGGAGGCGGCGGTGTTAAGGGAAGAGGAATGAAGAGGAGGGGACAAATACGGCATAGTTTGATTACTTGGACTGTTTATTTAGGATGGTTGGCAGCCGTGTAACTTCCTATATGTTGTTGTTGTTCTTCTTCTTCTTTTTCTTCTTTTTCTTCTTCTTTCTCTTCTTCTTTCTCCTGCTCTTCTTATTCTTTTTAATGTTAATTTTCCTCTTGATGGTAATGGTGGTGATGAACGTGACCTAAAAAATAATGGCAATAATAATGGAAGAGGGTATATATAGATAGATTGAAGAAGTTTAAAACACCAGGACCAGATGAAATTTATCCCAGGGTATTAAAAGAATGCAAAGAGGTTGTTAGTGAGTCGTTAGTGCACATTTGTAGGAAATCGGTTGATCAAAGGGAGGTGCCGTTAATGTGGAGGAAAGATGATGTAATCCCCATATTTAAAAAGTATGCTAGAGGACTAATGTCAAATTATTGACCCGTTAGTCTGACTTCAATGATAGGTAAATTATTGGAATCTGTTATTACAAATAACATTAGAGAGCACTTAGAAAAGCATAGTTTGGTAAATGATTCACAACATGGTTTTACCAAGGGTAGTTCATGTCTCACCAATTTATTGAGTTTTTATAGGAAAGTATATGAGGCGGCAGATAATGCTGACGATTATGTTATTGTATATCTGGACTTTAGTAAGGCATTCGACAAGGTACCACATGCGATACTCTTAAATAAGGTTAAGGCACATGGAATAGATGGAAAGGTTCTTCGTTGGGTTATATTTGGCTAAGTGATAGGCAGCAAAGAGTTACAAGTAATGGTTTTTAATCTGAATGGGGGGTGGGAACCAGTGGGTTTCCACAGGGGTCTGTTTTGGTACCATTACTATTTTGTATTTACATCAACGACTTAGATATTGGGATTAGCAGTGATATCAGCAACTTTGCTGACGATTCTAAGGTAGGTAGGATTATTAAATCACAGTCTGATGTAAACATATTGCAGGGAGATTTAGATAAGTTAAACGATTGGGTAGTCAGGTGAAAGATGGAATTTGATATTGACAAGTATAGCGTAATTAATGAAAGTTGAAAAATCCTGGTAATAGGTACACTATTCGCAATGTATCGCTGAAAAAATCAGAAGGTGATAAAGATTTGGGAGTGAGGGTAAGCTCAGACCTCCGTCCTAGGAAACAATGTATTAAGGCTATAAATCGAGCTGATAGGGTTTTAGGATTCATTACCAGGAGTGTTAAAAGTAGAAGTGCTGAGTTTATTATAAAGCTTTATTTGGCTCTAGTCAGACCTTACCTAGACTATGCGGTTCAGTTTTGGCCTCCGTATTTTAGGATGGATATAGCCTTGTTAGAGTCAGTACAGAGAAGGATGAACAAAATGCTACAGGTGATGCGTAACTTTATTATGAAAAAAGATAGAAGCTATTAAGAAGAGTCTCCGGGGCTGGGAGCCGAAAATCGCTCATATTCAGCTTTTTTTTTCTCGGCTAAAATTTATATGTTAAACTCCCCTCACACATTCCATAATCGAACCACGATAGCGCCACCAATTTGATTATTGACGCTATCGTGAAATTTAACCACGATGAACGCAGACCACGATAGCCTCACAACAATGTCACGCTGCCTGTGCGTATGTGTCATGACGGTCGTAAGATGGTCACGATGGAGTCATGACAGCTGTAAGACTACGTCACGAATGGAAAATTAACGGTCATTTTGTCGTCACGATAGAGCTACGATAACCACGACTGTGCCATGACGGTACCATGAACGTATCACGATAGCGTCAAGAGCTAGCAACAAGCCTCACGTGTGACGTGGGTAGGGGTTGCCATGGTGATGGAGAAGGAAGGGGGGTAGAGTTGAAGGTGGGAGAAACGGGTGGGTACGTGTTGGTGATGGAGGAGGGGAAACGGGGGAGGGGTTGTAATAAAGAAGGGGGTGTTGGTGGGGAAACGAGGGGGGGGTAGGAGACGGCGTTGTGGTGTTGGTGGGGGGATATGAGTGGTTACAAGGGGGTGGGTGGCATCTCCACGTGCTTAGGGAATAGGGGGGTAGGAAGTAGGGGGAGGGTGGCATCTCCACGTTCTTAGGGAGTAGGGGGGTAGGATGTAGGGGGAGGGTAGTGTCACCACGTGGTGATGGACTAGGGGGTAGGGAGTAAGGGGAGGGTGGAGGTGAATGAGAAAGGGGGGGAAGGCGGAAGGGGGTGCAAAAAAGGGGGGGAAGGTAGGATTGAAAGCGCGCGTAACGGTTTCTTATCGTCACAATATACATAAGACGATCACGGTAGTGTCACGAAGCTGTTATATGGATAACGATAGCGTCACGATAGACTTACGATAGCGCTGCGTTGGGTACAAACATCGGGGAGCTTCCCGATTTTTTAGTGCATGCACTAACTTTTCGTGGCCTCGGCCGAGCGCATTCACGAGCGTCACGATCGGTCACGATGGACGCATAACCAGGACCATGACGGCGCTGCGCATTGCATTGTTGGCGCGTTCGTGGTTCCATTATGGAATGTGTGAAGGGGGCTTTACCCCTCAAGTCTGACCTACTCTTGCTGTAACACATCTCAGAAAACGAAACTCAAATGAGGGAAGACTATAGGTTGTAGCTTAACTTAGCAGTGTTGATCAATTTTTTTCTAAAATAAAAATAAATTGTTTCTGAAAACATTATCTTTCTAACATCACCTACAGTTCTTGCACTATTGTCTAACCACTTTTCTCACTCTATATGCACATGTATACGCGTAAATCTATGTAAGGAAATATGCTTTGCAAAAGAATTTAATTTTCTGCGATTTTTTATATCAAAATCGGTGACTACCATAGTTTTGGAGAGCACATTTTTTAACTTTTTTAAAGTGGTATACGAATTGTGTTACATAATTTTATAGATGAATGTCTTAGAAACATCATACACTAAATTTTTCATGAAACAAATAATGTTGCGATTTTTTTTTTTTTTTAATAAAAAAAAAATCAATGCAAAAATACTAATTATTATTCGATCACAATGCAACTTGGTCAGATTATGTAACAAAAATACCAAAAAAAACGATGGCGATAAGATATTGGCGCTCCGGGATATGGGGGAGAAATACCGATTTCACGCGGAGACTCCCCTTAAATTTACACTTACTCGAGAGGCGTAGAGTAACGGGAGATCTGATATTAGTTTTTAAGTGGTTAAAGGGATACAATAAAGGAGATGTAGGAAAAGTTATTATGGGTAGTAAACAGGGTAGGTCAAGAAGTAACGCATTTAAACTGGAAAAGTGTAGATTTAAAAAAGAATAGGGAAAAACTGGTTCACAAATAGGGTGGTAAATGATTGGAATGGACTCAGTCGTCAGGTAGTTAGTGCGGAGTCAATAGGGAATTTTAAAAAGAGGCTAGACAATTTCATGGACGGGGATGAAAGGTTGAAGTAGGTAGTATTAAGTAGCATGAACTACCACGTGAATTTCTCACAGCCTCTTGTAGCTTCCTTATTTTCTTATGTTCTTATGAAGAGAACTTAGATAATGATCGATTTCAGAAAACTTTCACGGATTAACTATCAGAACGGGTGTAGGAGGAGGACGACGACGAGGAAAAGGAGGAGAAGAGGCTGGAATTGATAGAAAGGGAGGAAAAGAAGTAAGGAAAAGGCAAGTAGATAGTGTGAAAGTGGTAGAAGAAGATAGCCCCTCGGAGGAAAGTAGGTTAAGGAGGGATAGTGGATGAAGGAGTGAAGGGAGGGGGGAAGGTAGGAGGGATGAGCTTTAAAGGAACGTGATTAAGGTGAGGTATAGTACACTCTGCCCAAGTAAATGATGGCAACTTGAGCCTGAGCAAAGAAACAATAACCACTGAACCACAAACAAACAAAATGCAGACAATTCAAGGGAGAAACTATTGTAAACTACATGAAGAGAAGAGGAAACCAGAAACTGCCATAAAGCACAGTCGGAGGCTATTGTGACGAGTCGAAAAATGGGTGGTGAGTGAAGGCAGGTGGTGTGAGAGCAACTTAGACAGGAGCCAATTAGGAAACTAGGGTCAAAGCAAGGAAGAGAATGAGGGAAATAAGAGGATAAAGATAAAGAGGAAGAAGAATCGGAGGGGGAGGGAAATAAAAAAAATGAGGCAGATAAAGAGGAAGTGGAGGCCACATGTCGCGAGTAAGATGTATGCTGTGGAAGTCGCTAGTCTTACGAAGGTAGCTGTCAGGCGTGAGGAAGATGCTGGGGCCTTTATATCCCGGGAGACACGTCTAGTGCCTTGAGGGAGCTTGTCTGTTCCCGCCTCAGAAGACGCTTGCCTCAAGGTGGGGTGCGTCTCCACTATAAAGCCCCCTTCCCACATTGGCGACTTCCAAAGGAGACTCCGTTGAGACACCGCTGCGACACGTCCAAAGTGAAGTCTCAGTGGTGTTTAAACGATGTCTCAGCGGTGTCGCCGCAGTTTCATTTTGTGGCAGCGGTGTTGCCGCAATTTCACTTGAGTCTCAGCGTTAGCTCCACGGGAAGAGTTCTTACGGCTAGTAATCAGGGAAGAACAAGAAGTAACTGATTCAATGACACAGTCATAATTCACTGTATCATAGACCACTGTGTACATGGACTGCGCACGGAATATCGGCCTGTTGCACATGGGCCTGAACTTGCCCTGAAGTCGGAGGGCCGCTCGGATTCATATATATATAGTCATATGGATATAGTCTAGGGTGGTCCACCAAAAATATTTTTCTTCTTTTATTCCTCCACAAGGTTATTTTTTGTCCATTCCCCATAGGTTACAAGCCTATAAAATTTCATGGCAATAAAACTTAATTTAGAGGTCGACCCATCATCTCGCTTTCTATCATAGGATTTAACCCGGAAAATATCACATACCCGATTTGGAGCACTTCCCGACATCACAGACCCAAATGGTGTTGATTTCTGAATTCTCCGGGGTTTGTAACCCCATAGACACATTTTATCAACTAAAAACTGATATACAGCTGTCTGAATGCTGATTTTCATTATTTGGTTTTCATACCTTAAATTAGGGGTAGGCCTACCCTGGTTAGGGTACTTCTAATAGAGATAGAACAAAATGGTTTGAATTTTTGAACTCAGAAGGGTCGATTTACACATAGGAATGCTTTCATATTTCATTTATTTACTAAAGCCTACAAAATATGACAGAAATTTTCAATTTCTCTATTTTCGTATAGAAAAACGATTTTTTTGGCAATATTTTGTGAATTGTCAATAAATCAGTGTCGATGAAACCACTTCTATGTGTAAATCGACCCTTCTGAGTTCAAAAATGCGAACCATTTTGCTTTATCTCTACTAGAAGTACCCTAACCAGGGTATGGCCTACCCCTAAAATTTACTGCGAAAAATAATGAAATTCAGCATTCAGACAGCTGTATATCAGTTTTTAGTTGATAAAATGTGGTTTATGGGGTTATCAACCCCGGAGAATTCAGAAATCAACACCATTTGGGTCTGTGATGTCGGGAAGTGCTCCAATTCGGGTATGTGATATTTTCCGGGTTAAATCCTATGATAGAAAGCGAGATGATGGGACGACCTCTAAATATCATTGTATCGCGATGAAATTTTGCACACAAGGAGAGGAATGCAACACGAAAAAAAGCAGCGGTGTGGAGAAAGGACCAGTGCACTTTGAAACTTTACCCCCTCTTCTTGGACCACCCTAATATATACGCATCATATAGACTGGTTTATCAGTATATATGATATATTGTAATCTTCGTAAATGTTTGTTATATAATATTATCAAATAAAAAACAGTAAAACACGCTAAAGAAATGCCATTACGAGACTCTGAAGAAATATGCATGAACTAAAATAAAATATGCATTTTAAAACTTTGCGAGTCAACTTTTATCATGAATGGTATCAATAGAAGCGCAATTTTATTAGCTTTCCATTGATGTATTTCGTTTTCTGATAAATGAATTACCCCTATGCATAAATTAGCGTTAACTAAATAAATAAAATCATCAATCAGGTAATTTTCCCAATTGATGAGGTTATTTATTTAGTTAACGCTAATTTATACATGGTGCTAATTAATTTATCAAAAAACGAAATATATAAGTAAATAGATAACATCATCAATCGGGAAAATTACCCGATTGATGATTTTATTTATTTATTTAACGCTAATTTATGCATGGTTCTACTTCATTTATCAGATAACGAAATATATCAATGGAAAGCTAATAAAATTGCGCTTCTATTGATACCCTTCATGATAAAAGTTGACTCGCAAAGTTTTAAATGGCGAAGAGTTAAGTGAATATTAAGTTCATGCATATTTCTTCATAGTCTCGTAATGGCATTTCTTGAGCGTGTTTTACTGTTTTTTATTTGATAATATTATAGAACAAACATTTACGAAGATTACAGTATATCATATATACGTACTGATAAACCAGTCTATATGATAGTTCATAGACCACTATATCTCTATGCAGCTTGTAATTTCAAAACATTGTCGCGTGAACAGTCCAGGTATACAGTGGTCTATGACTGTATATAATGACATATACAAGAAGGACTAGACACAAACTTAGAATTAGTGTGTATAGTAATATAGTAGTAGTGCAATTAGAAGTTTAAAGTAGAAGAGATACTACGGTGGTTGTAGATATGTATGCGTGCATATTATTACAGTCTCTCAACGATGTCTCAACGGTGTCGCAGTGTGTGTGATCAGGCATGAGATTCGCAATGGATTGGCAGCCGAGTCGCCGTTCGGGATGTGGCAACGGTGTCTCAGCAGAGTCTCCTTTGAAAGTCGCCAATGTGGGAAGGGGTTTTAAAGGAACATATGCATCACAAACATTGGGGCAACTAATCACGCGTGTCCAACAAGTGACATGAATAAAGGAAAAAATAAATATGGTTAAAGTTCATATTGCCTGATGATACATTTACACCATATTTCCAGGGATAGATGTAAGAAAAATACAAAAAACATACAAGATGGAAAAAAACCAGTGAAAATACTTTATCAGAAGGCATTGAGGCAAGATAAACTATGGATTTCTAGATTTAAATATACAGTATGTTAGGTTTCTTGAGACACAAACAGCATTCCCAAGACTTTTGAGTGTATTCCAGAATCTAACATCACAGAGCTCCCCAGGGACTTCAAACACATCCCTACTATAACCAAGCACCTTTCCCTCACAGGTTAAGGCTTTGATCATCAGAGCCTTGCGAGATCATTCAAATGTTGACATAACCCATAAGAACCTCTCACAAACCCATCCAGTGCCTAGCTTCTAACCATGGAAAAATATGTTTTTTAGGTTTAATATTGGTTCTTATGTTCTTCAATAAGAACATAAGGACAGAAGAAAATAAGGAAGCTACAAGAGGCCGTGAGACCTACACGAGGTAGTTCCTGTTACTTAATACTACCTACATCCACCGTTCATGCTCATCCATGAAATAATATAGCATCCTTTTAAAGCACCCTAATGACTCCTCACTAACTACCTGACAATTGAGTCCATTCTAATCATTTACCACCCTATTTGTGAACCAGTTTTTTCCTATTCCTTTTCTAAATTTACGGTCTTCCAGTTTGAATCCGTTACTTCTTGTTCTCCCCTGATTACTAGCCATAATAACTGTTCCTACATCTGCTGTATTGTATCTTTTTTATCTTTATGTTTATGTATCTATACTGTGTTTATTGAAAGGGATTTGAATACATTCGAATCCCCTTCAAATCATTCACTGTCAAACAGAACTTTCTATTATACTCAAATATGGTTGTAATATACATTACAACCAAAATGTTGATTCCCCAAATACATGGCAGTAACTTACAATCGTCTCCAATCAAGACGTTGACTTTTTATATGCACACACACACACACACACACACACACACACACACACACACACACACACACACACACACACACACACACACACACACACACACACACACACACACACACACACACACACACACACATATATATATATATATACACACACACACACACACACACACACACACACACACACACACACACACACACACACACACACACATACACACACCACCCGAACAGCTTGGTAGGTTAGAGCATCCCGCGCCATTCTGTGGTCCGGCGTTCGACCCCCGGCTCCGCTCGTTCTCGGGGATTTTTCCACTGAGAAATTCGGGCGGTTGCTCTCCCCCTTGAGCAAGAGGATGGATGTGTGTGGTGTGTGAGGTCTCAGCATTACCCAAAGATCGGTAATAATGAGCTCTAAGCTCGCACCGGGTGGGTGAAACTGGCAATCGCGAGCCAGCTCGCGTGGACAAGACCATGGGTGAATGAATGACACACACACACACACACACACACACACACACACACACACACACACACACACACACACACACACACACACTCCGGATACTCCGGGTACTCCGTAGTGTAGGGGTAGCACGCTTGGTTCACAACCGAGAAGTCCCGGGTTCGATCCCCGGGCGGAGCGGAAACATATGGGCTGTTTCCTTAAAACTCCAGCCCATGTCCACCCAGCAGTGAATGGGTACCGGGTGATAGCCGGGGCTTGTGACCTGCTCTCCGGGGTGCTGGCTTCGGCCAAAACCAAGCACTAAGGATGAATGATAAAAAAATGTTGATATGGAGACGGGGCCATACGAGCGTTGTTCTGGCCTTGTAAAATACAACTAGATGAATACAACTAGATGAATACACACATACACACACCGCGCGATGGTCAGGTTGATAGCTGATAGCTGATGGGTAGGCGGTTCGAATCCTCGCGCTCCCGGGGATTTTTCACTTTCGAATTTGGGCGGTTATTACCCCCTTAAGCAAGGGGATGGGGGGGTGTGGTGTGTGAGGTCCCAGCATTGCCCAAAGATCGGTAATAATGAGCTCCAAGCTCGCACTGATAGGGTGAAACTGGCGAACGCGAGCCAGCTCGCGTGGATAAGACCATGGGTGAATAACACCATGGAACTGATAATCTGACACCGTTCCTGGAATTTCTTAGCCACTTAAAGATGACTCCTCATCCTCCTCCTCCTCCTCCTCCTCCTACGAAGCGGAGATCAATCACTCTTTTCAAGTGGAGCGAAACTGGAGGCGAGGACTTTCACATCGACGCCTCGACTGTTTGCTGAGGGAAGTATTGGAACGTGATAGGACTCGCGATGCGCCCTGCTCCATTTCCTTACCCTCCATGAAGCCTAGGCAACCATCCCTCTTCCTCTCCTTCTCTCCATGCCTTCTTCACCTCCTCTTCCTCCTTTCATCCATCATTTCCTCCCCATCCCGTTCCCCTTCCTAATTATTTATATTGATATTATCTTATTAATTTGTAATATCTCTCTCTCTCTCTCTCTCTCTCTCTCTCTCTCTCTCTCTCTCTCTCTCTCTCTCTCTCTCTCTCTCTCTCTCTCTCTCTCTCTCTCTCTCTCTCTCTCTCTCTCTCTCTCTCTCTCTCTCTCTCTCTCGGGTATTGTATGATAGTTCACTGTGGTGTGTACGTGTGGGTGTGTGTATGTGTATGAGAGAGAGAGAGAGAGAGAGATCCCTGAGCCTCATTCCTCTCCCTCAGATTGCAGCGTCAAAACTCCTGATAAGAAACTTTAATTCGAAATCGGAAATATGTTTATATCCTGGTAGAAAACAAAATGAGCCTGGCTTCCGACACCTCGGCTCTTTTTTTTTTTTCTCTCTCTCTCTCTCTCTCTCTCTCTCTCTCCTCTCTCTCTCTCTCTCTCTCTCTCTCTCTCTCTCTCTCTCTCTCTCTTCTCTCTCTCTCTCTCTCCTCTCTCTCTCTCTCTCTCTCTCTTCTCTCATTACAGTATCGTTATTTATCCTACTTCGAGACAGTTTTCTCAATAAATATTCTCTCATATCTAAGTTACACTTCCTAAATATTTTAAGCAATCATAGTTCTGTGATTACTTTATATCACATTTCTCTATGAAACTCAAAACAAATAGTGAGGCATCATTACATACACGGATACAACAGTCTTATCAACAAACCATCTCGGAGCATGTGAAGTTTTCCAGTGTATGACTGCGGCTGTTCATTATACATATAATTATGTAGTATCAAAGCTAAAATAACTATCTCGTGCACTCATGGGATACAATTTTACCCATTTCCTTTATGCCACTCTTGTGTGATGTACTTATGTACTAAATACATGTAACTGGACGCACACTGACTTTTGACATCCATCACGTGGCCTATACCATACAATGAAAACACTCCGTCTCATCGTTTCGTTTATTCACAAGTTCAAGTTTATTCATCAATTTCAGTGTATTGACTTTATTTTACGTGTCTGTTAAAGACCTAATACTATTGTACCGAATCGCGTTGATGGCACTGTTATTGTGCGTGGCAACGATGCTTTATGAATCCTGCAGAACATGGCATTAATGTATATTTCCATACCACATACACACGATGATATGAGCCTCACGGTGCCCTTCATAAAATCATCCTTTTAAATAGGCATTCTTTTTTAAGAACATTTTGACAAGGTATTCTCTTCTTAAGGACTTTTAAGACATTTCTCAAATGCTTCCTTTCTTGGGTAGATTGAAAGTCTTGGTGGCAAGGCAGTTAGTGATTTACATTGTTTTGATCATTAATAGCAGGAAATTGTATGAGTTCGGTGACAGATGAGACCAGTCTTGCTGTGCTGACGTAAAGGTGATGGACAAGACAGGTTTCGCGTGGATTACACATAAAACTACGAGGAATAGAAGAAAAAAGGTGCCTCAGCCAAAGAGCAAATGCAATCTAATCGTAAACACTTGAATCCCTTAATTACTAAGATAGGAGAAAAGCAGGTTACTTGAATGTGATAAATAAAAAGGGTTTTTTCCAGAGAATCTGAGAATAAAAAGTTAGGAAAGTATGTAACATATCATAGGAAAAAAGTGGCAACAAATAAGCAAGTGTTGGCTGACAGTGTGACGGAGAAAGGCCGAAGCAGAGAGCAAAAAATCAATTAACAGAGAACGAGATGACGCAGAGGAAGGAAGGGAGAAGACTACGGAGGGATAAATAGGGACCGGAACCAAGGACAGAAGGCAAGGGAAATGAAGAGACACTAGCGGTCAAACAAGCACTGGGATAGACGACAAGTAAGATCTGGGACGGCGCCACAGTTGAATTCTATGAATTAGAAAAACAAAATTATATTCAGCCATTATGGGAAAGGAAAAACTGCATAAAAACTACTACAAAATAGATTGACATTATCAATGAATATCACAACACAAACCCAGCCATTAAAAAGAGAGATGACCTTTAACTTTATTCCTACATTTCATCGAACCAAAACTCCTCAGACATTTTCACTAACAAACATAATTCCACGAAAGACACGCCCGTCGATGCTCACTATATAGCGCCCATCATCATCCACCGTCGATGCTTATTATATGGCGCCCATCATCATTCACGGCCTCCGTGGTGTAGTTGCTAGCGCGCCTAGCTACGAATCCGAGAGCCCAGGTTCGAATCTCGGCCGCATATTCTCGTTTTCTGGAACAGTATGTCGCGCTTACTCTTGAATACGTCAGGTTAGGTTACGGTTAGGTTACGATTGAGTTCCGTAACGTTTAGAAGTTAACTTTGTGTGGAAATCACAATGAGGGTATTTTCGAGAAAATCCCATGGTTAGTTTCGGAGTTAAAGCCAGGCGTCTTCACTTGGAGACCACATACTCGCATAGAATTGGGGAATATGCCACCGGAGTTCACATACCAGCATAGAGTTGGGGAATATGCATCGCTGCCAGGGCAGTTGGCGTGCAGCCCAAACCAGCTGTGCATCCTTCCTTTCTGAGTTGGTCGATAAATGGGTACTTGGGAAAGGTAACTGTGGTAACCCAGATATCAAACTAGCCTTTGTCCCGGGGTAGCGGGTTGTCACCCACCACAGGCTCAAATGCTAATGTGACGGAGATGAGCTACGAGGCCACGCGTAGCTTAGCGTAATGTATGCCCCCAACTTTACCTTACCATCTACCGGCAGCCCTAACCCTGCTCACCTGAGTAGTACATGTGCTCTACTAACTGCTTGTTACCTGTTCATCCCGCGTGGCACACAAACATTACACCTGCAAAACACGAACATGCTTATTATAAACATTTAAGGAGAACAAAATGACGTAGCTATGACTAAGTGAGTCTAGGTGATGCGAGTCGCTATCTGGCCCCCTCTACATATAGGTTAAGGCCAATTGGAGGTGCTCATGACCCTGTAAAGCCCCACCTGGTCCATCGGTGACTAGACTCAGGCCATCGGAGCGGTGGAGTGCCCCGCCAGCCAGCCAGCCAGCCAGCCAGCGCGTTGGAGTGAGGTATTGACGGCCAAGCTGAGGCTGAGGCCAGGCGAGTCCTAGTAACCATGGGAACGTCCCTTGCTCCTCCTCCTATTCCTTATTCTGTTCTCTTCTTCATTTCTTCCTCCTTTATCTCTTCTTTACTTATCCTTGTTCCTCTTATTATTTCCTTCTTTTATGTAGTACTGTTCATTATGACCTTACTTTTTCCTCTCTCTCTCTCTCTCTCTCTCTCTCTCTCTCTCTCCTCTCTCTCTCTCTCTCTCTCTCTCTCTCTCTCTCTCTCTCTCTCTCTCTCTCTCTCTCTCTCTCTCTCTCTCTCTCTCTCTCTCTCTCTCTCTCTCTCTCTCTCTCTCTCTCTCTCTCTCTCTCTCTCTATATATATATATATATATATATTATATTTATATATATATATTTAATATATATATATTTAAATATATATATATTTAAATATATATATATATATATATATATATATATATATATATATATATATATAGGTATATATATATATACGTATATATATATATATATATATATATATATATATATATATATATATATATATATATATATATATATATATTATATATATATATATTTATATTATCTCTCTCTCTCTCTCTCTCCTCTCTCTCTCTCTCTCTCTCTCTCTCTCTCTCTCTCTCTCTCTCTCTCTCTCTCTCTCTCTCTCTCTCTCTCTCTTCTCTCTCTCTCTCTCTCTCTCTCTCTCTCTCTTCTCTCTCTCTCTTCCTCTCTCTACCACGGGCGCAGTGACCCCACTTTTCTCTCTTCAGTTATATTTCGTTATATCCCTTGAAGCTCCCCCGCCCTTCGAGTCCTCCGCCTCCATCTTTGCACATCTATTATATCAAACGTTTATCTCATCCATCAGTCACTACCTCCATCCAATCACTTTCTTGGTGTCCTCCTCCAACTCTATCTTCTCACCTAATTGCATGGCGTGTCATTTCAACAACCATAGACCACTATATCTCTATATCTCGATTTACAGTGGTCTATGCAGCAACCTATCTCCCCCCCTCTTGGATGAACCAGAAATAAGAGTAGTCTACCGTAGTGCCTTCCTCTTCTTTGATTCTTTACTCTCAAATGTCCACCTATATACCAACAGTGAGGTTATTGACGGTACGAATTGCCACCGCGCCATGATGAACGCAATTAATAGATTGTGAGGTTCGAAAGCAGGAACGATACACGCAGACGTACGTATGTAAGACTCTACCACTGAGCCACCTCGACAGAGAGAGAGAGAGAGAGAGAGAGAGAGAGAGAGAGAGAGAGAGAGAGAGAGAGAGAGAGAGAGAGAGAGAGAGAGAGAGAGAAGAATAACAAACTTTAAAAAAAAAAAATTGTCTGATCTCACTCAAACTTGACACAAACTTCCTGTCATACAACTCATTATAAACTATTAAGACTTGTCAAATTCAAGGCTATTTCCCTTGAACTTCCTTCAATGCTGTATAGGTCTGTCTTGTCGCTAATATTATAATAGATTAGTTGCAGAAAGTTACATACGATACTCTTTCCTTTTACATTCATAATAGTGAGAGAAAATATAAGATTATAACGTATCGTTTGCTCCTTCAATATAGAGAAAGCAAACAATCTTCCCTGTTTATGTCTTACCCTAAGATTTGAATATTTTAATTGACCAAATATAGCATTAATCCTCTCAAAGTTCATTACGCTTTACCCAATACCAGAAACACTTCCCCTTTACTTTATTCCTTATGATGCTACAACGCACACTGATGACTCAAACATTCTAACTCTCTGTAGCAAAACTTAAAGGGAAATTAAACACTTGTCTGTTTTCATGCCCATTAAGAAAATTCCATTAAGATTTATTCCAATACAGTTAACAACTTCACATGCATCTTGCCACGTTTTTTGGCGGTACGGAATATTATCCTTAACAATAACATTAACATTATTATTATTATTATTACTATTATTATTATTATTATCAATATTATTAGTAGTAGTATCATTATCATTATTATTCTTTCTCATTAGTATCATTATTATTGTTCCTATATTTACTCAGCAAATTATTATTAATTTTCCCGTTTAATTATCACCTAATCATCCAATAATATTTTAACAAACATTCATGGCTCCCTTTCCATACTTTTGCACTGTCAGCTGTGTCCCGACAACACTTAAAAACTTTGAAAACAAACAACTCAGAGATACACCTACCATACGCTGCATCTAGTGTCCGTAACAAACATTAAAACTTGCAACAAAGAAATTAAAAGAGATAACAAAAACATGCTTGCTAACTATCCTAATAATGCATATGAAGTACAAAAGTAATGTTTATAATAGGGAATACGATATATTGTTTGTTATTTTAACTTCATCCTCATCTATTTTGTCATTAAATCTTTATTTCTGGATTAGGAATCTTTCCGCATCTCGCTACATTTCTCTCTCTCTCTCTCTCTCCTCTCTCTCTCTTCTCTCTCTCTCTCTCTCTCTCTCTCTCTCTCTCTCTCTCTCTCTCTCTCTCTCTCTCTCTCTCTCTCTCTCTCTCTCTCTCTCTCTCTCTCTCTCTCTCTCTCTCTCTCTCTCTCGTGAACTGGTCTCATATTCACTGGCTGAAAAGTATTACTAAGTCGATAACGATCTCCAAAATAACATATAAAATCCAGTCTAGCAATCCCTGTGGTGTTTATGACGGCATCGGGTACACGCTATACACACCACTCGGTCCTGCCGCCCACACACTATAATGCAACTCTTAAATCACATATATTACCTATAATATGGTGGCCGCCTTTCACCTAACCCCCCCCCAAAAAAAACAGCTGTATGATAACTACTACTTCATGAGCCTGTTAACCTTTTACCATGAGGAGGATAGGGGTGTATGACTATGACTTCCTTGGTTCTTATGCGAGATAAAATAAACAGAAGGCTTCCCCGGTGGGCTGCACACGATGGCTGTCTTAGAGCTTGTAGCGGCGTGCTGAGCTTGTTTCTTGTTAATAAAGACTGTGCTGCATCCAGGCACGTTAATGAAGGATGAACTTTAGACCAAATAGTAGGGTTTTCATCGCCTCTCTCTCTCTCTCTCTCTCTCTCTCTCTCTCTCTCTCTTCTCTCTCCTCTCTCTCTCTCCTCTCTCTCTCTCTCTCTCTCTCTCTCTCTCTCTCTCTCTCTCTCTCTCTCTCTCTCTCTCTCTCTCTTTTATACTTTGTCGATGAATTCTTATATGTTTTACAGTCAGGAGCTTCAACTGGACTACTGAAAACTATCTTTGACTTTACAGGAATATATAAGATTTTTCCTAACTAACATACATATTTGTGTTACTATTCTAATTTTACATTTCTACATTTCACTCCTAATTTATCGATCCACTATTTACTAAAAGAAAAGGACAGTCTCCACCTACAGAACAGCTGTAGTGGGGTGATCTTGATTGAAGTTGCCTAGTGTCATGGTTTTTTTTTAGGTATAACATTTATCCGATACAATTTAAACCGTATACAGTTATTTTATATTTACCAATTATTATCGTTTTGTGTAAACAGTATCTGATAATCATTACATGGAAGCTGTTTACTTCAATTTCATACACTGACTGTTGATGGAAATTCATCAAAATCTTCTTCAATCTTTAATGAAACGCGTTGTCAGAGTACTATACCACCATGTAATGTGTTTAGAATGTATTGATGCAGAAGCAGCCGGAGTGATAAATTTTGTCAAGGCATACTTTTCAAAGTAAAATAGTACGTATATAACATAACTAACATACACCTACATATGTTGGAGATCCAGGGATTCCAAGTTTATATATGTGTGTTTTTAATCAGTATTTCAGTACTTTTAAATAAGTTTAGAATCAGTTTAATCAGTTAAATCAGTACAGTTTAAATTAGTATTAGTATTTTGTATAATATATAAAGTTTGTAAGGAATGAAAAAAATATATTTCATTATGTGTTCATTCTGTATACCAATAATTTTAAACAAAGTGTGATTTTTAGTACACCCCAAAAAAAAAAATTCTGGCACAATACAATTCCATATCGAAGAAGTTTGATAGCCGGAACGAGAAATTGAACTTATATATACTTGCACCATATTTCATATTTGTTACTATTATAATAATGCCTTTCTATATTTTACAACTAATTTAACTTATATATAGTTGAACATCATACGGTTTATAGATAGGGATTTAATACTACCGTAGATAACAGTGAAGTCGCCAGTTCAACGTTTCTTTGTTATTTACAGACGTGTGGTGGCGTTAATACTTACATTTCTACATCCATGATTTCAGGAAAGTTAGAAGGGACTATCTGAAAAGCCTGTGTCATTTTGTGTCTTCATCTGTGTCATATTAGGGCTATAAATGAACAAATTACAAAATAAAACCGAGTGGCGACCTTGTTATACCTACTACAGTAAAGTCGCCAGCTAGTATTTTAACCCAACAGTTGAGTCGCCACTCTGGGGAATTCAGGGAAATTAGAGGTAAAGTAAAACAAGTCTATATATATATATTAGCTGCGGAAGATGCTTGGATATATAAAAATTCCTCTGCCAACGTGAAAACAAATTCTATTCAAGTTTGAAAGATCTGGCAAGTCTGTGTCCTGCCGCCCGAAAGGTGATCAGCTGCTGTCTGTCGTCGCGCCAAGAAAAACGTGAGAAGCAAAATGCGCAACAGATTTATTTGCAGATACAAAGCATAAAACAACGCTGAAACAGGGTAGATTATACAGTCATGATATAAACTACTGTGTAACATCTTCAGTGGCACATAAAAATCAGTAGTGATGCTATAATTCGTAATGTTTGGCGCCTGGCGACATCACTGCAGGTGTCGACTTCACTGTTATCTGCGGTAGGGCTGTTTAATCCAGGCGTTCACAGCACTTTTGTAGGTCTACTAAATGAAGAAATGAAGACCGCATACAACACCATTGCCTTGTTAAAGCAACAAATTAGTGAACTAGAACTGAAAGTGCACAGCAAAGCTCATGAGCAGGATTCGAGGCCTACCACAGCCGCCTCTACCCCTCATGCCTCCCTCTTCCTGGGAGACACCAACCTGAGTCGAATCTTTCCATCAGACCTCGGGAAAAAATGCTCAGTAAGAACGATAAGGGAAGCAAACATTGATTTATTGATATGTTGGGTTACTGAAAAATTGAACTGGATTCCATCTCGCTGCTTCATCTATGGAGGTGTGTACGATATAGTGAAAAACACGGATCCCTTAACCAGCCTTGACAATCTTGGATCCTTGATAAGTGAACTAAAACAAAGAATAGTAGTTGGAAATGTATGTGTGCCAGGTAGTGCCATATGTGACCTCTGATGAGTTCAAAGTTAAAGTTGGGGATCTTAACGAACACTCAAGAAGATGGAGCGAGTCCAATGAGATTCGTGTTATTGAAACTGAACCAATGTTCAGATTGGGCACAAGTGAAGTAGACGAACTATGTTTCGATCTGAAAAATGAGATGCAGAAATCAACTTTGACCAGACAAGGTGCAATAAGATTAATGGACACGTTATCTAAAAAATGTTCCAGTTTCCATCTTTGCTCTAACTGGGAAATCGTAAAAAGAAATACAAACGTTTTCCCAATCACACGTCGTCATGAAATCTTATGCCGGGGCTTCATCTAACGATTCGGAGGACCACCTGATGTCTTATCATGAACCTTGGCCACGACCCCCTGCAGCCCGTCACCCAGGGAACCATCCACGTCCTGCATACCCAGGTTTACTACAAGGACCGAGACGTCTCACCCCCAGCGGCAGACGCAAGCAATAGGTACGGCTAGACGGGACAGCCACCCATACTTTTACTCGCGTACACACGTACAGGACACACGCAAACGCAGAGGACGAACGGTAATGAACGAAGCATCGCACCGTACACCCCTTTTCACGTGAAATAATGCACCAGTGACTCCTTATCACCAAGATGGGTATTACGAGCAGCATCAGGCTCGTCAGGGCTGCTTTAACTGTGGCGAATTCAACCATAGACAAGCTCCGTGCTGGTTTGACCATAAGATTCGGTGTAAAGCTTGTAATCAGTTCGGGCATAAGAGACGCCTATGCCAGCTTTATAAACGATAGGATCCTGCAAAGAAAAAATAGCCAGTGAGAAAATATTGATTGAAAATGGTGGAAAAGATTACCTAAAAATAGAACATATTAATGCACAAAGCCTTTTAGGAAATAAGATTGAAATTGAAATTTTAGTTAAAGAAAGATGTATAGATGTGCTGTGTATCAGTGAAACATGGCTTCTCCAAAATATTGCAGACCAACTGATAAGTTTACCTCAGTTTAATGTTTTTCGGTGTTACAAAGGACGCGGTGGCGGAGTTTGTATATATGTTAGAGATTACCTGAGTGTTTCTCCTCTCCCCACTCACACTGTAGGCAGCAGGTATTAAATGTGTGGGTAACAGTGCAGCATAGGAAGCTGCCCTCAGTCATCATAGGCTGCCTGTACCGCCACCCCAAGGCATCACATGAATTTTTTGACTATATTTAGGACATTCTGAGATCAATGAGTATTCGTAAGAAAGTATTTTGTATGCTCAGCAGACATGGGCATGATTATAAAAAATGATTATGATTTGATTTTGAGTATCATCCGGAATAATTTTTGATTATGATTAGATTATGATTACTCGTTTTTTCCTTTTTATGATTATGATTATTTCGCTTTACGTATTTTTTATTATGATTAGATTTTTTCTATTATTGCTTGATTATGATTAGATTATGATTATAATAATCACATTTTATTGTGATTATTTGTACACAGTAATGATTGTTGTTAAGGTAATTTTTTTGTTCAGTTATACATTAGTCAACATTTTTTTATTCGAAGCATTTTTATTTTTTATTTTTATTTCGAAGTATTCGAAAACAAGGGTTAAGTAAAACAGTGCATAAACATTTGCTCACACTTGTTTGGCTTCATCATCTCATTGCTCGGCTATTTATGATCACATTAAATTTCTAAGCACACTTCCTGAATCTGCACACTTTTCTGACTATAATGGTATTAGATGCGTCCCAGTGTGAAAATATCTGGAGGGTCAAAATAGTCATTTGATCTTTGTTTTGCTTACATCTCAGCCGCCGCGTCGCCTTCTCATGGAGCAAGCGACGGTCGAACGTTTTCTGCGGGGATACAGCAAGAGAAAAGTGACCGCTTGCAAGCGAAATTTCTCTTGCTCCCCCGCAGAAAATGCCTTTAGTTAGTGTCATGCTTTGCAAACATGCTTGGACCTGGAACATATATATATATAATATATATATATATATATATATATATATATATATATTATATATAAATTGGCTAATTTATTTAGGAGAAATAGAATTGCTACATGGAAAATGCAATGAAATAATCACAATAATCACATTTTAATCATTGATTATTATGAAGAAAAATATGATTATGATTTGATTATGATTAAAGCTGCAGCTTCATATTTGATTATGATTTGATTATGATTATACCTGTTGCTTAACTTTTTATTATGATTTGATTATGATTATGTAATCACAGCCTTTGATTATGATTTTTTTTATGAATAATCATAATCATGCCCATGTCTGATGCTCAGTGATCTAAGGATCACTGAGCCTAGCCTATGTGATAAAGGTAAACTTAGGAATATCTTTACTAACACCAAATTATCATAGATAATTGTAATACCTACCAGGGAAACTACTGATAGTGCGGCACTACTTGATGTTGTCATAACTAACATGCCAGACACAATTATTGTATCAGATGTTCTTCCCTGTCCAATAGCAGATCATGATCTAATTTATGTTACTATCAACTTACGTAAACCGAAGAATCAACCTGTTGTTATATCAAACCGCACTCTACGAAATTATTCACCACAGTTTTATGTTATTTAACAGTTTGGTAAAATGAAAAAAAACAAAAAACGACCAACCTAAGGTGCATCTTTACCACAGATGATGTTGTGCTCACACTAGTAAGCTTACCGACACATTACGCTCATGTCTTGATGTTTGTGCCCCAATGGTCAGCAGAGAGTTACAAAGGTCTCCCGCTCCATGGTTAACACAGGACTGTCTTCACTAGATAAATGTAAAGGACACTAAACAAAGCTTTAAAACAAGATAGACATGACTCAAATTTACAACAGGAATACAAAACTATAAAGAAAAATGTCAAGACCACAATAGGTGCTGCTAGAAAGGAATATTACACTAAAGAGTTTAATATATCTAGAGATAACACAACGGCTGTATGGAAACTTTTAAATGAAATCATTCATAATACAAAAAAGAAATCTAGTAACATTTGCGAAGAGAATATCGACATCAAAGGTGAAGAGTTCAACCATTTTTTCGCAAATGTAGAAAAGAAAGTTTTTGAAAAATGTCAGGAAAGTGCGGTGGAAAATGAAGAAAACCCTTACCATGAACACAATAGCAGTCATAAAACTTTCCGTCCTCAACCCGTTGCCACCAACACAATTATTCTTACCAAAACCTCAAGGAATCTAAATTACATGGGTCAGACGAAATTTCCCTCAGATTTATATAGTATGCTTTGCCTGTAATTGTCCCCTACATAACTTGTATTATGAACCCTTCTCTCGTAACAGGCACTTTTCCAGCTACATGGAAGCACGCTGTTGTTACACCATTGTTTAAAAAAGGAAATCTTGAGAAATTCAGCAACTATAGACCTATATCTCTGCTCCCGGTGCTCTACAAAATAGTAGAGTAGTAGTCCAGTGGATATGAGGGGGAAGCGTGTTTTGTGGTATGTATGAATTTTTATGGTTGATTTATGGTCTGGCATGTCCTGAGCCAGAATCAGCCGGGTGCCACTTTGGCAACCTTGAGGAATTTTTTTATGGGCCAAAAACAAAATTGCCGCCAATCGCACAATCGCATATACAGAATATTGCTTAACTTCTATATTATTAGTGCTAGAGATACAATCTTGGTGTCTATTCCCATGTTTTCAGGGTCAAGGAAGTCATTTATGCATCTTATATCATCACAATACTGCAGGAAATTACATAATACATTCCAGTGGTAGATGTAGTTGTGTGGTTGCTCAAATGTCGTGTTCGATGTTCTGCAACTGTTACGCGGGGCCAGATTGTAATAATGTAAATACCAGAGTAGGGTCATCACAGGTTGACAATGAAGAAAACTGAAGTATTTCTCAGGACTTATCAGCATCTTATGAGTGTTTGGTGTTTCTTTGACAATTTGATGGTGTTCGTTGTGTGAATGTGAATGTTTAATCAGCCGAGGGCTTTCTTAATGGAGTGTAAGCAGTTTGCAACGAAATTCGAAACCATTGTGTTATCTGTTTTAAGTGCTGTTATTGCTCTACTGTGCTGGTGTTTTTCGATCGTGCAAAATTGTCACAAGCAAAACATGTTTTTTTTCCTCTGGTTGTGGAATATCATGTATATACACATATTAACAGTATGAATGTGATCACCTGAAATCATGTACGCATGTATTATGTAATTTCCTGCAGTAATGTGATGATATAAGATGCATAAATGACTTCCTTGACCCTGAAAACATGGGAATAGACACCAAGATTGTATCTCTAGCACCAATAATATAGAAGTTAAGCAATATTCTGTAAATGCGACTTATGCGATTGGCGGCCATTTTGTTTTTGGCCCATAAAAAAATCCTCAAGGTTGCCAAAGTGGCACCCGGCTGATTCTGGCTCAGGACATGCCAGAATACCACAATCAACCATAAAAATGCATACATACCACTAAACACGCTTAGGTGTAAAACACCTGTTTGACAACTGGACTATAGATAGATAGTTGCTAATCAATTGACCCAATATATTGAACATAAGTCTCGCTTTAGCACCACTCAGCATGGTTTTAGACCTAACCTATCTACTGAAACAGCCCTATTACAAGTATCTAAGAAATTTTTTAACACCATGAACAAAAGGGAAATATGTCATCTAACCCTATGCCATCTTTCAAAGGCCTTCGATAGTGTAAGCCATGATATTCTGCTTAAAAAATGCACCCAGTTAGGTATTGTAAAATTTTGGTTTGATAATTACTTATGTAACAGGACTCAGTATGTGCGTATAAATAGAATAATGTCTTCCTCATTACCGGTCTCTTTTGGAGTACCTCAAGGGTCTGTACTTGGACCAATTTTATTTAATATATATGTGGACGATTTCTCAGATAAAGTTGATGGCTGTTTTCTCATCCAATATGCCGATGATACCCAGTACATTGAAACTGGTTGCATTAATATCTTGCCTGAATTAATAAATAGAACAGAACAAACAATTGCAAAAATCAAATACTAGTTTGATAAGAACGGACTATTGTTAAATTTTCAAAAGACACAATGTATCTTTATAGGTACCAGATCCCTGATATCGAAAATACCTGATGACATTACTATAAAGGTAGATGATGCCTCAATTCAGCCGAGCCTAAGTGTCACGAATCTTGGAATACATTTTAATAGGCACATGCGATTTGATGTCCATATAACAAAATTAGTAAAAAGGTATCTGACACACTCATGCATATTAATCAAATTCAAGATACACTCAGCAAAGAAGCCAGGCTAATAGATGTTCAAACTCTTGCTTCAAGTCACCTCAACTATGCAATAACTGTTTGAAGCACATCAAATGTTACACAGCTAAGACATGTTCAAAAGCTACAAAATTTTGCTGCAGGGGTTCCCATTGGTGGAGTTTCCAAATTTGATCATGCAACTCCACTCCTCAATGAACTGTAATGGTTAACTATTCAAAAGAAATGTGTCTTTGAGCAATGTATCACAACATTCAAGGTAATCAAAGGACAATTTCCTAACTAGCTTTTCTCCTTCCCAGAAGTTAGAAATGTAAGATTCATAAATACTAATACGAGGCAATACAATTTATTGTATGTAACTAAAACTTGCACTGACAGCGTGGGCCAGATCTATTGCAGTAAGAAGCCCCAAATTATGGAAAAAAATGCCCACAAAATTAAAGGATAGCAACAGTTAGTCATGCTAAAAGGTGCCTTGAATGTATTGAATCATTAATTTCTAATTTAACCTGTACGTTTGCTAAGTTCACATTATTTCAGGTTACTTATTAATTGTTCTCTTGTAGATGTCTCTAGGTTTTAACATTGAAGGTGTACATCTCTCTTTGTATATCTATATATTTCAGCTCTTACGGACGATTCTCCATTTCTATCTTTAAATTTTTTGGTTTGTTGCATTTTATTGATATATTTTACTTTTAGGACACCTCATATTTTATGAATTTGAATGTATTTACCATTGCATTTTAGCTTTATTTTTTTCTGGCATAGTCATCTTATCACTAGATACGAATTTAAAGAATTGTCCAAATTGAAAAATAAAGTTTCTGATTCTCTCTCTCTCTCTCTCTCTCTCTCTCTCTCTCTCTCTCTCTCTCTCTCTCTCTCTCTCCTCTCTCTCTCTCTCCCCTCTCTCTCTCTCTCTCTCCTCTCTCTCTCTCTCTCTCTCTCTCTCTCTCTCTCTCTCTCTCTCTCTCTCTCTCTCTCTCTCTCTCTCTCTCTCTCTCTCTCTCTCTCTTCTCTCTCTCTCTCTCTCTCCTCTCTCTCTCTCTCTCTCTCTCTCTCTCTCTCTCTCTCTCTCTCTCCTCTCTCTCTGCTCTCTCTCCTCCTCGCTCCTCTCTCTCCTCTCTCTCTCTCTCTCTCTCTCTCTCTCTCTCTTCTCTCTCTCTCTCTCTCTCTCTCCCACCAAACCTGACTGCTGTAAAAGTCAGAGTAACACAATTGATTTTATGGCTCGGGTTGTATTAAAAATCGTCTTTGAAACCTTTGTGACAATTTGCCGCGCTGAACAAGGGAGAGCCTTTTTTCATATCATATCATGAATTTTTCATCACATAAACTCAATACAATACTGTGGACGCGGTGCTTTTATAAGTTTGAGGACACAGGGAGTATACCTAGGCAGGGCACCTTGCCATTTTCAAACATCCACCTACTACATGAAGGTACGTACAGTTGACCCACAATGAAAAGGGGAGGTTTTCTTAAAGTATCATTCACCTTCCCACTTTTTTCGTTACTCATACCCACCCCACTACTAGGGTCAGGGTAACTAAGACAGTTCTTAGTTACTCTGGCTAGGGTAAGGAGAACGGATGGATTATATATATATATATATATATATATATATATATATATATATATATATATATATATATATATAATATATATCATATATATATTCATATATAATATATATATATATATATATATATATATATATATATATACATATGACGGATAACGTAAAGGAAACATATCAGGCATGGTGGACTCAGGGAGTGACCGAGGGATTAGTAGGACGATAAAGACATTTCGACCCTCATTTCGCCTTTCTGACTACATGCGGAAGACAGATACTTCCATAAGATATCCTCTCTCTCTCTCCTTTAAACTTTGATTTTATTTCTAGTTATATTCTTACCGGTGCTACTATAGCGTGCGGTCTAC
>JACEEZ010005393.1:87500-100000 GCA_016584305.1 Chionoecetes opilio | reverse complement strand
GAAAATCTTAAATTATTGAAGCTACGAAAAGTATAGGGATACAGTGCGCAATGTACCAGTAATGGTGAGGCTGAGTTATTGCTGTGTCAGTGCACACTTTCATGCACATGCAACACTTGAAGCCACCACACAGCCCATCCAAAGCCAAGGTTACAACACGCCAGGCACCTCCAGGCGGCCGGCTGCGCGAGTCGTGGCAGACAAGCGTGGCCTCCTGACACTGACTATTGCGAGGTGGAGAATCCAGACGTATTTGTCAATACTTGCTTGACATCTGGTGATGGCATCAGAGGGTGGGCGGGGAAGGTAAATGAGGGAACAAGCAAAATAAACCTAGGTGAGGAGAGAAAAGGAGGACTGAAGAACGTGTCTAATAATGAGGAAGATATGTTATGTGGAAAGTTGGATGTGTAAGGAGAATTAATAGCATTCTACGGGACGGACACAGAAGGTGTACGCTACAGACACGAATGAACAAAGTCTATAGCTATTACGAAAAAAAACATTCAGTTGGAGTTTCAAAAAATATATGATAAACATTACCCGAAACAGAACTCCCAAACTATCGACCCATTTCCCACACCACGAAGGAAGCACCACAACCACACACTAAACACTCATCGATAGACAGGCAACGAAAGGCGACAACCAGGTTGAAAACTTTGCTCCGAGTTGCACCGAAAAGACTGAGCAAACAGACGGGAAATGAACTGAAAAATGTAAGTAAAAGTGCGAGAGCAGGAAGGCGAATGGGGTGGCGCGGGAAGGCGATCTGTGCCAAGCTTCCAAGTCTTAATGTCGATGCCTGGCCCAACACGCCCAGCCCAAAGCCTGACAGCTGGAGGGAGTCGCTGGGGTGGAGGGCGGAGGAGGGGTGACGAAGAGCCGGTGAGCCAAAGCAAAGGTGAAAAGAGAGCAGGCGAAGGAAGGAGGGAACAATTCATAAGGGAATAACTAACTAAACAAAACGTTAGCGTTATATCAAATGAAATATTAATTCACAGACATCTGCAAAAAAAAAAATGGATTCTGAAAGCTGATAACATAGAACTAAACAATTCCTTATAAGCTACTTAAGCAATTGTGTACTTAAGCCTCGTCCCTGAGGCGACAATCGTCCCTTGTTTCACTTTGCAATGACAACAAAGCAACAGTAACAAAAACAGTGCCAAATAATCATAATAGTTACGATGGTAATGATAATGGTAGTAATAATAATCATGATAACAATAATTATAACAAAAAGAAAAAGTAAGAGAAGAAAAAAAAAAAAAAATAAAGATAAAGAAGAAGACCTCCATAAAGAGACAAACCTGTAAAGGGAAACATGAACTTTCCAGTTAACATTCTAAAAGAACGGGACCAAAAATGCTCACTGCAGGGGGGGGGGGGGGGGGGGGGGGGGCTCGTTGAGTGTTATAAAAAACGAAGGAATTATGGTTTGAAAGGACTTATCGTGTTGGTAAAGAGGGAATATTGGAGTGCCTCGGGTATAGAAGACACCAACATCTGTTCGGTTTATTCATAAATAACCGAAAATTTAAAGTTATGTACTCGGTGGTATCTCTTAGGACTATACAATTCATGTTCAGAGAAATTATGTCAAAAACCGATGACAAATTTAAGGACATGTTTACCATTTGCTTTGTTGTTGTTATTATTGTTGAGAATATATTAATTGGTTTACATGAATAATCATGAATTGATTATTGGGTTGTCGCCATTTGATATATTATTTTATTGACAATAATTTCATCTTAGAGCCATAGGAGCCGATGATGAGCCGGAGCAGACAAGAAAAATCATCTATGATTCATCATGAAATGATTAATGAAATAACAAATGATGAAAAACCATCTATTCATTCTTCTATGAATGAAAAAATATTTGATACGAGTTCATGATTCCTTTAATACTCTGGCCAGAAATATGTAAAGGGCCGCACCTCAGTAGATAAAAAAACTAACCTGCCTTGTACAGTATGTATCACTGTTGATTTTGACAGCTACAAGACAAACATATCAGCCAGAAACTTCTAGCATTGTGGTTATTGAATGTGTGTGAAGTGTACATACGATTCTAAGACAAAGGTAGATAGATACTTTCATAACATGTTGGCTGCAACATTCATCTGACCGAAAAACCGTTGTTGTTGTGAGGGAGAATAGTATGGCGTCAGATCCTCCCTGTCAGTTGACACATAATGCATCTCTTCCTCAGGATATCTTAAGGTGGTAAAGGCTCGACAGGGTAGAAAAAGAAAATAAAGGTTTAGCATCGAAAGAACTGAAAGGAAAGAAACTTCGAAGAGAAAAAGGCTGAAGAGGGATAAGTTGAAAAATGTCAGGAGTGTTTGGGTGATGTCTGCCAAGAATGTTTTACCATTTCCTTTCAGTCACAAAGAATAGCAAGTCAAAACCTTCATTGCTAGGTCTGGAATTGTACAACTATTACGTCAGGCAATCAGGAGACAGGTATCAATAATATTGCAGACCTACTTGGTGACAATAATAGTTAAGCATTAGCAAGTTATACTAGTTAAATTCTTAAGTTCAAGGCTATAACACAAAGTACTGAAAGTTGTTATGTACTACTTATGTTCATTTAGGGTGGATAAGAACAAAATTGAGGAAGATCACGTCACCAGGGCATCAGCTGCAATAATATAGCTATTGGTGGTAGAAATGTTAGTAACTTTAGGAGTAGTATTAGCAGTAGAAGTAGAAGTAATAGTACACCAGCAGTGGTAGTAGTATTAGTAGTTAGAAGTAGTAGTAGTAGTAAAAGTAGTAGTAGTAGTAGTAGTAGTAGCAGTAGTAGCAGTACTGTAGTAGTAGTAGTAGTAGTAGTAGTAGTAGTAGTAGTAGTAGTAGTAGTAGTAGTAGTAGTAGTAGTAGAAGTAGTAGTACTAGTAGCAGTAATAGCCCAACTTGGCGCTAAACTCTTGCCTTTCATCGCTTTGGTGTATGTAGTAGTATGGTAGTAGTAGTAGCAGTAGTTACAATATTAGTTGTAGCAGTTTAATAGTTATACATTTTCTGAGGTATTATTTTTTCTCCCTCACTTCTTTGTGGTACTGGCGATACACCAAAGCGATGAAAGGCAAGAGTTTAGCGCCAAGTTGGGCTCTTCCACGCCACATCATGATGGAGACGCACACAATAATCTGCCGAAGAAATCAAATACGCAAGTCCACCAAGGTCCCAATCAACGTAACTTTAAAATACTAACAAGTTGACGATATAAGTTACACTCAAAAACTCCGCCTCTGCTTCAACCCATCAATAAAATCATATGAATAAAAGGTCAATAATGTTTTCGTAAGTGCAGGCCCGTAGTGGAAGACAGTGTTCTTCTTCTTCTTTTTTTCTTTACTATAATTTTGGTCCATAATTGTAAAACCAGCTTTCGTATTTTTGCATTTGTGTGGACAACAGTATTTCCATCTCCATGAGTGGTGTGATCAGACCTTCCTTCCCTCCCGGTGCTGTTACGTGTTTACTGTACATCCATCGTCACTGCCTTTACTTGGTTGTGTCGAGAACTGGCTGGCCATGATATACTAATAACGCAATGATACAATAATAATAACTGATGACAACCATAATGATAATGATGATAATGGTAATAATTATTGTAACAATAATTATAACAGCAAAAGTATTGATTATGATGATGCTAATAATAATACCTATACATACCCACTTCTTGACGAGGCATTGTACGACTGCTACAAACAAATACGAGCTAAGAAAGAACAAATGAAAAATATAAAAAAACAAGCACTTTTAGGTAAATCAATATCGTATAAGTGAAATAATAAATAACCGACCTTGTTTTATCTTCAAATACGTATATAAGTGAATAAATGTATGCTGCTTACACTCCTGAATCAAAGAAGAAGAAACAATAAAGTTCATCATGAAAAAAGGGGGAGATGTCCTTGGGCGTGGAGGGGAGTAGGAAGGAGGAGGCGGGCATAATAAGACACCGCTAACATTACAGCAAGAACAGGGAGTGCGAGGACGGCCCTAATTCATTTCAAGGGAAAGCGATGACTCGTTGCCTTCAGGGCGGCGAGACCTCAAAAACTTGGGTCAAGAAAATACTCAGAGGACGAAAACTTCTACGTCAGGTCCTATTACTGTAGGTGGCGAAACTTTGTGCAATTGCGTATCAAATAACCGAGAGGTGGTGAGGACAGATGGTGGCGAGGGAAAGGGAAGGGGAAAGGCAGGGGGAGGGAAGGGAAGGGGAGGGATGTAAAGGGGTTGTGTGTGAAAAGTGAACGAAGTGAAAAGGTTGGGGGGTTGTGGTGCTGGGGTGAGATGTGGAAGGGGGGGGGGGGCGGGCGAGGAGAGTCTATTGAGGGAGGAGTACTGTGATGGAAGATGAAGTGGTTAATGTGCTGGTGGTGTTTGGTAGTAGTGTTGGATGAAATTAAGGCGAAAAGGCGAAACACACACACACACACACACACACACACACACACACACACACACACACACACACACACCACACACCACACAACCACACACACACACACAACACACACACACACACACACACACCACACACACACACACACACACACACACACACACACACACACACACACACACACACACACACACACACACACACACACACACACACACACACACACACACACACACACACACACACACACCACACACACACACACACAACACACACACACACACACACACACACACACACACACACACACACACACACACACACACACACACACACACACACACACACACACACACACACACACACACACACACACACACACACACACACACACACACACACACACACACACACACACACCCCACACACACACACACAACACACACACACACACACACACACACACACACACACACACACACACACACACCTGAGTGGCTTGGTGTGTTAGAAGGTCACGTGCCATACTGTGGTCCGGCGTTCGATCCCCGACCCACTCGTTCCCGGAGATTTATCACTGAAAATTTCGGGGAATTACTGTCCCCCTTGAGCTAGGAGATGGGGGTATGTGTTGTGTTGAGGTTCCAGCATTACCCATAGATCGGTCATTCGAGCTCCAAGCTCTCTCCGGGAGGGTAAAACTGGCAATCGCGAGCCAGCTCCCGTGGACAAGACCAAGGTGATTACACACATACACACACAACAACAAAAAAAAATAGAATTCACAGACGCGCACATAATCACAAACACAAACAAATAAACACTCACAAATACTAACTTATTAACTTATTAACAAATACTAATCATACTATATAAATATTTCATGAAGTTATATAAAAAAAAGTAAGGGACCACTGTATCAACTGACTGCCTGACACCCCCTCCCCACACACACACACGCACACACACGCACACGCACACACACACCCACCCACACACACACACACACCACATCACACAATGTTGCACCTTATCCCATCGAAGCAGCATGCAAGGATAACATTAATTTGGCCTTGGATTCAAGGCAAGACGGCAGACACATCCCGCAAATGGTAATTACATGTAACTGTAACGCCCTGTGCTTCATATATAGTTAAGGGAAAGCAATTCGTACTATATTTGATATAATAGTGATAAACTATAGTTCAGTGCCACTAAAGACAACATAGTTTCCTCTCCTTCGATACATAAATCTGTCAAAAATGGACAGTTGAAATGGCTCCCACGCACCACCTCAAGTCATGTTAACTTGGTATATGAGTGACGAGGGCTGTCTTCTTCTGTCTGGCGAACCACACGATCAGCCGTGAAGTGAAAGCGACAAACAGACAGGCAGGCAGAGAGGTTACAAAAACAAAGACTCGCGTTATTCACGGAGACACAGAGAAAGACGAGAAAGACTTTGACATACACTGACAATAATAAAACTTGATAAAGAGAGTTCTAAAAATTGCAGCATCTCAAGCCATCCTGATAACCCATGCGTGCGCCCGCCAATTTATCTACGCAGTCATGAGAGGATGCGCAGCTCTATACATAAACCGAATTACACGATCATCATTTGGCATTTGTGAGTGACAGGCCGACGGTGTGATTATCTTAAGAGAGAGTGATATGGCAGCAAAATCAACATATTTAACTTTGGAAAGGACGATGAGTAAGACGTTTGAAGAAAAAAAGAGAGATAGAGTGGAAAACAATTATTAATAACATGTGGTACGTGCAAAAGGAGGGGTAAATTAGATACGTAAAGGAAAGATGAGAGAAATATGAAAAGGATGATGAAAAATAAGTGTGAAAAGGAAGAGATGAAACGGAAATCTGTGCAGGAAAATCGATAATAGGTTCGGGCTCGCTGCATGGAGAGGAAATTGTTTAAAGGTAAAATGTGTGCGTAAAGGATACAAAGAATACGACCATAATTGAAAATATTTCCACAGCTATATATAAGAAAAATGTAAATAAATGTTGCAATCAAATCAGACAAATCTAATGCACGAGAATAAGGAAAAATATGAAAAAATACAGTACGAGGCGAGACTTGAGGCTGAACGAACAATGACATATAACAATGCACAACTAAAAAGAAACCATCGCAAGTCATCATATGTAGTATAATATAAAACTAAAAGGCCTGATAAATGATGCATCTTTAGTGGAGAAGACCGAGATTGATGCTGAAAGACAGAAGAAATGGATCAAAGGAAAGGAGGAGGCAGAGGAAATAGAAGAAGAAGAGGAAGACGAGAAGGAGAGGCGGGAAATCATGTGCTGAATAATTTTGATAAGAAAATGTAAATATATCAGTATAGGATGAAAGCACCCGTTAGGCTTACATAATGAGAGAGAGAGAGAGAGAGAGAGAGAGAGAGAGAGAGAGAGAGAGAGAGAGAGAGAGAGAGAGAGAGAGAGAGAGAGAGAGAGAGAGAGAGAGAGAGAGAGAGAGAGAGAGAGAGAGAGAGAGAAACGTACCCAGTTCAGTCTAAAGAGAGTACCAAAACCACACTGAGGAAAGACGGGGGTAGGTAGGGAGAGGAAGAAGAGGAGGTAGTAGTGAGAGGAAGGGAGAGGGGGAGTGAGAGGTGCCATGGTCATGTGGGATAGCAGGAAGTAAGGGTACGTCGAGTCCGGGGTCCAGACAAAACCCCCCTAGGACAAAACCCCCCTAGGACAAAACCCCCCTAGGACAAAAACCCCTTGGACAAAACCCCCTAAGCTAAAGTGCAAAATAGGACAAAATCCCCTCAGTTTAATACCATTAAAATTAGAAGAAAAAATATGACTTAAGCAATTTATTACTGAAGTAATCATGAAAAATATTATAATCTTTCTTTGTGTTTGTTCACTCCACCTGATCATTGTTTTGTCTACCTGAGTACCGTAAATCCCCATGTACCGTAGATAACACTAAAGTCGCCAGGACAACGTTTCTTTTCTATTTACAGACGTGTGGTGGCGTTAATACTTACATTTCTTCATCCATGATTTCAGGAAAGTCAGAAGGGACTATCTGGAGAGTCTGTCATTGTCTTTTGTGTCTTCATCTGTGTCATAGTATGGCTATAAATGAACAAATTACAAAAATATATCAACCGAGTGGCAACGTTGATAATGGGCTACACTAAAGTCGCCATCTAGTGTTTGTTCTGAGCGTCTCCCGCCGTCGTCGTCGCCCGAAAAAAAAACCGAGTAGTGTAATTTGAAACCGTCTATACTTGCAGATACAAAGCATAAAACAACGCTGAAAACAGGGAAGATTATACAGTCATGATATAAACTACTGCGTATCATCTTCAGTGGTACATACAAATCAGTAGTGATGCTATCATTCGTAATATTTGGCGGTTGGCGACATTATTGCAGCTGGCGACTAAATTAAGTGTTATCTACGGTAGCTATAGGTAAAAACCTATCAAACCTATCAACACCTATCTATCAAAACCTATATATTATATAATGAATGTAATATTATACATCTCAGAGAAGTGTTCATAAACTACAAATAATAAGAATAAAAATTATGATTTTAAAAGTTCTTGTTTTTTTTGTCCCAGGGGGGTTTTGTCCTCAGCTTTTTTTTCCTAGGGGGGTTTTGTCCTAGGGGGGTTTTGTCCTAGGGTTTTTTCCTAGGGGGGTTTTGTCCTAGGGGGGTTTTGTCCTAGGGTTTTTTCCTAGGGGGGTTTTGTCCAAGGGAGGTTTTGTCCTACACTCGTCGAGTCCACGTGCCAAGGAAAGCAAGGGGAAGGAAGGTGAGTGAGGGGATGGAGGGAAGGGACCGGAGGAATCTCGAGTCTGCTCTGAGGTTGAATTAGATCAGTCAAAGGACTAAACTGCATACTTTCTTTTATTACCAATGAAATCTTATTATGTGTGCTCCTGTTTAGCCTCTTTATATTATTACTACAATTATCATTATTATTGTTATTGATATTATTATTATCATCATTATTGTTATGATTATAATTATTAATATATTACTATTGTTATTATTATATCCTATTATTATTATTTTTATCATTATTATTATTACATATCATTATCATTATTATAATTTTCCTTATTTTACTTTTTTTCTTCTCTTTTTTCTAGTTTTCTATTTTTTTTTTTTTTTACTCTAATTATTATATCATTAATATTAATATTTTCCTATTTTTCTCTTTTTCCCTCTCTTTCTTCTGCTGTTTCATCTCTTTTTTCTTCGTTATTTTTACTTTTTTCTCTCTCTCTCTCTCTCTCTCTCTCTCTCTCTCTCTCTCTCTCTCTCTCTCTCCTCTCTCTCTCTCTCCTCTCTCTCTCTCTCTCTCTCCTCTCTCTCTCTCTCTCTCCTCTCTCTCTCTCTCTCTCTCTCTCTCTCTCTCTCTCTCTCTCTCTCTCTAAATAAATAAATAAATCAGTATGATAGCTTAGGTCTGTAAACAAAAACTATGAAAACAAATAGACCTTGTATATCATTATCATAGAAAGACAAAATATACTCTATCCTGATGCTGAAAATTCAACACATTTCTGAGATCGCTGCCACAAGGCCTTCCACCGGGAGTTTATAATGGAGAGAACTTTTCCCCACTCGTGTGTAGACAACTTTTCGAGGCCGCCATTGACGTTACTAATATTTCACCTCCCTCGGGACGCGACCAGCCAACACAGAGGCAGGCAGCTAATAAGAAGTATAGGAGGTAGCCATTTAAGGTGCGGTAACGTGAATGCACAATTATTATGAAGGGATAATGGAGGAGTGTTCTTATGGCTGACAGGGAGAAAAAGCATGCATTTCAAGGTCAAATACGTTCATTCAAATTAAGTTATATGCATCTTCAACACTATTATTGTTTATTTATGTTTCTCAGATGGATTATGGTTTATCTACTTGTTTGTTTTTCATGATAAGGACCAGTGCATGATATAAAACTCGTTCGACCTCACATCCTCTCAAACAAGATCATCATAGTCCTCTAGAGTTCCTTTCTAGATCATCTCCATCACCGAAGATTACAGTGAGTGGTCAAGGCAATCCAATCAATTAACCAACCCAAAAACTCTCATGTTGAGCCAAGTTGCCCAGAGTTATACAATCATCATACCACACGTCCGTAACAACATAGTCAATAAGTGTTAAGATACAAAGCAAAACACTCAGTAAACAGAGATACCACGACCCTTCAAAACAAACCACCTTGTCACCATTCAAGACTTTAACAAAATGTATCGATGTAAACATGTATTTTTTAGTCATTTATTTCGGCAATGAGCAAGGTACATACCGACGCGGGACAAGTGAGTCATCTTCATGCATACACTGTTCCATAACAGCGTGCATGCCAGTGTTAGACCAGCTGCGTGTGTGAGTTTCCATGACTGGAATTATTTAATGGCGAAGGTGTCGTCCGCGTACTACACACCGATTTGTATACCAATCTTTGGCAGATTATTTTTTCTGCCTGGTTCTGTGGAGACTTTATGATGATGATGAGGATGATGATGATGATGATGATGATGATGATGATGACACAGCATAGTCCTCTAAATCTTTACAAAAAATACCTACTCTGCTGCAAATCTAATGCTAAGAAAATATATATAAACAAACATAAATATTCACTGTGTAAACCTGGCAAGACCATTTCCTGATAGGTGAAAAAAACCCACTTGACTCATTACCATTGCCTTGTTCTCAATTAATTTATCAAGCTAACAAAATTTTTACCATTCTGACAGGTGGGTAATGACGTCAAATCTTCCTCGCAGGAATTCAATTACACAGAAAAGCGGAGGAGAGGGACGGAAGGCGGGCGTGAGGGGGGCAGGGAGGAGGTGCCGGTAGGGTGGAGGGGATGGTATGGGTGCAGGAATGTTGTAATGAACGGGAAGGAGGGGCAGGGAAGGGGGGTAGCAGGGGATCAGGTGTATGATGCATCCTTCCACCCCCTCCCCCTCACAAGGTCTAGAATGCCTTGAGGCGTCCCACTTCAGCATGATACACCTTCCTCCCACGACATATCATGCAACCAACCAACCTCCAACCAGCAAAATTTCGTCCTGCACTTTAAACCACCACACGAGGACCTCATTTCCCATCCTGCCAAGAGTCATTTTACCAGCTATATCAACCAGCCATTTCTCCCATACTAAATGTCACAATATCCTTTCCCTATGATGTATAGAATAACGCCGGTATAACCTATCCTCCCACATGCACAGTCCCGGCAGACGCACTATACTCAATACAGGCTAATTGGTATTATTACAGAATTATCATTTACAACTGTGGACATGCGTGACGCCCTCTCTTGTCTTGCTTCCCTCAGGGTTGTGTAGCGAGGATGAGGAGAGACTGGTGAGGGACCTTTTCCGTGGTTACAACAAGCTCATCCGCCCAGTGGAGAATATGACGAACAATGTGGATGTGGCGTTTGGTCTGGCCTTCATTCAGCTCATCAATGTGGTAAGTATTATACTACTACCATGCAACTTAGGCATACAATCTCCACGCCCCTGACCCATCAACGGTATCACCACGCGCCCACAGACTCCAACTGTCCACTCGCTCACCTGGACCTCATCACCACTGCCTATAAAACATCACAAGCACCCCCCCCCTAACACACACACACACACACACACACACACACACACACACCACACACACACACACACAGATAGATAGATAGATAGATATTATTATTGACCACAGCTTTATACATAAATTACACATAATATCATTAATGAATAGACAAAACACTCAATGTCCAAAAAATGAAACATTCCCACAAATGTTGAGTAACACAAACTGTAGTCCAACAAAAAATAATTACTAAAACTACTACTACTACGATAAACTACTAAACACAATAAAATTCAACAGCAGCCAGCTGATCTACGTCTCTATGAAAGACAAAAAAAAATGAAAAAAACCTTAACGGAAAAGAATATGCATTCTTAAGTAAACTATTAAAACTTCATGAATAATTTTGCATGTTATTACATCACTGAAATTAGAGAATACGTCATGAACAGTATTAATCTGTAAAGGTTTCTAATGTGTTGTTTATGGGGCACACCTCTACCACATGTTGTTCTGTTTGTATGTCACCACATACACACAGGCGCTCCTCGGCGCTCCACACACAACACACCACAACACACACACACACACACACCACACACACACACACACACACACACACACACCACACACACACACCACACACACACACACACACACACACACACACACACACACACACACACACGACACACACCACACACACAACAACAACACACCACACACAACACACACACACACACACACACACACACAACACACACAACACACACACACACACCACACACACCACACACACACACACACACACACACACACACACACACACACACACCACACACACACACACACACACACACACACACACACACACACACACACACACACACACACACACACACACACACACACACACACACACACACACACACACACACACACACACACACACACACACACACACACACACACACACACACACACACACACACACACTTCCTCCAAGCAATGATACACGCATATTTTCTATTCATATACTGTTTAGATGACCGATGGTGAGGTTGATGATGATGGTTGAGGGCGAGACATGATTCACGTTTATAGCACAATAGCATACAAGCATAGAAGGATGCAGTGATAGAAAGACAGATCATTACAGAATCATGGTTTGTTTGTTTGCTTAAAAAATCACACCCGGTTTGTGTCTTCATCGCTCTCGTCGTCGTACCTAACACACACTACATCAAACGGCCCCCTTCCCCTGCCGCCCTGCACCTCCCGCCACACTGAGGGAAGGTAGTGGGTAAATCATGCTCCTGACGCCATTTTGTAGAGGGGAAAATAGTCTCACTGTGTTAACGTGAATAAAAATCAGTACCTTGTGGATGTTTCAAGCAACACTGAACACATATAATATTGAATCCGAAAAGGAAAAAAA
>JACEEZ010005393.1:75000-82500 GCA_016584305.1 Chionoecetes opilio | reverse complement strand
AGATACATACGGAGCCAATAAGAATAGGAATAAAAAAGTAAATAAAGGTGACCATAAGGAAGAGATTATGAGGGTGAAAAATGCAAAAGGAAACAAAGAAATATTAATAACAAAAAACATAAGATTGAGAGAAGCTAACAAAAAAAGACAGACAGATAGACACACTAGCATGCTTAAACCTAAATCACATGCAAACATCAAGTAAAAGATACCGAGGGAAAAAGAAACGCACGGACAAAACACCAACTTTCGTAAAAAAAAACATACTTTCATCACGCCGTCCTCACACCACCGCTGGTAAATCGACAACACCCGAGTTTTGAAAGCAACAGTAAGAATCCCACACGAATATCTATCTATATATCTATCTATCTATCTATCTATCTCTCCTGCGTCTTTTAATCTCCCTGTCCAACCGTTCTCCTTTGTCCATCCTTCCGTCCTTTCCCTCCAACGTAATCCTCTGTTGCCACCATTCTAACCTGTCCCTCCCCTAGACTCCCACTCCCTGTCAATGGTCCGTCCTTCGATCCTACCCTCCCGCCCTCCCTTTACCTCAACCTCATTCATCTGCCTTCACCCTCTATTACCCCCCCTCTCCTCCAATGTCGATGTTGGTCTTAATGCTTATTATTATTACTTATTACTAGTCTTTCTTTTCTCCTTTATCACTTCACACTTTCCTCTTTCTTATTCATCTGCTCCCCTCCTTCCCATACCCTCCCTCAGGCCCTCCAACTTGTTAGCTTTTCCTGCCGCCATCACCACTCAGGCACCAGGGTAAAACAGCCTCCCACGATCCGGTGTGCCCTGCGTTGTTCATCTCACCTACCACCACCACCACCACCTGACAGCCGCTCATCAAGACTAACGAACGAGTGATCTGTATTCATGACTAACTTATATTCATTACACATTTTTACCCATACCTATTTTTTTGCGGGGGAGGCGTATGTAGAGCTTTGTCATGCATGTATAACAAAAATCAGGCTGTGAAATATATCAGTGCGTATTTTTAAAGAGCAGGTATAATGGCATTTTATTTTAACTATCTTATTTATTCTTTTTTGATATATTAATCTATTTAGGGAACTAAATACCTATTTTTTATCTAAACATTTACGTAGGTGAATGTTGATCATCTGGTATCAGGTTAACTTCATTAATCAAGTTCAACTGTAGGAGGAACACGATCACGGAGAGGAGAAAGGGAGACAAAAATATAGGCTAGAGGCTGACAAAAAAAAAAACTCGACCTCCCGACAATATCCACCCGGCACCTCACCCTTCTACGAGCGTAAGTGTCCCTTGCTGCCCCGCCCTAATCACCTCCCTCTGTGCTGGTACAGTCTCGTCCCATTCCTTAATACATTCCTCTGCACACATCTAAGTGGACCAGAACCTGAACCTTCAGAAACTTCCGAACACCCCAGGCACAGAGGCAGCTTTATAAAGGGAGATGCGCCCTTTGTTGAACAGCTGTTACACAGGAACTCCTAGTCCGCGAACTCCGTTGGATTTCTCGAACGTCACTATTTAGATGTATTGTTGACAAACACACACACTTCCGGCTGGTCACATGCTGGCAGCATACTCAAGGATGTGTTGTGTCGTCTTTTTTCATATTGTATCATTAGGACTTCCTGGTCACTACTTAAGGTTTCCTGGTAGCAGCCTCCTAATGAATAATTATGCAAGTAGTACATATATCTCTACCTATCCAAAGCCCTAACAATATCCTTGTCACGCATCAAACCCGCGCGCCCCTTACCACACTTATTAACACATGACTTGAGAATGTTTTCTTTTTTCACCTCTCGCACTACAATTCAATGGATGAACTTGAAAGAAAACTACTACATCATTCTGCAAGTAGTCATAATAAAACAGTAATGCTGAAAAAAAAACCCAGGGACTCATCAAAAAATCAAGTATTAAATAAGTTAATTAGGTCGTAATAAGATCCATAAGTTTCACACGCCTAACCCAAAGAAACAAGGCTTATTTATTTCTGTCTACAAAAATTGAATGCAAAACATCAACGAATAACCAATAATTCCTCAGATGTAGACGATAGTGACCACCAATTTCATCCTGATTTACTTGATTGAAGATGTGAACCTTTAAATATTAGATCATTTAAAGGTAAAGCAAATAACATTAATGAAAACAAAACACAACAAACCAATATGCATCACGGTTTGTCTGGACCACCTCCTCGGTTTACTGCCCACATTGCCGCTTCGCTACAGCAGGTCAGCGAATGCCAGTGTGTGGGCAAAACCATTGGTGTCAAAATTGTGTACGTACCTTTGACCTGCAGCACCTGAGGTCGGGCGAGGATGCCAAACTTGTCTGCAACTTTCATACTGACTCACTACTTCCCTAAACTTTGTGTATACTAGTCTCTCTCTCTCTCTCTCTCTCTCTCTCTCTCTCTCTCTCTCTCCTCTCTCTCTCTCTCTCTCTCATGCAACAACCTCGTATGTATCTATTTTACTAGTGTTATCTCACTACTTCCTTCCTGTTCTTTTCCGTAGGCCAGTACCATGTTATTCACTATTACTTTATCTTCTCTTTCGCTATATTTTTCATAAAATCACGTTCACTGTGTGTGTGTGTGTGTGTGTGTGTGTGTGTGTTTTGTGTGTGTGTGTGTGTGTTCATCTAGTATTCATCTAGTTGTATTTTACAGGACCTGAGCTACACTCGTATGGCTCCGTCTCCATAGTACATTTTTAGTTTGCTTCCTTAGTGCTTCGTTATAGTGTGTGCTTCTTAGTTAGTGCGTTGGCCGAAGCCAACACCCCGGGAGGTGGGTCACAACCCCTGGCTCAAATCCAGTACCCATTTACTGCTGGATGGAGAGGGGCTCGGGTTTTAAGGAGACCGCCCATCTTTCTCGGCTCCGCCCGGGGATCGAACCGGGACTTCTCGGTTGTGAACCGAGCGTGCTAAACACTACCACTGTGTGTGTGTGTGTGTGTGTGTGTGTGTGTGTGGTGTGTGTGTGTGTGTGTGTGTGTGTGTGTGTGTGTGTGTGTGTGTGTGCACATCGTGATGATATTCTATAATAATCAGTAAAACTCTGCATAAGAAATCTTTTTGCTAGATTAATGATAATTATGTTTCATAGTTCATAGTGTCCTTTTAGGGGATAGAAGATACATTAATATTTATGGCTTTCCTTTTCATTCTTTGGTATTGCATCATGATATTCTTGAAACAACAAAAACACTGAATATTTAGTGCTGTTTTTCACTCTATTATGCTACAGTATGCAATGAAATAAACTCTTTAGCGTCATCACTGTATCTTAAAACATGTTGCAGGGTCTTCGATTGTAACCTTTATTATATTTCCATCCTGTGTATCTATTATTCAGTCTCGAAAAACTCATACGTATGTTGTCTTGAATAAAAAAAACTAGGATGAGGAATGTGGCGCAGACTAGTTCCTTGGAGGCATCGCAAGGAAGGGAAAATGAGTCAGAGAGACGCGATACTCTGCGGCAGCGATGAAGTTTTCCACCTTAATAGGATTGTTTCTCATTATGGCAAGAACTCCTTTCGTCTCTCTACAATCAGAAGCCACCTATCTACCTGAGTCTCCCTACCACGACGTGTCTCCCTCCTCTCCCCGTCACCACATCTACCCTTCTTTCTCTCTTTTCTTTTCCTTTTTTAACATCTTTTGTTTACCCTTTTTTTTTTTTCTCTCTCTCTCTCTCTCTCTCTCTCTCTCCTCTCTCTCTCTCTCTCTCTCTCTCTCTTCTCTCTCTCTCTCTCCTCTCTCTCTCTCTCTCTCTCTCTCTCTCTCTCTCTCTCTCTCTCTCTCTCTCTCTCTCTCTCTCTCTCTCTCTCTCTCTCTCTCTCTCTCTCTCTCTCTCTCTCTCTCTCTCTCTCTCTCTCTTTTTAAATACCTTATCCTCTCATTATGTTTCCCTCTGCTCCCTTTCGCTTTACCTTTCTTTCCGTCCTCACCCCTTCCTTCCCTTCCCATACTCCCCTTCCTCCCCTTCCCATACTCCCCTTCCCTTCCCTTCCTCAACCTTTTCCTTCTGCCACTGTATCCCGCTTTCCTTTCCCTTTCTTTTCAGCTACGCCCTCCCCTACCTCCGCCTTCCCTCTCCCCTTACCGCCTTCCTCCTCCAAGGGTTTGTGTGTGTTTATGTGTGTGTGTGTGTGTGTGTGTGTGTGTGTGTGTGTGGTGTGGTGTGTGTTGTGGTAGAGGAAACACACACACACATGCACACACACACACACACACTGCTCCACTTTCCGCATTTTTTTATTTCACTTTCTCTCTAACCCTTAATGGTGATGTAGGTCCCTATTTTCTTTTGTTGTTTGTAGTCGATCTTATTTTTTTCAGTCAGATCAGTCTCTCTCTCTCTCTCTCTCTCTCTCTCTCTCTCTCTCTCTCTCTCTCTCTCTCCTTCTCTCTCTCTCTCTCTCTCTCTCTCTCTCTCTCTCTCTCTCTCTCTCTCTCTCTCTCTCTCTCTCCACCATCCACCTCCTCTTTTCTTCTCTTTAACCTTTCCTTTTCATCTTTTATCATCTTTCTTCATCATCATCATCATCCGTCGTTTTTACCTTCCACTCTGCCCTACATTTTTTTTCTTTAACGATATCCTCTTACCCTGCTTCCCACCTCTTCCCTTCTTTCCTCCCGTCTCCCTCCCTCTTCCTCTTGTTATTCTCTGCTGCCCCTCCCCGCCTTCCCTGGCCCCCCCGCGGCTGGGCTCTTCAAGGGGAACACCCCGAAGGCGACCGCTCGGGTGCGTGTGTCTCAACAGCGCTACTTTCCATGGAGGCGAAGTAAGACATGGGACATAGGGGCATCGAGGATATGGGAGGAAAAACACGTTGAGGGAAATGGGCCAGGAGCATGAGGTAGTAGGCATGAAGAAGGAGGAGGAGCAGGAGGAGGAACACATAGGAATACATAGGAAAAAACAGATACCAACAGACCTATTGGTCTATAACGAGGATATCTGCTGAACTACAGACTACTAACTACCACACTACATATAAGATAACAGTTAGAAAAGACTTCTCTGCCCCTAAAGAATATAGGAACATGGAAGTTTCGTAGTGAAGAATGAGAGGATATGAAGTAGGCGAACTGATGCTACCAATAACACTAATCACTCCGGGGTACGTTATAATATAACTTGCGGAGCAATTCAAAACCCATCTACTTTTCAGTACGCGTCCAATCAGTTTTTAAATGAAGTTATTGTGCTGGCTTCAAGAACATTTGCTGGTTATCTGTTCCACCGATTGACAATTCTGACATTGAAATAATTCTTTCGGAGATCTGTGATGAAGCGCTGACTATTCAGTTTTAAACCGTTGTATCTTGTTGTCACTTGAGGAGAAAGCTCGAATAGGTTCTCATGATTAATTATATCAAAATATTTTAGGATCTAAAAAATTTATATCAAGCCACCACGGACCTACGATTCTTTAAGGAAAACATATTAAGTTTTCGCAGCCTCTCTTCGTAGGATGAATTTTGCAGAGATGGAATAAATTTGGTCGCTCTTCTTTAAACTGATTCTAATCTGGCTTCATCTATTACGAAACAAGGCGACCAAAATTGAACGCATATTCTAAGTGCGGCCTAACCAAAGACGTGTATATTCGTTTCGGAATTGTATGTTCAAAGTTGCGTTTAAAATGAAGCTCAATATCTTATTCGCCTTTTTACTAGCAGCTGCGCAATGCGTACTGGTTTTAAGATCATTACTAATGATTACACCTAAATCCTTTTCCAGCTGTACTTCAGTTAACGACATATTTGGCATCTGATAGTTATATTTGAGTTTATCGGTACCTATATGCATTACTTTACATTTATCGGCATTAATTTTAATAGCCATTTATCGCGCCAATCCGATAGTTTGTCTAGATCACGTTGTATGAGTTCGCAGTTTTCTCTAGTATATGCTTTAACGCCTAACTTGGTGTCATCAGCAAATTTAGATGTTTTAGATACAAGTCCGCAATCCAGTTCATTGATATATTTCAGAAAAAGAGTTGGACCCAAGACCGAGCCCTGAGGCACCCCACAAGTAACATCTAACCAATCAGATGCCTCGCCATTTATTACTACCCGGTGCTTACGATCTGAAAGCCAATCGCCAATCCATGAACATAACTGCTCTCCTAAACCATGCGCCCTTAACTTAGTCAGTAGTCGCTTATGAGGAACTGTATCGAAGGCTTTTTGAAAATCAAGGTATATTATATCCGAGGGAATTTTAGCGTCCCAGTTTGAATATATGACTGAAAAAATTGAGTAGGTTTGTTAAGCAGGATTTCTTATTTCGAAAACCATCCTGGGAGTTTAATATTAAGTTACTTTCATCAAGATAAGACACTATTTTATCCCACTATATTTTCTCAAATACTTTAACAATCACAGATGTTAGACTAATTGGGCGATAGTTATTTGCGAGATTCTTACTCCCTTTCTTGAATATCGGTGCAACATTAGCTAACTTCCACATACTTGGAAAAATGTTGTCCATTAGCGATTTATTGAAGATTATTTGTAATGGGAGCGAAAGTTGACTGTGACATTCGCGAAGTAATTTCGGCGAGAATTCGTCCACCCCCACGGATTTTGCTAGGTCAAGTTTTTGCAAATACTTAGATTTTTCGTCTACCGTTATATCTCCTAGTACCAGTCTATCACTTTCGGGTCCCGCAAACGTTCTGGTAATGGAGCTTTGTCTTCTTTAATGAAAACCGCATTAAAGTAATCATTGAGTTCGGGTTATTCTTATATTTCAGTGGCCCAATACATGTCTTAACGTTTTTCTTACTTCGAGCGTATATTGAAAGAACCTTTTCGGGTTCGATTTAGATTCCTTAGCAATATTTTCTTCATACTTGCGCTTTTTGGACCTAATTAAACCTACACAACAACGCTGTCATTGTGTCATTGTAATCTCTAAAATCCCAGTCCGCATTAGATCGCTTGTAAACTTTATGCGCTCGTCGCTTACTACTGATGATTAGCTGAATCTCATTTGTCATCCAACAGGGAAAGAGGAGGAGGGGAGGAAGAAGAAGCAGCGTCGGGTGATAAATATGGGTGGGTGGAGGCGGGTGAGGAAGAAGAATAGGAGGTGAAAAGAGAGGAAGAAGTACAGGAGGATGAGGAGGAAATAGTGGGGGGGGAGGAAGGGGGAGGGGAGGAGGAGAAGGTAGTGGAGGCGAAAGACGGGGAGAAGGAGGAGGAGAAAGTGGTGGTGGAAACATCCGTCGCGCAGGTGGGGGAAGTGGTGAGGGAGGAGGAGATGGAGAGAGAAGGGGAGGGGGATGAGGAGGAGGGGGAGGAGGAGGTAGCTTTGGTAAGGGAAGGGAAAGGGGCTGGAAGATGCAACCCATTCTACTGCTAGAACATACAGGACATAAAAAGATATGGAAAGCTACAATAGGCGCAGTTCTGTTCTACTACAAGAGGAGCTTTGAAAGCTTTCTGAAA